>JAANYP010001356.1:22252-87627 GCA_020465985.1 Centrapalus pauciflorus
AAGAAGCACTCACTGTGTTTACAAGACTTAAGGAACAGCTTAAGTAAAACAGCTTAATCACACAGATGCTGTTTTACAGAAGACTTGCATGCATGAAGATCACACTTGCACGTTCACTCTTGGTTTAAGCACTTAGCTTTCTTCTTCACATTCTTTCTGACCTTAGAAGCTTCCTTTTATACTCACTTAGAGGATCTCAGAGAAACATCTTCATTGGACAGAATGAAAAGGAAAAGTGTTGTTGAAAAGACAACATAACCTTTTCTGCACTTTTCTGAAAAGCAGACTTGTCTTCACATGTGCAGAACTTTGTCTTTTTACTTTGTCTACTGTTGCATTGCCTTTAACTAATTTAGGAATGTCAACTTTGCGTCTTTCTTCCCTGTAAAGGCCTATTTTGATATAAGAAAAAGGTCTGTCACCCTTTTTCAAATAACCTTTTGTCTTCATGTTACAGAACAGCTTGGGCAGGTTGAGCAGTTCTGTTTTCCACTTTGTCTTCGACTTTGTAAACTGATCTTGTAGTCAAAAACAATACATGATGACTTGGAAACATATTCCATAAAGTGTTTAGCCTGTTCACAAAGAACAGGTTCTGTTCACAAAGAACAGAACACTTTAAAAAATGCCCAAGCTGCTCAACAGTGTAGAGCAACGTAGACAGTTTATGTCCAGCCTGTTCAGCAGACAGAGCAGCTTGGACAAACTGTCTTAGTTGCAACACATGCAACATATAGAACAGCTTTAGACTGATATTGCAAATCATTTTCAGGTTTCAATAAGGCATATAACAGGCCTTAAATTCAACCTTCAAATGCATCAACAGGTTTGATTATAAAATCTCCCCCTTAGATGTAGAACAGGTTTGACTGAGGCCTTTTTGTGCCTAACATGGCGAGCACTAGTAGTTCTCAGAGTACCGAGAAAACTGTGCAGGCTACACCAAAACCAGCTGTGAAACAAATACCGGTAAAAGGTGGACCAAAAGAAGTGGTTAGGACTAATTCACCGAATCGAGTCGTTAATCAATCTAGGTCTGGCCCTCAACAACAATATAGGAGTACAACACCTAGCAGAGCATACACTCTGGTTAGGTCACACACTCCTGTTAGATATCACACACCGGGTAGAGCTCAAGGATATCAATCAGAAATGCAATATAATCGTAATTATTCAAGAGCTCCACTTCAAATGCCTACTCAAAGGCAAAGAGTGAACTTACATCACTCGGCACCACAACAAACTCCAGTTCAAAAACCCAAGTCACCTGAAAGGAGAGATGGGTATTTGAAAGAGTTTAAATATGTGGACGAGAATGGTATAACCAAGTCAGTTATGGCTTGGGTTCCCCGTGATAACTAACCTATTTTCTTTCATGTGCAGGAGATAACCACAGGTCTAAACAACAAATGGTTCGTCGACAATGGGTGCTCCAGGAACATGACAGGGGAAAGAAGTCTTCTTAAAGACTTCAAGGGTGGGAATCGGGGATTTGTATCATTCGCGGGAAACAAGGGAGGAACCATCACTGGTACTGGAGAAGTCATTAATGGGACGATTACATTGGATCAAGTTTATCACATTGATAAACTGGTTCATAATCTCATTAGTGTATCTCAAATCTGTGATAGGAAGAATTCAGTGATGTTCACTGATACTGAGGCGTTGGTGCTAAAACCGAGATTCAAGATACCTGAAGAGTGGATATTGATGAGGGCTCCAAGGAAGAACGACTTGTATATGCTCGACATGAACAAGCCTGAATCTTCGATGGGTCCAATCTGTTTTTTATCTAAAGCTTCGGAGACTGAGTCAGTTTTGTGGCACGGACGCATGGCACACTTGCACCTGAGAAAGATGAATTATATTACCAAAAATGGGTTGGTGCAAGGTGTGCCTATGAAGAGTTTTCAGTTTTAGGATAAGTGTCTCCCATGCAAGAAGGTCAAACAACATAAGAAGGCACACAAGTCCAAGACTCAGAATACCATAACCTCTACATTCGATTTGTTGCATATGGATCTCTTCGGACCAATCAACAAAAGGAGTATAGGAGGTAGTTGGTATTGTTTAGTTATCACTGACGATTACTCAAGATTTTTTTGGGTTTTCTTTCTAGGTACAAAGGACGAGACGGCATCCAAGCTCATCGGGTTCTTAGACCAAGTGGAGAATTCCTATGGAACACGGGTTAAAAGGCTTCGTAGTGATAATGGAACTGAATTTAAAAACATTGTAATTGGTGTATATTGCCTATCAAAGGGCATAGTGCATCAATTTAGTGCACCCTATGAGCCACAACAAAATAGGGTGGCCGAAAGAAAGAACAGGACATTGATTGAGGCTGCAAGGACTATGCTTTCGGATTCAAAGCTTCCTACCATGATTTGGGGGGAGGCAGTGAATACCGCGTGCCATATTTTAAACCGAGTCCTTACAGTCAAATCTTTGAACAAAACCTGTTATGAAATTTTGAATAAACGGCCACCTAATTTAACTGGCTTCGAACCGTTTGGGGTACCATGTACTTTATTGCGAACAAAACATCAACCTAAGTTTGGTGAAAAGGCTAACGAAGGATACTTCCTAGGTTATGTGTCGAACTCACCAAACAAACGGGTTTTTAACAAAACTAATGGTACTGTAGAGATTGTGTATAACATTGAAGTCACAAGTTATACACATGAACCCCAAACAGGTTCGGAATGGATATTTGACTATGATAAATTGTTTGAGTCATTTAACATTCCTTTGGATGAAAATGCAGGTACTATTGAGAAGGACTTGGCGACGTTGAATCTGAATGACGAAGGTCACACCTTTCCGAGGACTACTTTTCAATCCACATCCGAGCCTACTTCAACTGAAGATGGATCTCCAGAAGTTACGGATTCAGAAGCATCTTCAACTGAGAATCAAACTCAGACAACTAATTCCAACTCTGAGGAAACTGTCCACGAGGAGGAAAATGTGGAGTCTGAGGTTGTTCCTCCGTTAGATGAAATAGGATCTAACTTAGGAGATAATCTGAGAGTTGACGAGATAGAGACTTCTAGGATTAACAAGAACCATCCTATAGAAGGCATCATAGGAAATCCTAGTGAAGGTGTGAGAACTAGGAGTAGTTTAAATAACAACACTGTGTTGTTGTCGATGATAAATGACTCCGAGGCTTATCATACCTGCCTTTATCCTTGTTTCATCTCGCAAGTAGAGCCGAAGAATGTGCAAATGGCACTAAAGGATAACTCCTGGGTTGAAGCGATGCAGGAAGAACTCTGGAAATTTAGGAAGCTAGAAGGGTGGGAGTTAGTTCCATTACCTCGAGGGGAAATAACAATAGGAACCAAATGGGTTTTTAAGTGCAAAAGAGACGATCGAGGTATAGTCACTCGCAACAAGGCTAGGTTAGTTGTAAAGGGTTTCAACCAAGAGGAGGGAATCGATTACAATGAGGTGTTTGCGCCAGTAGCAAGGTTGGAAGCAATTCGTTTGTTTCTGGCTTTTGCTTCCTTCAAGGGCTTTAAGGTATATCAACTAGATGTTAAGAGTGCTTTCCTCTCTGAGAAAGTGAAGGAGCTGGTGTATGTAGAACAGCCGCCCGGATTTACAGATCCAAAATATCCAGATAGAGTATATCGGTTAGATAAGGCTCTGTATGGATTGCATCAAGCACCTAGGGCGTGGTACGAGACTTTATCCAAACATCTGTTAGAGAACGGGTTTGAAAGAGGTAGGATAGATAGTACGCTGTTCATTAAGCGAAAGGGAGAACACTTTATCTTGGTACAGGTGTACGTCGATGATATCATCTTTGGATCATCAGACGAGCAATGTGCAAAGATTTTGAAAAGGTGATGAAGTCGAAATTCGAGATGAGTGCAATGGGTGAGTTAAATTTCTTTTTGGGGTTGCAAGTTGACCAGAAGAAGGAAGGAATGTTTATGCATCAGACGAAGTATGTCTATGACATATTAGAGCGCTTCGGGATGGAAGGGACGAAACTGACAGGCCATTTCAGCACGCCGATTCAAGTGAATCACAATCTCGGACCGGGTACTGAAAGTGATATCGATGTGGATCCGACGTTATATTGGGCCATGATTGGATCACTTATGTATTTAACTGCTTCAAGACCTCATATCATGTTTGCTGTGTGTATTTGTGCTAGGTTTCAAGCTAATCCGAAGGAGATGCACATGAAAGCTGTGAAGCGGATTCTACGATACCTCAAGTCGAAACCGAAGCTGGGACTTTGGTATCACGCGGAGGGAGATCTAGAGTTGGAGGCGTTCACGGATTCTGACTACGGAGGATGCAGCTTGACGCGCAAATCAACAACTGGAGGTTGTCAATTCCTAGGAGGGAGACTGGTTTCCTGGCAATGCAAGAAACAGACGTCGGTAGCCGTGTCAACGTGCGAGGCCGAGTATGTTGCTGCTGGTAGTTGCTGCTCACAGGTTCTGTGGATACAACAACAATTACGGGATTACGGTTTGGCTTATACTCAAACTCCTATTAGGATAGACAATCAATCTACAATTGCTATAACAAATAATCCAGTTAAACACAATAAAACAAAGCACATAGACATAAGGCATCATTTTATACGTGATTGTGCTGAAAAGAACTTAATCAAGTTGGTAAAAGTGGCAACGGACGATAATAATGCTTATTTATTTACCAAAGCTTTTGATAAGTCACGTTTTGAATATTTGATTCAACTAAATGGAATGCGCAACCCAGAGTAAATTGACCATAGTAGATTTTTTATTTCCGTTTATAGCTGTAGTCTTTCTTTCTTTTTATAGTAAGTCTGCTAAATTAGGATAGCTTCTATTTTTAGTAAGTGAGTAGGTTATATTCTGTTATTGCTATTTCTTATGAAAAACAAAAAAAATGAGAGAAAACCATAAAAAATTCAAAAAAAGAGAATATCAGAAAAAGAGTTAAGTCTTAGATGCATAGGTTCAAAGTGACGAAAATTAGCACAGTCGTTACAAACTCTAAGTGTTTAGGCTTTCACACATAATGCACCTAAAATTCTAAGTGTTATACTTTATTTTAGTTTGATGTGTTGGTAGGCATAATACATATAGGGAGTCCCAAGGCTAATAAAATATTCAAGAAAAAGTCAAACGTGTCACTAACTTAGATGTATGACCACTCGGTCTTAATTTTTATGTACGAGACATACAAACTTTGAGTCTAAATGAGGTATGCAAACTTTCTTGGGATGTATAGCAACATCAAATACATCTTATAATGGAAATCATAGAAAAATCATAAGGAATTGAGAGTCAAAAACATGTAACTCTGTTGTACGTAAGTACAGACCTGTTGCCTCTGTTTTGATTCGGGTTAGCAAGATAAGTCGCTCTATTGTACGTCGGCACAGACCTGTCACCGCTGTCTTACTAGCTTTAAAAAATAAAACCTTAAGTCAAACTAAGACACTTTGTTGTATGTAAATACAGACCTGTGTCCGATGTTTGTCTTTTAAAAAAAGTTTGCAAACACCAAAAGGTTAGAATCATTGTCTGTATGTCTTGATCATAAAAGTATGTCTATGTCTGAGTCACGTAAGATAATTTCATTATAAATAAAAAGGCCAAGGGATATTCCGAAATGTAGCATGTTTAAAGGGGTAAAATACCAACAATCGGCTAAACGGGTATGTCACGCCAAACAATCAAATGAATCAAAAATTCCTAAGTGTGAAAGTTTAAGTAATGAAAGTGAGTATCTGACACCGCTATCTGATTGAACCTTTCTTTGACAATGCTCGTCAAAAATATTTTGTTAAGTGTTTAGCATAGGTTGTAAATGTTAAATAATGTCATTTTAGTCTGAGTTCAATTTTTGTTCAAAAGTTTAACTTTAGTGTAATTTTATTTTATTTTATTTTATTTTTCTTTGTTCTATTTTATTTTTAATTTACTTAGGACAAAGGTCAAAAATTACCGAGGGTGCATTCATAGTTGAATAAAATAAACATTGCGTGAAAATCTTGTGCTTAGGGTAAAAGTTTTGGCATAGTTTATCCCGTTACACGATAAGGTTGAAAAGGTTGAAAAAGTTGAATTTATTTCAAAAATTTTCGAAATTTTCAAAGTTTCAGGGTGAATTCGAGTTTAAGATAAACTCGAATAAGACAGGGCTCGAATCTGTCAGTAGATTCGAAACTGGCAGTAAATTCGAATCTTGTTGGTATAAATAGGTCAACAGTGATGTTCATTAACTTCACCCGTCTTCGAATTTACATCTTCGAGTTTGTCATTGGCGATTTCGAATCTATTCTCTCGAGTTTGTCGTTTTCAAGAAATCAACTGTTTGTCGAGTTTCTGTCCGTGTGGGTTCGATACTACCCGTAGATCTAGGTATAACCAAGTCGATTGTATAAGATTCAGGTCGTATTATACTCCATTTAGGCCAAAATCATTAGATTTTGAAGTTTTATTGGTAGAAAGTTTGTTTTTCAAAATTACAAACTTTGAACCGATGAAAAGTCAAATTAACTACTAAAATCATTGATTAGAACCTAGTAGAACTAATACATGTGACTTTCTGAGTCCAAAATGGTTAAAATCATGGTTTTTAGTGATGATGGTGGCCGACACATTCGAATCTGTTCATGGCCTGATTCGAGTTTGTCAGTAAACTCGAATTGGTCATTAAACTCGAATGGTACATCAAACTCGAATATATGGTCATTCGAATCTGTTGGTTCGAGTTTGTCATTATATTTGAATTATTTAATTCAAATTTTAATTAAACTTGTAGAAATTCATATGTGTTGGATTTTGTACTTACACAAGTTCAAAATAAAACAAATTTGAATTTAAACAAGTTTATTCATTTTTAATAATTCTAATATTTTATTTGATATATTGTGCAGACATGGCTGATAGAGTATTTGTTCCGAAGCATAATATGGTCATTTCCCCTGACCATCCTATCCCTGAAGCACAGGCTTTCCGCCAGATGGTGGATTTCTTGGTGGAGTCCAGAATATCATATGCACTGTCTCATAACATCTAAATTGTCATTCCTTACGTGCGACAATTCTATGAACATTTGCAAGTCGATTGCACTGTCACTCCGACAGTTCTTAGGACAAGGATTGATGGTAATCCGTTGGTGTTTTCTGCTGACATTCTTCGTCAAGTGCTTCAATTGGGCACTCAGGAGCAAGAAGATGGGCCTATTGATTTCCACCTATCAATCAGGCAGGCAGCATTTATACGAATGGGTTATAGTTTAGATGTTACTAAGTCTTCCTATATGAAAAGTGGGCTAATTGGACAATGGCGATATCTCGCGCATGTGTTCATGGTTTGTTTTGCTGCAAAGAAAGCTGGATTTGATTATATAGTTTCGAAGATCCAATCAGGGATGATCGCGTTGGTCTATAATCGGAAGTTCAGTTTTTCAGAGATGTTCTTCTCGGAGTTCGTTCATCAGATAACGGCTCCGGAGCAGCAAAGATTTTTGCTTTAGGGGCTTTGTGATGATGCTCATCAGGCACTTCTTGCCCAATCTGCCACCGCAAAATGAAACTCAAAGTGTTGCGGTAATTGATAAACGCATATTTGCTGATTGTTCAGCTCATAGAGGAAGGTTGGCTATCCCAGTGGAGGGACCTTTGTTTGGTGCCATAATCGACCCGAACTTTGTAGCCTCTGAAGATGCCAATTGGGCAGGTGAGGTGCAAGTTCAGCAGCGACAGCCACAGCAACAGCGTCAACAACAACAAAGGCCTCAGCAGCAGAGAAGACGTCAAAGGCCTTCAGCGAGTCAAACTCAGGAAGATAGGCCTTCTACTAGTCAAGTTCAAGAGCCACAAGAGGCTGGACCTTCAAGTGCACCAGCAGGATCTGTTCCGACAACTGATCAGCTATGTCAAACATTGCACGAGATTTGGGAAGCGGGTCCAAATGCAAATGAAGAAATTACGGCAGAGTTAGTTGGGGAATTACTAGAGCCTCCGGAAGGAGAAGTTGACATTCTTAGGCAAATTGATGAGTATCAATCAGTGCCAGAAGGCGAAGCCATCTCAACTTCTGAGTCTGAAGATATGGAGGAAATAGAAGTGGAGAAAGAACCAGAAGATCCGTCCATCCACTTACGGACTTATGGATCGAGATTAGTGGTAATAAATGAAGAAGCTACGAGGAGAAGAGAGTCAAGGGAGTCTGATGACTCTGATTTTGAGGAAGAAGTTGCTCCGTTGGTACAAAGGCAAAGGGCAAAATGCCATCGATTTATGCAGGGAGCTATCTCAACTTCTGCCGCACAGCCAGAAATACCTCAATCTCCACCCGCTCAATCTACCATTCCACCATCACCACCACCTGTTAAACCATACATTCCATCACCAATCACTCCAACCCCCATACAATCCATACCATCCACTTCATCCACTTTCATGGAGAATCAACGGTTTTCTGAGCTAAAGAGCAGAGTCGACTTCCAACAAATTCAAATCTTTGGTTTGACAACGGCTCTCGGAGAAATACAAAAGCATAATGCTCAACTAGGTATCGAGAATGCCGAGTTGAAGAAGGTTGTGGGCAAGATTCAGGAAGAAAACTTAGAGCTCAAAACATTTGTTTCTGATCAGTCGGCTGAGATACGATCGATGCGCTCCCTCATTGAGCAATTGTTGAAAAATCTACAGGCTCAGGGGGAGACAAGTTGCCGAGATCATGAAGAGCTGCCCAAGGATGGAGATAATGACGGCAATGATCCCAGTGCGCAAAGAGATAATGAGCCAGTAGATTTTTCTGCTGCTCAGCATGCTGAGACTCAGGGGGAGCCAGGTCAATCGGGAGCTGAAGGAGGAGAGGCTAGTTCATCGAAGGTCTCAGAAAGTGAAGTGCGTGAGATAATTGATGCATTGATGGACATTGATGAAGATCCTCTAGAACTTGAATTCGATTTTGAAGATGATATAGAAGATCTAGAAGAAGGAGAGTTTGTTCCAGATGATATTGCTGATTGGAAGTCTGATGAGGAGGTTGTGATAGATGAAGATGATAATGTAAATGAAGTAATCATTCAATCCCAACCTGTCACAGAACTATATGAGCAAACTGATCAACATGTAATAGATATTGATGGCGTCAAATTGGTTTCGGTAGATGATTCAGAAATGGAAGAGGCTGAAAGAGAGCCGAGCAGAGCTGAATTGCTAAATCTTTGGTTCCGCAAGGAAGAGAAGAAGACTGAGCCAAAAATAAAGAAGACGATGAGGATTCCAGGTGTAGAAAACTTCTCTGGAGGTATTATTAGCTGGTTCTTCGACAGAGAACTGCAGCTTTTTATTCTGATGAGAAGAGATGGACTCCAGTACCTGAGACGCAAGCTTAAAGTATTCAGCACATTGCCGAAGGTAGAAGTGAAGGAATTAGCCTGGAAAGAGTTGATCAATATTGGAAATGACCCCTATGCTGAAGTGATGGCTAAGATAATCAGAAGAGAGGGGAGATCTGGAAAGTTTGAAAGACTCAAGCCGAGGTCTGGAAAAAGAGTCGAGGATACATCAAGAATAGATCCTCATACAGGTAGGCCATGGGCGAAAATGGTTTAGAAACCTGTTAAGTGCTTAAGAAGGGTGCCAATGAAGAAGATGCCACAAGATATATTGAGCAACATGAAGTGGTGGTACCTGGACAACGAAACTGCTGAAGCAGTAATGGAGGATTCTGACGACAAAGTGATTTTGCGAGTATATGATCCTCTACATCTGATAAACCTATCAAAGGACGATATGAAGAAGCTTCATGATCAGCATATCTTCTTTCATGAAGAATGGAGATCTGAAGCCAAAAAGTTCCAAAAGGTAGTCAGAGTATGTATAGATGCAGATATATACGCAGGTAGTAGTATATATAGATCTAGTACTTAATCAAGATGTAAATAGTTAGTTAGAAGCTATCGTCAAGGGGGAGTTTGTTGGTACACCCTGTGTGACGATAGCAGTCTAAGTGTTCTAGCATTTTGGTTCAAGTAATATCACAAAGTATTGGGTTTTAACGTGTGTTTGATATATGTGTTTTTATATGTTTGATAGTTATTGATTATATGTTTGAACTTAATGTAATGTATTACAAGAAGTTCAAACATAAAGTTCAAAGATAAAATTCAAACATAAGTTATAACATAAGTTCAAATATAAGTTTAACTTGTGATATTCGAATTTAGAATAAATTCGAATTTGTCATTTGATGATTTTTGAATTTGTGGTAAATTCGAATGTATCCTATAGGGCAGATTCGAGATTGTGAAGGGGCAAAACTCGAATGGGCCTGATTCGAGTTTGGCCCATGACAAACTCGAATTGAGCCTCTATAATTAGGGATTAACTCGAATCATTAGCAGACTTTTGCAGATTTCGTGTGAGTGATTAGCAAAAGGCGATTTCGAGTTTATCAACTTTGTGAGTGTTCTTTCGGAGAGAATCATCTCGTAGGTGCGTTCGTGTTCGTCCGTACAGCTTGTCGATAGTCTCCGTGTTCCGTGTGAGAGTTGTTTCCGTCAACCCATTAACGAGGATTCCACACTCGTTGACGGTCTCGCGTCTAGATAGATCCATAGAGTCAAGACCTTTCAAGTGTTGATATCACAAGTCCATCAACAAATGTTGATGAAGTAGGAGAACTCATCTCTGTGATGAGTTCCCCTAAAAATGACTAATATTCTTCTTGTCACTCTGCAGGATAAACAACCATCCCAGGTTTGGTACTTGGACAGTGGCTGCTCAGGGCACATGACAGGTTGTAAGGACCTGCTGAGTGATCTCAGGCCTGAAAAAGGGCCAAAAGTCACATTTGGTGACAATGTACAGGGATCCACTGAGGGATATGGAACTATTAAAGCTGGTGCTGCAGTGTTCAAAAGAGTAGCCTATGTGGTTGGGCTGAAACATAACCTTGTTAGCATAAGTCAACTGTGTGATGCTGGCTACAAAGTTAACTTTGATGAGCACCTGGGTTACATACTGGATTCCCAAGGCAAAGTTGTGCTGTGTGCTCAACGAAAGAAAGGTGTATATGTTGTGGACATGCAATCTGCTGATCCTACAACTGAAACCTGTTTTCTCACTAGAACAAATGCAGACCTAAACTGGTTATGGCACAAAAGGCTGTCACATCTGAACTTCAAGAACATCAACAAACTCTATAAGAAAGAGTTGGTGACAGGTTTGCCTTCTATGACCTTTGTTAAGGATAAACTCTGCACAGCTTGTGAGAAAGGCAAGCAGAGGAAATCATCTTTTAAATCCAAACATAACTTTTCTATTGATACTCCTCTCTTCTTAATCCACATGGACTTGTTTGGACCTGTAAATGTCCCAAGTCTAGGAGGAAGAAGATACACTCTAGTAATGGTTGATGAGTTCTCCAGGTACACATGGGTTATCTTCCTGAAGAGGAAAGGAGAGGCTGCTAGAGAAATTATTGGATTTGTGAAAAAGATGGAAATGCTGAACTCTGCCCAAGTGAAGCAGCTTAGAAGTGATCATGGTACTGAATTCAGAAACAGTACTCTTGAAGATTTCTGTGAAGAGAAAGGAATCACTCAAAACTTTTCAGCTGTAAGAACTCCACAACAAAATGGAGTTGCTGAAAGGAGAAACCGAACTCTCATTGAAGCTGCTAGAACCATGTTGTGTGCATCTGGTTTACCTTCATCTTTCTGGGCTGAAGCTGTTAACACTGCCTGCTTCACGCAAAACAGATCCTTAGTGGTGAAAAGGTTCAACAAGACTCCCTATGAGCTGCTCAAAGGGAGGAAGCCAAATGTCAGTTACTTCCATGTGTTTGGGTGTCCCTGTTTCATTCTGAATCAAAGGGATCAACTGGCAAAGTTTGAACCAAAAGCTGATGAAGGTGTGTTTGTTGGCTACTCTGCTATCTCCAAAGCCTACAGAGTATACAACAACAAAAGAAAGGTGATAGATGAATCTATCAATGTCACCTTTGAAGAGTCCAAGAATGCTTCCACCAAAGCTGTTCCTGAATAAGTTTCAGGAGAACTAAACTTTGGTGATCTCATGCATTCAAACAGTGAAGAGGACTCAAAATCTTCCACTACATCCAGTGTGGAACCTGTTAACAATGAATGGCATGATGATGATTATGTCAATACACCCTGTGTGAATAAGTGTACTGACTTAATTACAACTGCATGTCCTGAACCTATCAATGCTGATTTTCCTGGCTCCTCTGCTGATATGTTCAACAGTGGTCAGTCATGTTCAACAAGTGAACAAGCTCAAGACAACAGTGTGTCTGAAAATCTAGAGAGCTGTTCAACAGGACCTGCTGAAGCTGCTGATAACTCAGGAGAATCCTCATTGAAGAATGATCCTAAGTGGATCAGATGTCACCCCAATGATCAAATAATTGGTGACATCAACAAAGGGGTACAAACAAGGTGGGACATCTTACGGAACTTCTGTATGTTCTCTAGTTTGATTTCACTAATGGAGCCAAAAAAGGCGGATGAAGCACTAAAAGATGCCAATTGGATCACTGCCATGCAAGAAGAACTCAATCAGTTTGAGAGAAACAAGGTATGGAAGCTGGTCCCTGCTCCTAAAGGTAAAACTATAATTGGCACTAAATGGGTTTTTAGAAATAAGATGGATGAGCAAGGTCATGTCATTAGAAATAAGGCAAGACTGGTTGCTCAGGGTTATAGACAGGTGGAAGGAATTGACTATGATGAGACATTTTCTTCTGTGGCTAGGCTAGAAGCAATTCGTTTGATCTAGCCTATGCTGCTCATAAGAGCATTAAGGTATTTCAAATGGATGTGAAGAGTGCATTTTTGAATGGGAAGCTGCAAGAAGAAGTCTATGTCAAACAGCCTCCAGGTTTTGAAAATGAACAACATCCAGGTTTTGTCTATAAGTTGGACAAAGCTCTCTATGGTCTCAAACAAGCCCCTAGAGCCTGGTATGACACTCTTACTGAATTCCTTACGAGCAATGGGTATTCCAGAGGTAAATTGGATACCACACTGTTCATAAAGAAGGTGAAGTCTGATATTATGCTTGTTCAAATTTATGTGGATGATATAATATTTGGTTCTACCAATGAGCAGTTATGCAAGAATTTTTCATTACTCATGAAATCCAAATATGAAATGAGTATGATGGGAGAACTTACTTTCTTTTTAGGATTACAGGTTAAACAAACCTCAACTGGAATTTTTATAAATCAAAGAAAGTATACTTTAGATCTCTTGAAAAACTTTAAATTTGATCAAAGTTCTCCTATTAAAACCCCAATGGCAACCAATGTAAAATTGGATGCTGATGCCAGTGGCAAAGCTGTTTCAGTAACAGCTTACAGAGGTATGATTGGGAGCTTGCTATATTTAACTGCTAGTGGACCTGATATTATGTTTGCCACCTGTTTGTGTGCTAGGTTCCAAGCTGATCCAAAGGAATCACATCTAGCTGCTGTTAAAAGAATCTTCAGATACCTGAAGGGCACATCAGGTTTGGATCTTTGGTATCCCAAAGACTCAAGTCTTGAACTAACAGATTATTCAGATTCTGATTTTTCACGCTGCAGGCTAGATAGGAAAAGCACAACAGGTGGATGTCAACTTCTTGGTGGTAAGTTGATAAGTTGGTGTAGCAAGAAGCAGAACTCAGTGTCTACTTCTACTGCTGAAGCTGAGTACATTGCTGCTGGAAGCTGCTGTGGGCAGATTCTGTGGGTGCAGCATCAGCTTGAAGACTATGGGCTTGTGTATAGGAACACTCCCATTCTGTGTGATAACACAAGTGCCATAGCCATTTCCAACAATCCAGTATTTCATTCAAGAACAAAGCATGTTGAAGTCAGACATCACTTCATCAGGGATCACATTCAGAAAGGTAATGTGGAGGTAAGTTTTATTTCCACTAATGAACAGCTTGCAGACATTTTCACCAAACCTCTTGATGAAACCAGGTTTAATTACCTTGTCAGCAAGCTGGGCATGTTAAACAAGAGTGACTAAGTGTCCTCAAAGGTCTAAGACTTTGTATGTCTCACACTGCTCAAGTTCTTTCAGAACAGCTTAGACAAAACAGGCAATGCGTGTTCCATACTTAGCTGTTTTCTACAAAACTTGAACAGCTTTAGCGTATAACAGGTTTGACAAATAACAACTTAGATGTCAAGCCTGATATGATGATCAAACCTTCAACCTGCTCACTCTCTCAATCTGTCATACAAGACATTCTCTTGTAACCTGATCAGCTATTGAACACAACCTGCTCTTACATAGCTGAACAGGTTGAGGAAACAGCTTGAAGAGCGAACAGCTTGTGATGACCCTGCTCATCACAGGTTTGACCAACAGCTTGGACTCACAGTTTTAACTACCTTTCTTCACAATTAAGTTACTTAATTTTTGGTTTTATTTAACTTAATTACCGCGGATAATGTGGGTTACGTGTGTTAGTGATTAAATAGGGCTCAAGTGGTCTGACAAACGGTCTGACATGGACAACCATTCCGTTTTCCGTTAACGACTTTTTCAAATCAACCGCCTAAATGTTTCTCTCTCATACCCACTCACATTTAAATCCTATAAATACCCCCTACTGTTTCATCTTCGTCTTTCTCACTATTTCCAGAAATCCTAAAAAACCCTAAATCGACTAAGTGTCTTCTGCTTCTCAAAAATACCCAAACCTTCACAAATGGCTCAAAGACCCAATCCCTTTCTTCCAGTATTCGTTGGTGATGATGTTGTCAAACACTCATCAGTTACCACGATGCTGACCATCAAGCCCACCAACTACATTGCCAACTTAACCATTCCCAAAAACTATGTGGGGAAGGGTTATGAACAAATGGTGGAATTTTTGCGAGTTCATCCGTTGAACTATGCAATGACTGCTACTCCTGGAGTCCTGTACCAGGAAATGGTGTACGAGTTTTGGTACACTTGTGCCTACAACGCCAACACCAAAGTCATAAAGGGGACTATTCTCAATGGGACTCAGACCATTAAGATCACAGCTGATCTTCTCAGGGAGGTTCTTCATCTACCAACTGCTGACCCCTATGACATGCCTCAACCTGAAGATGATCAAATGGGCAATCTGCTACGTTTCTGTGGTGTAGCAGAACCCAAAATTGGAGCAACACTATTTAGGAAGGACTTGTCTCCTACTTACAGCTTTTTGTTTGCCTCTGTGGTAATGTGCTTCAGCAGCAAAGTTGGTTCCTTTGACCAACTCAGCCGTGATGAAGTTCCTGTAGTTCTGCAGCTTGTGGATGGAACTACAATAGACATGGCAAAATGGATTTTCCTGAACTTGAGGAACCTGGTTCAACAAGAAACCCGTCCAGCTGCTGTTCGGTATCTCAGGTTTCTGAGCCTCATCTTCAAACATCATTGTGGTGAGCAATTATATTCCTCTCAGCCTTTACTTAAGACTGTTGCATTCCCTGTAATAGGGAATAGAGTGTTTTATACTCCTGTTCTACCCAATGAGCCTCCTCTGTCAACACCAATGAGGAGGCTATTAAGATTGGTGGAAGGACCCTCTGCTGTGAGGGTGCATCCTGAAGCTGCTCCCAAGGCAAAATCCAAAGCCAGGTCCAAGATGCTTAAAAGGACCCTGACAACCACTAAAGCTGGGCCTGTCCCCAAGAAGGTCAAAACAGCTCAGTCTGAGTCTGCTTCCTTATCCTCTGTGGCTGAGGAAGAGCAGGCTCCTCACCCTGGTTCATTCGTTGAACCTGAAGCCTCTGTGGCTGGTGCCTCTGTGGCATCTGAGACCATGGTACAGGTCAACCCCACTGTTCCTGAGCCTGTCTCACCACCTGTCCAATCTGAACCTCTTTCCCCTCTAACCTCACCCACATCATATCATATTCTCTATCATCGCATATCCATCGCCAAAAAGAAACCAGCTACCACAACAACCCAAACTAGCCCCTCTGTTCCCTCTCAACAGGGTTCAGTTGAAAAAGGAGCAACCCCTGCTGCCTCTCCTATTTTGGGAGAAGGTTCAGCACAATTGGAGCCTGCTTCACTCCAACCTGAGTCCACCCAGAGTCAGCCTAGACCCTCTGGTTCCTCCCAACAGGAGCCAGTTATACAAACGGAGATAGCCACCTCAACTATTCCAGCCTCCCAACAGGCTGAGAATATTGAAAGACAGGAGCCCTCTCCACTCCATACCGAGTCCACACTGTCCCCACCTCAAACTTCTTTACGCCCTGAGTCTGCACGAGGTGTCCACCCTGCTGGTTTAGACCAATCAGCAGATTAGCCTCAATCTTTTGTTCCCTATGATACAGTTGTTCAACACCAAACAGCTGCTGAGGGACCAACAACCCAAGCTGATGAACCTCAGGGATCATACCATCCCTTGGGTGAGGCTGCCCCTTCTATGCAAACTCCTTCAGCAGGCTTCACCACTGCTGATGTTGAAATGCATATCCCATCTCCCCATGATGAGGTACTTTTAAACCAAGGTACTGCAGAGGGAACACACACTGGCCTTAATGAAGGTGTTGCAACACAAGCAGCATCTGAAAGGCCCCCATCATCAACCCCTTCTCCTGATGATGCAGCTACAGCCACTGCTGAGGGACCCTTTGACCCCTTCAAGCTGGGCCACATTACTTTTGCCCAGGCTATGGAGCTTCTCTCAAATGTTCCTCTTCCCTCTCCATCACATCCTCAAACACCAGCCTCATCATCTTCATCTCCATCAACCCAATCTAAACAGTCCACCCATACACCTCCATCTCCTAAAGACCTGCCTTTGAAGGATCAGCTTTCCCTGCTGACCAACAAAGTTGGTTCTTTAGAAACTTCTATGTCTTCTCTACCCTCTCTTATTTCAGACTCTGTGTCTGAACAGCTTAAGAGATTCTTTTATCTGTTCAAGGATTCCTTCCCTGCCACTCCACAACCTGATAACTCTCCACAGCTGCTTGCACTCACTGCACAGCTGCAAAATGTGTCCACATCCCTCTCCTCAATTCTTTCACTACAACAGGACTCAGTGTCCTCAATGACAGCTATTTCTCAACAACCGTCATCTCTCCTAACTTCTTGCAATTCTACTCTTCCTGCCACTCTGGCCAGCTTGAACACACTCATTGGCTCCCTATCCAATTCTGTGTCATCAAACCTTGCTGATGTGCAAGATTCTCTTGAACTACATCTTGCACAGCTTCAAAGTTTGCTGTTCACAGCTTCTGATAGGGAAAAAATTGTCAAGCTGACCTCCCTTGCTGATACCCAATCCTCTTCTCTTCAAACCTGTCTTTCCCAGCTTGCAGAGGTGAAGGACAACCTGGCTTTCTTAGTGAATAGCCTTGTTGGCCCCAAGCCTGCTGCCAAAACTGCTGGCAAGCCTGCTGACTTTGTGTCTTCAGGCAGACCAGGTGTTGAAGGTGCTGGTACATCTCCTTCAAAGGGGGAGAAGTCATCTGCCTCGAAGACTAAGTCTAAGGGGGAGAAAACTTCTTCTCCTAAGGAGAAATCAGTGCCTGCAATACCCACTGGTCAACCAGCTGGAGCATCTGCAACAGGTACAATAGAGGGTGCTTCCCAAGCTACTCAGCCTACTCAGGCTGAATCTCCAATCCCTGCTCAGTCTAAGGGGGAGGAATTCTTTACTGAGGGTAGGCCAAGCAGCAGAAGGAGGCATCTGATTCTTGAAGAAGAAGAAGAAGAGTAGGAGGAAAGTCCTGAAGCTGCTGTCACTACAGCAGCTAAAGGAAAAGAAAAAGCAGCAGTTGATCCCCAATAGCAGAAAGCAGTAGAGATCAAATTTCACAAAGCCAGGGCCAAAGAAATGGGTCTTCCTATGCACAAATACTTTGAGTTTAGAGAAGAACAACTTCAAGCCCTGGAAGCTCTAAGGAAAGAAGAAGAATCTGCCAAAGCTGTTAAGTCTTTTGCACTTCAAGAGGCAAGGATAGTTAAAATGTCCTCTCTGGAAGTGCAAAAGAAATTAATGGAAGCTGCTATGGGATCAGCTGGAGAGAAGGAAGCAGAAAAAGAAAAAGGTGCTCTGGTCTCTGTGACCAAAACTCTAGTGCCTTCTGCAAGAGCTCAGTTCCACTTTGACAACCTGGCAAGAAGAAAATTTCAGGATGTTGCTGATAGAAGGCTTGCCAAGGAGCAATTGTCAAAGCTGTTCCCATATCAAGAAAAGGCAGTCAGTGGAAGTTGAAAATAACCAGAATGGGTGCAACAGGCCCAGAACTAGAAACGTATGACTACACTGATGTTGCACAGATGGGGTACAAGGAATGGATTGAGCTGGCAGTTGCTCTGAGCGAGTCTGAGTCAGAAACTGCTAAGACTGTCAGGGCTTATGTCAAGAAGCTGATGGAGAGAGTGAAGAATCTTGGCCTGATCTCCAAAGAAGTTAGTGAAGGTGTCTATGTGACACAACCAAAAATAAAGGCCAGGAGGACAAGGAAGGACACTGAGATGGAACAACTCCTCACCTTGATAGAACAAGGTGACTATGCTACTAAGATGAAAGGAGTTGACCACAGCCTGCCTAGTGGAACAGAGTTTGAAGATGGCAAGATCATTGAAGAGCCTGAGCTGGGGGCATTTTTTGTAGATCCCTTAACTCAGAAGAAATGCTTTCAGAGAGCATCAGATCTATACAAGGTGGATCTGAGACAGCTTGTAGCCTTCAGACTTGCAGTTTCATTTAGGTAGTCAAGCAGGTGGAGAGCAGCCGTCTGGGATCAGCTCAGAGGCTTTTATGAGAGAGGTGAACTTGAAGATCCCAAGTTTATGATCATCTGAAGTGAAATTCAAGAACTTGAGGATACAAGGGAGCAGCTTGAAAAGATGTTCGAAGGTGCCCCTCCACTGTAGTGAAGTCCATCTACCATCTGGGTAGGTGAAGAATGGAAGCTGTCCATCAGTTGGACATGCTTACCATTATCTGCTCCTAACACAAACAGTCCAAATTTGTTGTACATTAGTTGTACTTTAATTACATAAGTTGTAATTTTTCTTTTACATTAGTTCTAATATACATCAGTACATCAGTTGTACTTTTGTAAAAACATGTGTTGTTTTATGTAATCAAGAATCAGTGTATATATAAACTGATCTTTTACTTTACTTTGATGTTGTAATTTTATTTCAGCAAATGTACTGTAAAAATATATAGTGATTTTTGATAAGGCCAGCTTAGACTGGTTATTGCAAATAGGGGGAGATTGTGAGGCACAAAAGGGCCTCAGTCAAACCTGTAATAGCATCTGAGGGGGAGATTCTTAATCAAACCTGTTGATGCATTTGAAGGTTGAATTTAAGGACTGTTATATGCCTTATTGAGACCTGAAAATGATTTGCAATATCAGCCCAAGCTGTTCAGTCTGCTGAACAGGCTTGACATAAACTGTCTACGCTGCTCTACACTGGTGAGCAGCTTGGGCAGTTTACAAGTGTTCTGTTCTTTGTGAACAGAACCTGTTCTTTGTGAACAGGCTAAACACTTCATGGAATATGTTTCCAAGTCCTCATGTATTGTTTTTTTGGCTACAAGATCAGTTTACAAAGTCGAAGACAACGTGGAAATCAGAACTGCTTAGCCTGCCCACGCTGTTCTGTTACATGAAGACAAAAGGATATTTGAAAAAGGGTGACAGACCTTTTTCTTATATCAAAATAGGCCTTAACAAAGGAAGAAAGACGCAATGTTGACATTCCTTATTTAGTTAAAGCTAATGCAACAGTAGACAAAGTGAAAAGACAAAAGTTCTGCTGCATAAAAGCATGTCTGCTTTTCAGAATGTGTAGAAATGCTTATGTTGTCTTTTCAACAAGACTTTTTACTTTTCCTTTCATCCAATGAAGAAGCTTCTCTTAGATCCTCTGAGTAAGTATAAAAGGAGACTTCCAAGGATTGAAAGAATAAGCCAAAAAGCTAAGTGCTGAACCCAAGAGTGAACGTGCATTCAAGTGTGTCTTTCATGCATGCAAGTCTGTTTTGGATAAAACACTGCTTTGTGTCTAAGCTGTTCTTATCCAAGCTGTTTCTCTGAGTCTTGTAAACATAGTGAGTGATTCTTAGTGAGTGTATTCATTGAAACTAGTTTGAGTCTGTCTTAGACTAGTAACCATACTATTATATCTGTCATCTCAGCTTGAACCATTTTGCATTCAAGCTTGTTTGTAATTAACAATTTGTTGATAATACATACAAACATTGAGAAAATTGTGTGTAGTTTTTAATAGCTGTATTCACCCCCCCTCTACAGCTTAAGGCTATATACTTGGGATATCTTTTGGGACCTACACTTAACACTCTGGAGTACGAGAAAACCCCGGAGGCATCTCATACTTAGTACCCTTCTACCATTTTATAGTATTTCTCTAGGTTTTACTATCGGATATATGTTTAGGCTTGAAAATTTATCGGAAAAATCCCGACCATCTCATGTACAAAGATTAGGTATCAAGAACTTTAATGAAAAATTATGTTTTAAACTACAACTCTGTGTATGAGGAGATAAAGCTATGACTATCTGCCGAAGAAATTTCAAACCCATAGACTTATCCTCTTACCCCATTATATACCACTTATGCATTTATACTATTTGATATCGGTGCTGGTAGGAGCTTTATATCAACTAAGTTCATTAAGCAGATAAATTTCATTCTTACACCATTAAGTGCCACTTATGCTATTGAGGTTGATGACAGTAAGACGCTTAAAAACAAATAATATAATATGAGGATGCTCCTTAGAAGTAGTAGGTCGACTCTTTGAAATAGACGTGGTGCCCGTCAAACTGGGGAGTTTTGACGTGGTTATAGGCATGGATTGGTTATTGAAAAACCATGCAGAAATCGTGTGCAACAAGAAGACGGTTCACATACCGTTAGCCAATAAGAATGTCCTTACTGCTCAAGGCAAAACAAGAAATACCAAAGTAAGCATCATCCCTAGCATTAGGACCCTGAAGTGTTGACAGAGAGGGAGCCAAAGGAAAAGCGGCTCGAAAATATTCTTTTTATTTATGGTTACCCCAAAGTTTTTCCAGAACACATCCCTGAGCTCCCACCATCGGGGCAAGTCGAATTCAAAATCGGCCTAGTGTTAGGTGCTGCACCAGTGGCTCGAGCACCATACCGATTAGCCCATAAGTTATGTAGAAGTTGTCCAAACCAGCTGCAGGAGCTCTTTGATAAAGGGTTTAGCAAACCAAGTTCCTCACTTTGGGGAGCTCCAGTTTTGTTCATAAAGAAGAAGGATAGAACCATTAGAATGTGCATCAATTACCAAGAGCTAATAAACTAAAGGAACCGATACCCGCTCACAAGGATCAATGACTTATTTGACCAAACTCCAAGAATTAAGCTTCTATTCGAAGATCGACCTAAGGTCTGGTTATCATCAGGTTAGAGTTCGCAAGAAAGATATTCCAAAGACAGCCTTCAGATTCTGTTTCGGTCATCATAAATTCCTATTAATGCCGTTTGGATTAACCAGTGCCCCAACGGTACTCATGAACCTCATTAGGTGTGCAAACATTATCTAGACAAATTCGTGATTGTATTCATGAATGACTTTTTAATCTACTCACGAAACAAGGACGAGCACGAGCAAACATTTATGGCTGATTCTAGAGTTGTTGAAGAAAGAACAATTATATGGCAAGCTTTCTAAGTTTGACTTTTGGCTAAGATAGGTAAGATTTATCGGTCACGTGATCAATAGTAAAGGGATCCAAGTCGACCCCTCAAAGATCGAGGTTATCAGGAATTGGTCAACTCTTAGAAGCCCCATAGAGATACGACAGTGCTTAAGACTTGCCACTTATTATAGGCAATTATCAAATATTTCTCAAAGATCACCGAAGCTCTAACAAAACTGACCCGAAAAGATATTAAGTATGATTGGGGCGAGGATCAGGAGACATCATATCAGTTATTAAAGCACAATCTGTGCAGCGCGCTTATTTTATCCAAGAGAAGCAAGAAATTTGTAGATTACTGTGACGCTTCACACTAGGGGTGTTATCGGGACCAAACCCGGACCGGACCGGACCGAACCCGGTTAGGACCGAACCCGAATGAAGCAAATATATGAAACCGAGGACCGGACCATTTGAATATTCTTGGTCCCGGTTCGGTCCCGGTCCCGGTTCCGGGTATTCGGGAAAAACCCGGTAGGACCAAACTAAAAATCACTTTTTTTTTTTTGGAATAGCAACTATAAATCGCATAACAAAGTAAAAGAAACATCCATGATATTTAGTGTACCAACATTCAAAAAAACAATGACAAACCAACCAAAAGTTTTGAATTTTGACAACCATTCAAAAAACCGAACCAAGTCAGTAACGGAAAAAAAAACATCGATCGCCCTTTATTTTTTTCCTTTTCCATCGGGGTCGCGTATTGATTCTTCAATCTCTACAAAAAAAAATAGTATATATTATATAATGTTTGATTTCTAGAAAAATATATGGTCTAAATGGCTTTGCATTTCGGTTCCGGGTAATTCCCGAACCCGGACCGGACCGAACCCGGTTAGGACCGAACCCGAATGAAACAATTATATGAAACCGAGGACCGGACCATTGCTTGGAAATCGGTCCTATTCGGGTTCGGGACCGGTCCGGTCCCGGTTCGGTTCGGGTATTTGGTCCGCATATAACACCCCTACTTCACACAATGGGTTGATATAGAAAGATAAGGTCATAGCGTATACTTTGTGAAAACTTAGGGTTCACTAGGTGAATTACATAACGCATGATCTAGATCTTGGAGCAGTAGTCTTTATCTTTAAGACTTGGAGACATTAGTTGTACGGTACAAAGTGTACTGTACGTATTCACAGACCATAAGAGCCTCCAACCAAAAAGAGTCGGATATGAAGTAGTGCCATTGGATGGAGCTAATAAGTAATTGCAACTGTGAAATTCGTTATCACCTAAGGAAAACTAATGTGGTTGTAGACGCTCAGAGCTGAAAGGAACGAACTAAGCCGTTAAGAGTACAAGCCCTAGTTATTAGCATTCAACCAAACCTTCCTTCCTTAGTTCATGGTGCACAAGTAGAAGCTGTTAAGGAGGCAAATATGAAAAATGAAGCCCTGCACGGAACGGATAAATAGTTTGGGATAAGCGTTAATGGAAATCGATACTTCATGAATAAGGTGTGGTTACCCTGTTTTTGATAGAGTAAGAAAACTAGTTACGGATGACGGACACAAATCAAGATATGTCGTTCACCCCGGATCCGATAAAATGTATCATGATCTTAAGGAGCTATACGGGTGGCCTATCATGAAGGATGACATTGCCACATATGTGAACAAATTCCTAACATGCTCCAAAGTTAAGACAAACATTAGAAACCATTTGAGTAATAGTCGACTGCCTAACAAAATCCGCGCATTCCTACCAATCAAGGAGAACAACAGGATGAATAAGCTAGTCCAAACGTACCTCAAGGAATCTGGACACAGAGTGCCTATTATAATCATTTCGGATACGGATAGCAGGATCTACATGTAGGCTTTTGGCAATTATTACAGTAAGCTTTGGATACAAACTTGGACATGAGTACCACATATAACCCTCAGACCGATGGTCAGAATAATAGAACGATCCAAACCCTAGAACATACATTAAGAGCCTATGTAATGGATACTCAATTGCCTTAGTGGAATTATTGTACTACAATAGCTATCGCTCGAGTATTAAAGTTGCTCCGTTTGAGGCCCTCTACGAGCGAAAGTGTCGATCACCGATTTATTGGGAAGAAGTAGAAGATAGCCAAATCGCTGGCGCTAAGATCATTCACGAAACTACGAAAAGATAGTACAGATGCGGAATTGACTAAAAGTTGGTCGCGATTGTCAGAAAGTTATGCAGATGTAGGGAGAAAATCCCTTGAGTTCTAATTGGGGGAACGAGTACCGATGAAAGTCTTGACATGGAAGGGCGTCATATGATTAGGAAATCAAGGATAATTGAATCCTCGTTACATTGGACAATTCAAGTTCTTAAAAAGAATTGGACTAGTAACTTATTGTTTAGAGCTACCACCAGAGCTTAGCAGCATACACAATACCTTCCACGTATCGAATCTGAAGAAGCGTTTGTGAGAGGAAACACCTGTTACTCCTTGGAAGAAATACAGCTAACTGATAAACTTCGCATCATCAAAAAGCCGGTAGAAATCATGGACCGTGAGGTCAAAGGATTGAAGCACAGTCGTATACCCATCCTTAAGGTCAGATGGAATTCTAGACATGTACTAGAATTCACTTCGGTATGCAAAGGTCATTTTTAACTAAAGATACCCTCACCTAATCTTAAGTAACAAGACTCCTAAGGAAAGAAGATAAAATTTCGGGACGAAATTCCCTTAACAGGGGGAGACTGTAACATCCGGAAGAAATCCAGGTTAACACACTATGACCTAATGAGTATTTAATAGCCAATTATAACCTAATCAATGGTCATTAGCAATTAATCAAAGTGATTAACAATGTTCATAAGGAAATTCAACTCAATTAGAATCAAATTTATCGGTGCGATTAATTGGAAAATCAATTAATCTGATCGATTTACGATACGAAGGATTAATTCAACTAAGTACATAATTAAACTATGATTAGTAACACTAATAATACACTAATACACTTACTTAACATTAATTATGCAAGACTAAACAATTCATTAAAACAATGCATCCAAAAGTATTTATGAAATTACAAATAAAAGAGAAATACAAGAATACCTTTCTAAATACTTTTATACAAAAAAAAATATATAAATACATGAAAATTATCCACAAAATCTGGCCATAGGGTAGTACTACCCAAGATTTGATTTCAATTTTTTATTTCCCAACTCCATAACCTTTCATAATCAAATCTTTCACACCCCATTCTCCTTTCATTTCAACATGATCTTACACTCCACCTCCATTTGAAAGACCAAGACTTTGCCTATAAATAGAGGGCTTCCTTTTCATTATTTTCACACCAAAATATCTCTTTCTCTCCTCTCAAAACCGGATCCCACACACACACACACACACACTACAAACATTTTCATTCAAGTGTTCTTGGTGAAATTCAAGTGTTCTTGGCGAAATTCAAGTGTTCTTGGTTCAAATCTTGCAAGAGTTCCAACTTCTTCTCAATTTCATAATCCAAATACATCAAAGTAAGTAAATACTAACTTATTTCATCATATATTTATGTTTATATAAGTCTTGCATAACATATATAATCACCAACAACAACAAGTTTCATAAAAACTCAAGTTTATAAGTTTCTAGTTTTTGTTTTTAAGTTGTTTCTTTAAATGTGTTTATGAACATATAAACACATCATAAAAGTGTTAATATTATGAAAACAAGTACCATATATGTGTTTTATAACTTGTATACAAGTAGTCTTTGAATAAACAACAAAAATCATACGTTATTTCAAGTTTATAAACTGCGGATTTTCGGCTATAAATTTATATCGACTTTGAAAAATCATAACTAATTCATAACTTAACGAAATGAGTTGATTCTTGTCTCAAAAGTTAGATCTATGTATTAACTATAGATCTGGAAGTTTTCATAATTTATTTTGTAGTTTAAGACCTCCAGAAATTATTTGGGAAACCGAAAGTTTGACAGCTCAAAAATGGCCAACATAGGGTTTTCAACAAGCTTTTTCCCTAACCTAAACATCTCGAAAAATGGCCGTTCTTGATTCTACAAATCCTTTGTATATATTAGTTTAATGTCCTAGAAAACCAAAGCCTAAAACGTTTTGGAGCTTGGTCAAAAACAACCTCAAAGTAGGCCGAAAAACCTCCGAAAAAGCTGGAAAAATTATATATATAAACTTGACGTTTTAAGCGGGTTTTATTTATAAACTTGTAATGTTGGGTGATTTAAGACATAAAAATCTATAAATATATATATTATCATATATTAGAGATATTAAGTCTCTATTATCATTTAGGGCTCGATTTAACTCAACCGGTGCATCATCCATCAACTTACGCTAAAAAAAGCATTTTTCGGTCGTTTTTGTCATCGCTCTCTTGGTGAGTCTTCATAGCCCCTATTTTCACTATTTATTGGGATGGAAGTACAGGCACTGTTTTCATATGGACATCAAAACTGTTTATTTCTTGTATGTATTACGTGTTTGGTTCCATCAGCCCTCAAATCATGAACCGTTAATTGCATTTGTTTGCAAGCGCGAATATATTGTGGATAGATCTATCGGGAGTCATGTCCCCCATTCGGGTTAGTTCGGGTCGGCTAACAGCGAGTGCATATATATTCAACACACGCTATTACGTATGGGAATACTGCACAGGGCAAACTCATTTTAATTAAGCTTCGGTTGCATGATGGTTTATGTAATACATACACGGAATTTATGATTTTATAAATTCAACTCATATGATAATGTCCATACAACTGGTCTTTTCGCGTAAACCTATGAGCTCACCAACAATTTGTTGACGTATTTTAGCATGTATTTTCAGGTGTTTAAGACATGCACATTCCTTGGAAGTATTCCAAGGCTTCCGTTCATTTTGGAGTCGCATCATTTTCAAACTCGGAGATTTACATGCATGTTTCCGGATAAACTAAATCGTGTATTTAAATCTTGGTATTTTAAGAACCACTTCGCTGTATTTTGGTTATGTAAAACAATATTTATATTTGAAGTTAAATCAATGTATTTTTGAAAACGTCCATATAGTGGTCGTTCGTTATGATTATGGTTACGCTTCCGCGACGTCACTCTTCGTTGCCAACCGGGGTAACGGGTGTGACAGTCACCCTTTTCAGATATCCGTTTGTCTTCATGTAACAGAACAGCGTAAGAAGGCTTTTGCAGTTACTGTTTTCCACTATGTCTTCGACTTGTAAACTGATCTTGTAGCCAAAAACAATACATGAGGACTTGGAAACATATTCCATAAGGTGTTTAACTTGTTCACAAAGAACAGAACACTTAGAATTTGTCCAAGCGGCTCAACAGAACAGAGTAGTGTAGACAGTTTATGTCCAGCCTGTTCAGCACACAGAACAACTTGGACAATCTGCCTTTGTTGCAACGAATGCAACAGGGTAAACAGCTTTGGTTGATATTGCAAATCACTTTTTAGGTTTCAATAAGGCATAAACAGGCCTTAAATTATACCTTCAAGTGTATCAAACAGGTTTGATTAAAAATCTTCCCTAAGATGTAGAGCAGGTTTGACTGAGGCCTTTTTGTGCCAAACAATCTCCCCCTATTTGATATAATCAGTCTAAGCTGATTTTATCAATAATCACTATACATTTTTACAATATATTTTGCTGAAATGAAATTACAACATTAAAGTAAACTAAAAGATCAGTTTATATATACTGATTTTTGATTACATAAACAACATATATTTTTACAAAAGTACAACTGATATACTAATGTATATTACAACTAATGTAAAAATAAAAGTTACAACTGATGTAACAAAGTACAACTAATGTACAGGAAAATTTAACAATTTGGACTGTTGATGATGGGAGCAAATAATGGTAAGCCTGTCCAACTGATGGACAGCTTCCATTCTTCACCTACTCAGATAGTAGATGGACTTCAAGACAGTGGTGTTGGCAATCCTTCTTCAAACATTCTTTCAAGCTCATCTCTGGTTTCCTCCAAATCTTGTATTTCAACTCTGAGGAACATAAAATTGGGATGTTGAAGTTCCCAGATGGCTACTCTTCACTTTATGGATTACCTGAAGGAGTTTGCAAGTCTGAATGCTACAAGCTGTTTGAGACCAACTTTATGTATGTCTGATGCTCTTTGAAAGCATTTCTTCTTTGTCAGGGTATCTAAAAAAATGCCCCCAACTCAGGTTCTTCAATCAGCTTACCTTCTTCAATTTCTACTCCTTTAGGCAGGCTGTGGTCAACTCCTTTGATCTCTACTGCATAGTCACCTTGTTCAATCAAGATCAGGAGTTCCTCCAGCTCTGAATCCTTTTTGTTCCTCTTGGCCTTTATTTTGGGGTAAGTCACTGAGACACCCTTACTTAATTCTTCTGAGATCAGGCCAAGGTCTTTCACTCTTTCCATCAACTTTTTGACATATGCCCTGATAGTCTTAGTCGTTTCAGACTTAGACTGGCTCAAGGCAACTGCCAACTCCACCCATTCTCTGTACCCCATCTGTGCAACATCAGTGTAATCATATGATTCCAGTTCTAGGCCTGTTGCACCCATTCTGGTTATCTGTAGCTTCCATTGTTTGCCTTTCCTTGAAATGGGCACAGCTTTGACAATAGATTCATTGGCAAGTCTTCTATCAGCAAAATCAAAAAACTTTTTCCTTGCCAAGTTGTCAAAGTGTATCTGGGCTCTTGCAAAGGATGCTTGTTTGGACTTGGTCGCAGAGACCAGAGCACCCTTTTCCTTATCACCTTCCTTCTCACCCGCTGACTCTTTAGCAGCTTCAAGCAGTGTTCTTTGCACATAAAAAAAAGGCATTTTAATTTTGCTTGCCTCTTTGAATGCAAGGGATCTGGCAGCTTTGGCTGAGACTTCTTCCTTTCTTATTTTTTCCAGGGCTTGGAGCTGTTCATTTCTGAGCTCATAGTATTTCTCCATAGGAACACCCATTTCCTTAGCCCTTGCCTTGTCAAACTTTAGATGCGCTGCTCTTTGTTGGTCAGGGTCAAAAGCTGCTTTCTTCTTTCCTTTGGCTGTTGTAGTTTGAACAGCTTCAGGAACCTCTTCCTCTTCTTCTTCTTCTTCTTCTTCCTCCAAAATCAGATGCCTACTTCCGCCTGGCCTGTCCCCTGGAATAGATTCCTTCCCCTTAGTTTGTGCAGGTTTGGAGATCCAGCCTGAGTAGGCTGAGCAGCTTCAGTGTGTTGGGAGACATCTGCAGCTGGACCTGCTCCTGATGCACCTGCTGCTTGACCAACAGATGCTGGTTTCTCCTTTGAAGGAGAAGAAGTTTTCTCCCCCTTAGACATAGTCTTTGAGGCAGACAACTTCTCCCCCTTTGAAGGAGATGGACCAGCACCTTCAACAACTGATCTGCCTGGAGAAACAAATTCAGCAGGCTTGGCAGCAGTTTTGGCAGCAAGCTTGCGGCCAACCAGGCTGTGCACTAAGAAAGCTAGATTGTCCTTAACCTCTGCAAGTTGGGTAAGGCAGGTTTGAAGAGAAGAGGATTGGGAATCAGCAATTGAGGACAGCTTGACTAGATTTTCTATGTCAGAAGCTGTGAACAAGAAACTTTGAAGCTGTGCAATATGTAACTCAAGAGAGTCCTGCACATCATCAAGATTTGCTGACACAGAATTGGACAGAGAAACAATTAGAGAGTTTAAGCTGGCCAATGTAGTAGGAAGGGTAGTAGTGCAAGTGGTGAGGAGAGTTGACAGCTGTTGGGATATGGCTGTCATGGAAGACACAGAGTCCTGATGATGGGAAAGAATAGAGGAGAGTGATGTGGAGATGTTTTGCAGCTGTGTAGTGAGTGCAAGCAGCTGTGAGGACTGGTCAGGTTGTGGAGTGACTAGAAAGGAATTCTTGAACAAATCAAAGAATCCCTGGAGCTGTGCAGACACAGAGTCTGAGATTATTGAGGGTAGATAAGTCATGGAATTTTCCAAAGATCTAACTTTGTTGGTCAACAAAGAAAGCTGATCCTTCAAAGGAAGGTCTTGGGGGATGAGGGAGTAAGAATGGATTGTTTGGATTGTGTAGAGGGTGATGAATGAGATGAGGATGAGGCAGGTGTTTGGGGATGTGATGGAGAGGGAAGGGTGACTCTGGACAGAAGTTCCATAGCCTGGGCAAAAGTAATATGGCCCATCTTGGAAGGGTCAATGGGTCCCTCAGCAGTGGCTGTAGCTGTTTCATCAGGAGAAGGGGTAAAAGTAGGCAGCCTCTCAGATGTTTCTTGTGTTGCAGCACCTTCATTAAGGCCTGGGGTTGTTCCCTCAGCAGCACCTTGGTCTAAAGATGCCTCATCATGGGGAGATGGGATGTGCATTTCAACATCAGCAGTGGTGAAACCTGCTGATGGAGTTTGCATATCAGGTGCAGCCTCACCAGAGGGATGGTATGTTCCCTGAGGTTCATCAGCTTGGGATGTTGGTCCTTCAGCAGCTGTTGGGTGTACAACAGCTGTATCATGAGGAGCAGAAGTTGGAGGCTGATCTACTGGATTGTCTAATCCAGCAGGTTTGGCAGCTCGTGCAGACTCAGGTTGTGTAGGAGAAGTATGGAGTGGAGACTGTGTGGACTCAGTGTGGAGTGGAGTGAACTCCTGTCTTTCAATATTCTCAGCCTGTTGGGAGGCTGGAATAGTGGATGTGGTAGTCTCCATATGCACAACTGGTTTCGGTTGGGAGGGACCAGAGGGCGTAGGCTGACTTAGGGTAGACTCTTGTTGGAGTGAAGCCTGTTCCAAATGTGCTGAACCTTCTCCCAAAATAGGAGAAGCAACAGGGGTTGCTTCTTTTTCAACTGAACCCTGTTGAGAGGGATCACAGGGGCTAGATGGGTCGGTTGGTTTCTTTTTGGCTAAGGTTTTGCGTCTCTATAGTCTGAGAGATGAAGTGGAGGATGGATGTTGTGGAGAGGAGATAAGGGGTTCTGTTTAGACTGGTGGTGAGACTGGGTCAGAAACAGGTGGGTTGGTCTGTTCCATAGTCTCAGGTGCCACAGAGGCACCAGCCACAAAGGCTTCAGGTTCAACAGATGAACCAGGGTGAGAAGCCTGCTCCCTTTCAGCCACAGAGGCTGATGGGGCGCTGTTTTTGCCTTCTTGGGGACAGACTCAGCTTCAGTCGTTTCCAGGACCCTTTTAACAAACTTGGTCCTAGATTTGGATTTTCCCTTGGGAGCAGTCACTGGATCCACCCTCACAGTAGAGGGTCCTTCCACCATACCAAGCAACCTCCTCATTGGAGTAGATAGAGGAGGCTCATTTGGGAGAACAGGAGTATAGAAAACCATATTCCCAATCACTAGGAAAGTAGCAATGCGTAACATAGGCTGAGAGTTATACAAGTGCTCACCACAGACATGCTAGAAGATGAGGCTCAGAAACCCGGGATATCGAACAGCAGCTGGACGTGTTTCCTGCTGCACCAGGCTCCTCAAATTCATGAAAATCTACCAAGCCATGTTCATGTTAGTCCCATCTACGAGCTATAGGACTATTGGAATCTCATCGCGGCTAAGCTGGTCAAAAGAACCAACTTTGCTGCTGAAGCACATCACCACTGAGGCAAAGAGAAAGCTGTAAGTAGGTGAGAGATCCTTCTGGAACAAGGTGGCTCCAGTCTTCGGTTCTGCTACACCACAGAAGCGTAGCAGATTTCCCATCTGATCATTTTCAGGCCGTGGCTGATCATAAGTTTCAGCCACAGGGAGATGAAGAACTTTCCTGATAAGACAAGTAGTGATCTCAATGGTCTGAGTCCTATTGAGAATAGTTCCCCTTATGACTTTGGTTTTTGGGTTGTAGGCACAAGTGTACCAGAACTCATACACCATCTCCTGCTACAGGACACCAGGAGTGGCAGACATGGCGTAGTGCAGAGGGTGAACTTTAAGAAACTCCACCATATCGTCATAACCTTTCCCCACATAGTTTTTGGGAATGGTTAGGTTGGCTATGTAGTTTGTGGGTTTCAGTGTTAGCATTGTGGTAACAGACGAGTGTTTCTGAACATCTGCACCAACAAATACTGGTAGAAAGGGGTTGTTTCTTTGAGCCATAGTGAGAGTAGTGAGTGTATGAGCACAAGACACTTAGTCGAATTTAGGGTTCTTTGGAAGATATGGAAGCAGTAAGGAAGACGAAGATGAAACAGTAGAAGGGTATTTATAGGATTCGAATGTGAGTAGGTATGAGAGACAAAAGTTTTGGCGGTTGATTTGAAATGTTCTTTAACGGAAAACGGAATGGTTGTCCATGTCAGAACGGTTGTCAGACCACTCGATCCCTTTTAGTCACTAACACACGTTAACACACATTATCCGCAGTAATTAAGTTAAATAAAAACAAAAATTAAGTAACTTAATTGTGAAGAAAGATAATTAAAACTGATGGTCTAAGCTGTTGGTCAAACCTGTGATGAGCAGGGTCATCACAAGCTGTTCATTCAACCTGTTCAGCTATATAAGAACAGGTTGTGTTCAATAGCTGACCAGGTTACAAGACAATGTCTTGTATGACAGATTGAGAGAGTGAGCAGGTTGGAGGTTTGATCATCATACCAGGTTTGACGTGTATGCTGATATTGTCAAACCTGTTATACGCTCAAGCTATTCAAGTTTTCAGAAATTGGCTAAGTGTAGAACATGCATAACCTGTTCTATCTAAGCTGTTCTGAGAAACTTGAGCAGTGTGAGACATATAATAACTTAGAACATTTATGACCCTTAGTCACATTTATCTAACATGCCAAGCTTGCTTACAAGATAATTAAATCTATTTTCATCAAGAGGCTTGGTGAAAATGTCTGCAAGCTATTCATCTGTGGAAATAAAACTTACCTGATGTGATCCCTGATGAAGTGATGTCTGACCTTTATATGCTTTGTTCTGGAATGAAATACTGGATTCTTGGAGATAGCTATAGCACTTGTATTATCACACAGAACAGAAATCTTCCTATATACAAGTCCATAGTCTTCAAGCTGATGCTGCATCCATAGAATCTGCCTACAGCAGCTTCCAGCAGCAATATACTCAGCTTCAGCAGTAGAAGTAGAAACTGAATTCTGCTTCTTGCTACACCAACTTATCAACTTACCACCAAGGATTGGACATCCACCTGTTGTGCTTTTTCTGTCTAGCCTGCAGCCTGCAAAATCAGAAATCTGAATATCCTATTAGCTCAAGACTTAAGTCTTTGGGATACCAAAGACCCAAACCTGGTGTACCCTTAAGGTATCTGAAGATTCTTTTTACATCAACTAGATGTGATTCTTTAGGATCAGCTTGAAACCTAGCACATAAATAGGTAGCAAACATAATATCAGGTCTACTAGCTAGTTAAATACAACAAGCTCCCAATCATGCCTCTGTAAGCTGTTACTGAAACAACTTTGCCACTGGCATCTGCATCCAACTTTACATTGGTTGCCATTGGGGTTTTAATAGGAGAACTTTGATCAAATTTAAACTTTTTCAAAAGATCTAAAGTGTACTTTCTTTGATTTATAAAAATTCCATTTGAGGTTTGTTTAACCTGTAATCCTAAAAAGAAAGTAAGTGCTCCCATCATACTCATTTCATATTTAGATTTCATGAGTAGTGAAAAATTCTTGCATAACTGCTCATAAATAGAACCAAATATTATGTCATTCACATAAATTTGAACAAGCATAATATCAGACTTCACTTTATTTATGAACAGTGTGGTATCCAGTTTACCTCTGGAATAACCATTGCTCATAAGGAAATCAGTTAGAGTGTCATACTAGGCTCTAGGGGCTTGTTTTAGACCATAGAGAGCTTTGTCCAGCTTACAGACAAAACCTGGATGATGTTCATTTTCAAAACTTGGAGGCTGCTTGACATAGACTTCTTCTTGCAACTTACCATTCAAAATTGCACTCTTCACATCCATTTGAAATACCTTCATGCTCTTATGAGTAGCGTAGGCTAGAAACAAATGAATTGCCTCTAACCTGGCCACATGAGCAAATGTTTAATCATAGTCAATGCCTTCCTCCTGTCTGTAGCCTTGAGCAACTAGTCTTGCCTTATTTCTAATGACATGACCTTGCTCATCCATCTTGTTCCTGAAAACCCATTTGCTGCCAATTATTGTTTTTCCTTTAGGAGCAGGGACCAACTTCCATACTTTGTTTCTCTCAAACTGATTAAGTTCTTCTTGCATGGCAATGATCCAATTGGCATCTTTAAGTGCTTCATCCACTTTCTTAGTCTCCATTAGGGACACAAAGCTAGAAAACATACAAAAGTTCCCTAAGCTGTCCCATCTTGTTTGCACCCCTTTGTTGATGTCACCAATTATTGATCATTTGGGTGACACCTGATCCACTTAGGATCTTGCTATAATGATGATTCTCCTCAATTATTTGTATCTTCAATAGCTCCCGTTGAGAAGCTCTCAAGATTTTCAGACACGGTGTGATATCTTGAGCCTGTTCACTTGTTGAGCATGACTCTCCATTGTTGAACATATCAGCAGAGGATCCAGGAAAATCAGCATTGATTGGTTCAGGACATGTGGTTGTAATTATGTCAGTACACTTATTCACACAAGGTGTATCAACATAATCATCATCATGCCCATCATGATTAGCAGGTTCCACTCTGGATGTAGTGGAAGCTTTTGAGTCCTTTTCTTCATTGATGGAATGCATAAGATCATCAAAGCTGAATTCTCCTGAAACTAATTCAGGAACAGCTTTGGTGGAGACACTCCTAGACTCTTCAAAGGTGACATTGATAGATTCATCTATCACCTTTCTCTTGTTGTTGTATACTCTGTAGGCTTTGGAGATAGCAGAATATCCAACAAACACACCTTTATCAGCTTTGGGTCCAAACTTTGCCAGTTGGTCCCTTTAATTCAGTATGAAGCAAGGACATCCAAACACATGGAAATAGCTAATGTTTGGCCTCCTCCCTTTGAGTAACTCATAGGGAGTCTTGTTGAACCTTTTCACCACCAAGGATCTATTTTGGGTGAAGCAGGCAGTGTTGACAGCTTCAGCCCAGAATGATGAAGGTAAACCTGATGCACACAACATGGTTCTAGCAGCTTCAATGAGAGTTCTGTTTCTCCTTTCAGCAACTCAATTTTTTTTTGGAGTTCTTACTGCTGAAAAGTTCTGTGAAATCCCTCTTTCTTCACAGAAGTCCTCAAGAGTACTGTTTCTGAATTCAGTACCATGTTCACTTCTAAGCTGCTTGACTTTAGCAGAGTTCAACATTTCCATCTTCTTGATAAATCCAATGATTTCTCTAGCAGCCTCTCCTTTGATCTTTAGAAAGATCACCCATGTAAAGCTGGAGAACTCATCAACCATTACTAGAGTGTATCTTCTTCCTCCTAGACTTGGGACACTGACTTGTCAAAACAAGTCCATGTGGATTAAGAAGAGATGAGTATCGATAGAGAAATTATGCTTAGATTTAAAAGATGATTTTCTCTGCTTGCCTTTCTCACAAGCTGTGTAGAGTTTATCCTTAACAAAGGTTATAGACGGCAAACCTGTTGCCAACTCTTTCTTACAGAGTTTGTTGATATTCTTGAAGTTCAGGTGTGATAGCCTTTTGTGCCATAACCAGTTCAGGTCTGCATTGATTCTTGAGATAAAGCAGGTTTCAGTTGTGGGATCAGCAGATTTCATGTTCACAACATATACACCTTTCTTTCGTTGTGCACACAGCACAACTTTGCCTTGGGGATCCAATATGTAACCCAGGTGCTCATCAAAGTTAACCTTGTAGCCAGCATCACACAGTTGACTTATGCTTACAAGATTATGTTTCAGCCCAACCACATAGGCTACCCTTTTGAACACTGCATCACACAGTTGACTTATGCTTACAAGATTATGTTTCAGCAGGTCCTTGCAACCTGTCGTATGTCCTGAGCAGCCACTGTCCAAGTAGCAAACCTGGGATGGTTGTTTGTCCTGCAGAGTGTCATTAGAAAATATTAGTTATTTCTAGGGGAACTCATCATAGGGATGAGTTCTCCTACTTCATCAACATTTATTGATGGACTAGTGATATCCATACTAATATTTACTATTTGGATGGTATCAGCTTGAATACCATCTTCATTGACTATGATGCTTCCAACACTGCTTGTTTTTACAATGATAGAACTGGCAGAGTCAACGGGCCTCATGTCCTCAGTTTCAGGACAATCTTTGGCCATATGTGTCTTCTTCCCACATTTATAACATTTTCTCTTTTTAGCCTGTTTGGAAGAAGAACTTTCGGAAACATATTTTGGATTATTTTTGTTGATTCTGTCAGCAGGTTTAGCAAACTTATTACTGTCTCTAGATGAATCAACAGTTTGGGTGGAAGGCACAATGGCAACAGCTTTGCCTGTATCTTCTTTCCTCTTTTTGGGAGGACAGATATCAAACACAGGAAGTTTGACTGGCCTCTGACCTTCCACAAGTTTGGGAAACTTATTCCTAAATTTCTCAGGTTGTGCAATGGCTTTGCCTTTGCCCTTATTGAGATGTGATTGATGTTGCTTATCAACATGATCACTGCTTTTGGTTCTGAAAGACTTACCTTCATTTATAACCAATTTTCCACTGTGATTTAAAAACTTATTTGAAACCACAGCAGATTTGGTTTCAACATGAGACTTACCCCTGTTGATAGTAGGCTGCTTACCTTTTGAAAACTTTTTCTCAAAATGGTCAACATCAAAAGGATTGACAGGTCTCTTACCATCAGCTTTAGACCCAGAGCCTGTTTTGTCAACAGGTTTAGAGTCCATAGGTGCAGCTTGAGCCTGTTTTCCTTTCTTTTGCTTGTGTGAACTAGCAGAGCTCTTTGCAGGCTGATTTGTTGGAGAACACATTCCATCATCAGCTTTTGGAGCTTTTTCACACAAGCTGTCAATATTTTGAGGCCTGACAAACCTGTTTGTTGAGACTAGCTTACCATTTACTTTTCGAATAAAAGTGCTAGGAAGCTCATCAAGAGTGGATAAGTCAATTTTCAAATTATTTATCTCAACAATAGAAGCTGCTTTGTCAAGATCCCCTCCAAGATAGGCTTGGATTTGTGCAGGGATCTGTTGAGTAATGCAATGGCTGACTTTTTGTGCAGATTGGCACTAAGAGTCAACTATCTTTTGAAGCTTTGCATGATTTATGTATGTCTCTCTTTTATTCAAGTAAAATGGAGTTGATGTGTTTTAATTCATCAAGCTCAGTTTCCAACTTATGGAAATTGTCTAGTGTACTGGATTTTATGTCAAGATCATTTTGAAGCTTAGAGATTTCAGACAGTAAAACATTGTGCTTCTCAACAGCAGCTTTTAAATTAACAAGCATGTATTCAAACATTTTTACTTTTTCATCAGAACTGTAAGCCATAAAGTTTTGTACCTTGTACATCATTGTGGGATTCCAGTTTTCTAAGCTGCTGATGGCTTCAGCTTCAGCCAGGTCTTGTTTGAAGTTGCTGGTTGATGGGACATCAGTGTTGGCCATCAGACAGTTGTTATCTTCTTCATCTGAAGATTAGTCAGATTCCTCCCAATCACATGTCTCAGCCATGAGTCCCTTTTGCTTGTTGAAAGCCACTGAGTTTTCCAACTTTTTCAGCTTAGCCATGGTCATAAGGTACTTAACCCTGTAGCCATCGTCCCTATTTGTCTTGAATGGTTTGGATGACTGGCCAACAGTTTTAGACACACAGTCAGCAGCTATGTGACCAGTTTTGCCACATTTAAAGCACTCAGCCTTAGTTTTATCAAATGTCTTCTTTTTTACAGCATTTGAGTTCCTCTGCAGCATTCTTCCACCAAACCTCTTCTTGTTGAACTTTTTGACAAGCATTGCAATCATTTGCTCATCATCAAGTTCAGCAAGATCTTCACAGTCTTCCTCTTCAGACATCTCTCCCTTTCATCATCAGCCTATTGATCAGGTTGTGTGAACACATCACATACCTGCCCAACAGGTTGTCTCACGCTGGCCACCAAGGCAGCACCTCTCTTAGACATGTCCAAGGCATTTCTTTTCTGTTGCCTTGACTGCTCATCATTCAGTAGGGATGCATACAAGTTTACAAGATCCATACCTTTGATGGTACCTAAATTTCTCAAGATAGTAGAATAATAGTTCCATTCTTCAGGCAGGATGTCTAAGTATTTGTTTACCAGAGTCAGGCTGTCCTTTGTGATCCCAACAGCTTTGCGATCATTGATAAGAGCAGTGAACCTGGTATAGGTTTCTGTGAGAGACTCATTTGGTTTTGCAAAGAAGAGTTCATACTGTCTAACAAGGTTGTTAATCTTGTTATCTAGTGTGATAGTGTGACCATCATAGACGGTACACAAAGTATCCCACATCTCCTTGGCAGTCTTCATTTTCTCAACCTGTTTGAACACATCATCAGGAAGAGAAATGACCAGGTTGTTCCTGGCTTTTGCATCAAGAGAAACCAGCCTTTTGTCTTTATTAGACCATTGAGATTTGGCATTCTCAAAGGTTCTGATCTCATGGGCAGCTCCTTCAACAGCAGGAGTGATAGTAGTAACGAAAGTTGGCACATAGGGACCTTCCATTACTATCTCAGGAAGTTGTACATGCAGATTCTCTAAGTAGAGCATCATTCTGCACTTCCAACCAGAGAAGTTTTAATGATTGAACTTGGGGGGTTTGACCATTGAACCATTGTCATAGTAAGAGGAGGAACTTGCAACACTGTTGTCCATGGGAAAGTAGGGAGATGAGAGATCTAGAGTTGACACACACTCTATCTGCTCTGATACCAGTTGTAGGTCCCAAAAGGTTTCCCTAGAGTATTGTTCTAAGCTGTAGAGGGGGGGGGGGTGGGTGAATACAGCAAATTAAAATTCAACACTCTTTTTTCAATGTTTGTGTATACTATTAACAAATGTTAATTTCAGACAAGCTTGACTACGAAAAGGTTCAAGCTGAGATGACAGATACAACAGATGATTCAACTAATCTAAGACACACTCAGACTAGATACAATGAATACACTCACTTAGATGAACTCACTGATTTTACAAGACACAGATGGACAGCTTGAGTATGAACAGCTTAGACACACGTACTGTTATATTCAAGCAGACTTGTATGCATGAAAAACACACTTTAATGCACGATTTGATTTCTCACTCTTGGTTATCTCACAATCCTTAGAAGCTTCCTTTTATACTCTCACTGAGAATCTCAGTGAAGCTTCTTCATTGGACGATGAGACAGTGGGATGTCTTTCCAAAAAGACAAAACACCTTTTCTGCGCATTCTGATAAAGCAGACTTGTTTTCATGTGGCAGAATCTTTTTCTTTTTGTCACTGTTGCAAAAGGCTTTAACCAAAAAAGGAATGTCAACTTTGCATCTTTCTTCTTTTGTTAAGGCAATTTTGATATAAGAAAAGGTCTGTCACCCTTTTCAGATATCCGTTTGTCTTCATGTAACAGAACAGCATAGGCAGGCTTTTGCAGTTACTGTTTTCCACTGCCTTCCACTTGTAAACTGATCTTGTAGCCAAAAACAATACATGAGAACTTGGAAACATATTCCATAAAGTGTTTAGCCTGTTGAAAAAGAATAGGTTCTGTTCACAAAGAACAAAACACTTAGAATCTGTCCAAGCTGCTCAACAGAATAGAGCAGCGTAGACAGTTTATATCCAGCCTGTTCAGCAGACAGAATAGCTTGGACAATCTGCCTTTGTTGCAACCGATGCAACAGGGTAAACAACTTTGACTGATATCGCAAATCACTTTTCAGGTTTCAATAAGGCATAAACAGGCCTTAAATTATACCTTCAAGTGCATCAAACAGGTTTGATTAAAAATCTCCCCCTAAGATGTAGAGCAGGTTTGACTGAGTCCTTTTTGTGCCTAACAGAACGAAATTAAAGATATCATGTTGATCTCCTTTATCTCAATAAACACAACATGACTTCCATCAATTAATAGTACTGTTCATTTATCAAATGTAACGGGAATATGATCTATCGAAAAATTAATTTCAGACATGATCTTAGTGGGAGTGTTCTCTAGTTAACAGACTTAAGTTCCATTACCGTTTATCTTTGAAAAATTACACTAGTTCTTTATTACAAGTTCTTGTAATATTATTCAGATCCTATCTGAATCTCCTTTCAAATTTATATCCTTATCTTTAGAGGAACTGGTAAATCACTCATAAAGACACCAGGATTAAAATTTAGGAGCTCTAGCAATTTAGATTAATTGCTACTAGTGATACGTTTAGATGTTCAGTCTTGAATCAGACAGTATGCGGTTTATCTATATGTTAACAAGATATCTTAACTTAATAACATTGTGTTCAATATTTGTGATATGTATCCATAACCTCCAAAACCTGGTTATCTACAACATTTATTTGTGGTGTTCCATCAAGTTTGCCGATGAGTGTCTAAACTAGTCAGAGGCTATTACTTGATTAAACATCACACAAGTAGTATACATTTCACATGTAATTTTATAAAATGTGATTACTTCTTATCTAAACAATCCTGACTTCTCAAGTCTTTAATTGTTTCTAACAAGTTAAGTGAATTAAGCTCCATATAACTCATTTACATTTAATTCTGCACTTTATTAGTTTCTATATAATCGAGGATGACTATCCAACTCATATAATCTCTTGACCTAACATTCAAGAATTAACAAGTTCAATGAAACTGCATCTGAACACTAGAACAATTTACACAACAACATGGTAACCCCTTTTTATCTGAATATGACTACTAGCTTGTCCAATCTCTATTGACAAGTTACTATTCAAGTTCCTTTTTAATCAATAGTCTATGGTCATAGCTATAAACAATAGGAATTTCAAGCAATAAATTTTCAACTCCAAAAAGACTTGCATGAAATTCAACTACAAAATTGTTTACTATACCATGATAAACTATTGATGACATGAAAAAAAGTGTCCAGCAGACTATTCTCTAAGATGTCTCTATGCTCCCACTGAATCTGTCATCTCTTTTCACTTCATTTTAGTCATTGTAGACATTATGGATAAAACTTTGTTCAATTGGGTATCACATATCCAGGTTCAAAGAGACGTGAATGATTTGGATACCCGAAGTCTCAGTGCGGTCAACTTTGACCGTTTCCAAGTACTTGGGACAATTCCTTTCCCAGTGCCCAGTTTCCTAGCACTCAAAGCATTTGTCATCCTTGGATTTAACTTCTCTGGTTATAGGTTTTAGCTACTTGTTAGCTTTAACCTTCGGCTTGGGAACCTGCTTTCCCTTACGTCCCTTTCCCTATCTTTTCTCCTTAATCATTCTCTCAGCATTCTAGAGCATCTGATGCAACCCATTGATCATCTTCTCCATGCATATTGTAATAAATTACAAATTGCTTAAATTCCTTCAATAAGGAATTGAGAATTAGACGTGGCCATCTCCTGTGTCACGGGATACCCAAGTCTGCTAAGATGATCCGGATAACGTTTCATCTTCAGCACATGTGGTCTAACAGCTGTTCCTTCTGTCATTCTGCAGGAGTTGAGAGCCCTAGTCATATTATGTTTATCAGTCCAAGCCTGAGTCTGGAACATATCCTTTAGCCAGCAATACATCTGGTAAGCTGGGACATCCATAAGGTTAGTCCGCAGCTAAGATGTCGTGATCGCTAGCATTAGAAAGGCAACATCGACCGCATCCTCAGAATGCATTTTGTGGAGATTTCTCTCCTCAACTGTAGCAGCCTCTGCAGAAGTAGGTCCTGGTGCCCTTTCCAGAACATGCAACTTTCCCTCTATACTCAGATTATTAGTGATATCTTATTCCCAGTTCAGGGAACTGCTTCTTTTGAGCTTTCCATTTCCCGAATGGTCCTCAAAGTAGAAATTTTGCACTTTTAGGGAGGATTTGCAATAGGAGGAGGTTGAGGAGGGAGATTGACGTTATCATTGTTGTTGTTATCGTTGTTGTCATAGTTATTATTAAACCGCTTCTACCTTTTCCTCTTTCAACCATCTAAAACAATTTTTCAAAAATTAGTATTTGATTAACCATTAATAAATCAATAACCCAAAATTCAGAAAATGATTTATTAATCCTAAGAACCAGTTTAGTTATTCATGCACCCAACGGAGGCTAAACCTACATGAATAAGCTACTCAAGCAGACAACTTATTACCAATTACAACCCCCTTGCAACTCTTAGATCTTATGAGATTTTCAATTTCTTAAATTGATCATGTTTAATCTCATCCACACCTTGGGCAATAGTCTTACTAAAGAACCAGCACTGACACACACCATATAACAACTGCAAGTCACTGGCCCAAGACTCACTTAGGATCCGCAGTGCTTACCTCACAGCTTCCCGAGTTTGCGGCGTAAGCACCCAACGAAGGCTGGACCTACTTACGACGACCGGTCATCGTGAGTGCCACTATATGGACGGTGTGTTGTGTCAGATTTTTATTTGGGTTTATAAACAGTCTCTTACCAAGAACTAGTGGCCAGTCAGGTTAGTCAGCGGGCAGGATCCTTTCGGTTATAAACCTCTCGGAAATTCCTACAACCATAGCCCGAGGGAGACTGTCCTGGACACCACTTATTCTGGTAAACAGTCCAGTTAATGTACCAGTTTTAAAAATTTCAACTCTTTGAGCATATGATATTTTAAAAATGAATCTCCTTTATTTGAAAAACTAATTTCATAAAAATGTCATATCTAATACCTGACAAAATAATTAAAGTTTCCAATTTAAGCATCCTTTTAAATACTTTAATTTTTCATCAAAAATGATTGTAGTTTTAATTTCTTTTATTTATCTACTTTGCCACCATAACCACGCATATATAAATAATGCATAAAAAATAAAACATACAACCACATGGTGACATAGCCTTGCCGAAACTAAATTGGTTTCCAAGAGCCATACGGACAAACCAATTAGGTCAAAACCTAAGGGACAAATTCAACACACAAGGCAAGAAGGATGGACTCTTTCAGCTCCCACTAGCCTCAGCATCCGATGATGTCTCCGAGCGTCCTTGATGGATGACCTCCTTCTTGATGGACATCTTCGCCAAGATTTTTACATAATTTTAATCTAAATACATTTGCCTATTTTCTAATCTATTACAGATTACATCATAAAACTGGGATTCCAATGGCACGCAGGCCTTCCAAAAAAATAACCAATAATAAAATAGCAAACATCACGATTAAATATACAACCATCTAAATAAAGGGGTCTCAAGGCTCGGCTATGTCACAAACATAAATAAATCAGTAAAGCATATAAATAATCCAGAGTTCATTTTCATCTTGCCATGAAAATAATTCCAAAACCAATTAATCTACCATTAATTGAAGTAATTATGTCCAATATCGTTCTTAAATAAAATATGGTTCGTAAACTCGAAATTCAGGAACACTTTCCAAAATTAGAAAGTTTTTCCCAAAAAATTTCAATTTTAATTCCATCTTTGCATTATCTTTGGATTCATAACTATACTTTTCTTAAAATATTCAATTAACAATTCAAACACCTTTGAAACTCTTACTATTTTAAGGAAACTTTTTATTAAACAAATTTTAATAAATATAGTTATTATTTTCAAATAATATTGATAGAGAATTTAAACTTCTTTGAAGTAATTATCAATCAAGTATTACTTAATTGAAAACACCTTTCCAAAAATAAATAAACTTTATTTAAAATGTCAATTTTCTAAATGAACAATTTTTAGCAATAAAATATTTTCATTAAAGAATTTAAGAATTGATCATCTTAAATAACACTGAAAAAGATAATTATTTTGGTTTTAAACGATTTCTACAAAAAACATTAATGTCGAGATTAAATCTCAAAACATTAAACCATGACCGAGCATGAAACTCAAAGTCACGATTTCATCAATTTGAAAATAGAATCTTTAAATTAAACTCCCTTTAATTTAAAAATGCATTTTATGGAACTAAATATTAAATTCATAAATTAAATCTAGTTTATAAATTAAAATTACCATTAATTTTAATTTCAACATTAAAACTTAACTTTTAATTAAAACCGATTGAATTTAAACGACAAATTACCGGAAAACGGAAACGAACCAACTTACTTAACCTACTCATACTCGAGTTCAATAACCCATATGAACCGAAAACAAGTAGGGTATTAAACCCTTTGACGGCTGAAACTAATCGAATCCTTTAATCAACTCACTTTGATTATTTCGATTTCCATATTCCAATTAATCGTTTAACTATCGAATCGAATAATATTTAAATCGATTTGTGAATTTTATAAAACTAATAAAGTCTCCTACTTTAATTTTATAAAACCGAAAACATGTTTACATATATTTAGTCACAAATGTTTAAAAATTAATAACCAAACACTTTTTGATTTATTAATTCGATTTTAACATATTTAATTTAATCGTTTGAGTTTAATCGTGAATTAAACGACACGACGGAATAAACGATCCATCAATTCAGCTACCACATCATAACCGAGAGGTCATGAGTCTCAACCCATGGCCAAAATCTCTAGTTTTGATTTCGCGAACCGAAACGTTTAATTTTCGGCTTTAATCAATTAAACACTTTTAAACAATCAAACATCAACAAAATAAAACGAACTAAGGTTTTAAAATCTCGAGCTCCGAGGAACTCCAAGGTTGGCCGAGAATCACCATGGGGTTTTTCAAAACCTTTGGTCGATTTTCTCCAAGCCAAATCAAAACCTTAAACAGTTTAATTATTGATTTCGACCGTTTAAACACTTTTAACTAAAAAAAAATCTAAACTTTAAGAACATTGGACATAAATACACGAATAATAGTATCATTATGTTACTTGAGGTGGCTCTGATACCACTGTTGGGAATTCGTATTGGTTTTTCATAAAAACAAAAACATTAATCACATTAAATGCACAACGGAAGCTTTTTAAAAACACGATTTCCATACACGGATCATCAAGTATACATAAGATAAGTAAACGATAAAGCAATAAAAATCCGTACATTTGTATTCGATGAAAAGAATACACGAATGAGATGCTCTCGATATCCACCGGTGATGACAAGATCGAGCGGCGCCAGGTATGCAATCAAAGCACATGATGAACCCTAGGTTTTGTTTATTTGCATGCGGCCGAACACCACCAAAACCACACACACTTGTGTGTGTTCGTGTGTGGTTTTTTGGAAAAAACTCATCAACACGTCACACACACTTCATTTATGTATATATTCATGTATAACTGTATGTGTAACTCATATGTTGCGATCGTATATATGTTATATATATATATATATATATATATATATATATATATATATATATATATATATATATATATATAGAATCAGGTTCATCAGCGTACCTATGAGATTCCAACGTACCCAGCGTACCCTAATGTGAATGATGATTCACATGTATTTTTTTTAGAATAAACATGTATAAGACAACATTATTAGACTTTTTTCAAAAGGAGCAACATTATAAATATTGTGAATGGTAAAAAAAGATCATGTGAATGGTCATTAACACCATTCACATAGTGTCAAATGACCGTTCACATGGATGACCATTCACATAAATATGCATTGAGCATTCACATAATTTTTAAGGACACAGAAAGTGTGAATGTATATGAAATTCATATATCATGCGTATAACATTAAATTAAACATGGTTATGAGAAAAAAATTTAAAAAAGTTTTTTAAGGTTGGTACCTTCGGGTGCACTTGATTTCGAGTGGTACTTATTTGAACCTGACTATATATATATATATATATATATATATATATATATATATATATATATATATATATATATATATATATATATATATATATTAATTAAAACTTTAATATATTAATATAATATATATCTTAATAATTATCTTTATTATTTAAACATTATATAATTATCTTTATAATTATATATCTATTAAATAATACTTATCTTTTATATATTATCTAATAATCTATAAACGAGCAGATAATTATTTACAATTATCTCTATTTATTTGTTAATAATTATCCATTTAGTTATCTAATAATTTGATGATAATATCAATTCAAATAAATATATCTTTTATTTAATATCCAATAATAAATAAAAGACTAGACAATTATTTAATTATCATCCAATGACAATTAAATCAATACAATTTCTAATATTGCATTTTTTAATCCCCGTACTATGAGATCTAATTAATCATCCATTAATTTAATCTCAATGATCATTTCGTTTCATAAACAATATCCAATATTATTTATTCAATAGTTTAATTGCATCTGCTCGATTGTGCTCATCGGTGTGACCCTCAAGTGTTTTATGAAATCAGCCATGATGTAGTAGTAACGTCATCTTTACACACCATATACTAATATCAACTTTAATCCTTTCCTCTTCATGTATAGCTATATTGATATATGAAACGTTTTGTCACTCATTTCAGATATCCTTGTTGTCTTCATGCTTCAGAGCAGCTTCGGCAGAACTGGTAGCTTCTAATTTTCCACTTTGTCTTGACTTGATATTTGATCTTTACGTTCAAGACTTTGCATGAGGACATGGAAAAAATTCCATAAAGTGTTAAACCTGTTCACAAAGAACAGAACACTCTGCTTGGGTCAAACCTGTTCAACAGATATGAACAGCTTAGACAGTTTATGTCAAACCTGTCCAACAGTTATGGACAGCTTTGACAATCTGCCAAGTTACAAGAAATGTAACAGTGTAAACAGCTTTTGGCTTATTTTGCAAATCACTTATCAGCTTCAAATAAGGTATTAAAAAGCCTTATATTCTCCATTAAAGTGTATCAAACAGGTTTGATTAAAAATATCCCCCTATGATTTAGACAGGTTTGATTGAGGCCTTTTTGTACCTAACACTCTCCCCTTATTTGCAATACACAGCCTGAAGCTAACTTAATCAGTGATCACTATACATACAATCACATTAAAGATGCAAAGATGAAAATACAACATTGAAGTAAACTAAACTTTCAGTTTATTCATACTGATACTGACTTGAAACAACTAATGTTTATACAAGTACAACTAATGTACTAATAAGAAATACAACAAATGTACAAAGGAAAGTGCAACTTATGTATACAAATACTTCAACATTTTTGGATTGTTGATAGTTGGGAGCAAATAATGGCAAGCCTGTCCAACTGATGGACAACTTCCATTCTTCATCTACTCATTTCTTGTAGATGGACTTTGTTGTTGTTCCTTAATTCTCTTTTCAAACTCCTTATTGGCTTTGAGGAGCTTCTCCTGTTCCAACCCAGCTACCCTTTGTTTTCTGGCTTCAACCTCTTCCACTTCACATATGAAAAAGTAGAATTCTGATCCAGCCAGTTCTCCTCTGTGGTAGGCAGCTGTCAACTGATCCCAAATTGCAACTCTCCAATTGGCATGCTCATCAAAAGCTTTTATAAACCTAAAGGCGATCACTTGTTTGACACCTGCTTTATGAATGTCTAAGGCTCTTTGAAAGTAGATCTTCTTGGTTAGAGGATCCACAAAGAATACCCCTTTCACAGGCTCTTCAATATACTTACCTTTTCCAGGTCCAACTCCTTGGGGCAAGCTGCGATTGATGCCTCTGATCTGAGTTGCATAGAAGCCTTGTTCGATCATCTGAACTATCTCCTCCAGTTCAGTATCTCTCTTCTATTTTCTAGGCTTGATCTTAGGTTCTACTTGTGAAGTACCTTTGATCATGTCTTCTGAGATCAAGCCTATATCTCTTAACTTCAATAAGCTTTTTCACATATGTCCTGTCAGGTTTAGTAGTCTCAGATTTTGAGCTGCTCAAGGCAACTACAAGCTCTAAACATTCTCTGTATCCCATTCTAGCAAAATCAGTAGCTTCATAGGCTTCTAGTTTAGGGCCTTCAATACCAAGCCTTGTGATTTGAAGCTTCCATGGCTTATTCTATTTAGAAATGGGGACAACTTTAACAATGGTTTCCCTGGCAATTCTTCTATCAGCTACATCAAAGAACGTTTTCTTTGCCATGTTGTCAAAGTGAAACTGGGTCTTTACTGATGAAGAGACAGAAGACACAGGCTATTCCTTGGTCACTAAGACCTTTGAACCTTGCTCACTTCCACTCTCTTTGCCGCTGACTGACTCTTTTGCTGCTTCTACCAACTTTCTTTAAACTTCCAAGGTAGGCATTTTAATTTTTCTTGCCTCCTTGTCATCTAAAGTTCGAGCAGCTTTCACAGAGGTTGCTTTCTTCTTCTCTTTTTCCATAATCTTAATTTGCTTTTGTTTCCACTTATAATAGGTTTTTAGTGGAATTTTCATTTATTTGGCTTGAGCTTTATCAAAGTTGAGTTGAAGGAGCTTTTGAGCATCTGTGTCCACATCAGCTTTCCCTTTGCCTTTGGCTGCTTTGGACAAGGCCATTTCAGCTTCTTGTTCTTCCTCAGAGGTTTCTAAGACTAACTGTCTTCTTTTGCTGGGCCTGTCCCCAGGAATAGATTCCTCCCCCTTAGATGGTGCAGGGCTTGGAGATCTAGCCTGAGTAGGCTCAGCAGCTTTCTCAGAAACAGTGGAAGTACCTGCAGCATCACCAGTTTTATGTGGCTTGCTGCTTGGCCAACCGAAATTGATTTCTCCTTATAGGGAGATAAAGGTTTCTCCCCCTTAGACTATGTCTTTGAGGGAAACTTCTTCTCCCCCTTCGAAGGAGATGGCACAATGCCTTCAACATCAGTTCTGCCTGAGCGAACGGATCCAACAGGTTTGGCTGCAGCAGTTTTGGTAACAGGTTTCAAACCAACCTGGCTATGCACTAAGAAGGCCAGGTTTTCTTGGACCTCAGCTAACTGGGCAACACAGGTTTCAAGAGAAGAGGATTGGGAGCTGGCAGAGGTTGAAAGACGGGAGATAGCATCCCTTTCTGTCTCACTGAACATCAGACTCTTAAGCTATGCAAGAGTTTGTTCAATGGATTCTTGCACATCATCAAAGCCTGCTGCCATAGTATTGGACAAGGATACCACTAAGGTATTTAAGGAGGCTAAAGTAGATGGTAGTGATGCACAGGAAGTTTCAACAATACCTGACAATTGTTGGGAAACAGCTGCCAGGTTGGACACAGAGTCCTGTTGGTGAGATAGGAGAGAAGAAAGGGAGGAGGATAGTTGTTGCAGCTGGGCAGTGAGTGCAAGAAGCTGAGAGGAGTAATCAGGTTGTGCAGAGGGGGTTTGAAAGAAACAAGAAATCCTGCAAGCTGTGAAGACACGGAGTCTGCGATGGTAGAGGGAATGAAGGTCATAGAAGTTTCTAAAGAACTAACTTTGTTAGACAACACAGAAAGTTTTTCCTTCAAAGAAAGATCTTTTGGTGATGGAGGAGTATGAGTGGATTTTTTGGATTGTGTAGAGGGAGATGAAGGTGAGGATGGTGGTGTAGTAGAGCCACTTGGTGATGGTAGGGGCACATTGGAAAGAAGTTCCATGGCCTGGGCAAAAGAGAGCTGACAGGGGATGATTGCCTCTCAGTTGCCATTGGGAATGTGACACCTTCATCAAGACCATGGGTGGTTCCCTCAGTAGTGCCTTGGTTTTGAGGCACTTCTTCATGGGGAGAGGAGATGTGCATTTCAACATCAGCAATGGTGAATACTGATGATGGAATTTGCACTTGGGGAAAAGCTTCACTAAAGGGTTGTTGTGTACCTTGAAGTTCATTAGCCAGGGATTTTGGTCCTTCAGCTGCTGTTGGGGATTGAACAGCTGCATCATAAGGAGCAGAAGTTGAAGGTTGATCAGCTAGTTGGCTTTTACCAGCAGTTTTGACATCTTGTGCAGACTCAAGGTGTGAAGGAGAAATATGAGAGGGGGACTGTGTGGACTCGGTATGGAGTGGAGAGTGATCCTGTCTTTCAATATCCCCAACCTGTTGAGAGGAACAGATAATTGATGTGACTGCCTCCATTTGTACAACTGGTTTCTGTTGGGAGGAACCAGAGGGCTCAGGCTGGAGTGAAGCATGCTCAACAGAGGGTGCACCTTCTCCAAAAATAGGAGAAGGAGAGGCAGTAGGGGTTGCTTCTTTTTCAACTGACTCCTTTTGAGAGGGGTCAGAGGTGCTTTAATGAGTGGGTATGCTAGTGGTTTTCTTTCTGGCTAAGGAATTTCACCTTTGCCTTGAGTGTATGGATGGAGAAAATGGAAAAGTAGGAGGTTGTTGTATTTGGACTGGTGTGAAGACTAGGCTAGAAACAGGTGGTGGAACATGTTCCATAGTCTTAGTAGGCACAAAGCCACTAGCCTAGACTCATCACCACAGAGGCAAAGAGAAAACTGTAAGTTGGTGCAAGCTCCTTTCTAAATAAATTAGCACCCACCCTTGGTGCTGATACGTCACAACAGCATAGCAAATTTGCCATTTGTTCATTCTCAGGCTATGGTTTATCATACTTTTCAGCAGCAGGAAGATGAAGCACCTCCTGTAGAAGAGCAGTAGTTATCTCAACATTCTGAGTGTTGCTGAGAATAGTCCCCTTAATGGTTTTGGTAGCAGGGTCATAAGAGCAGGTATACCAAAACTCATAGACCATTTCCTGAACCATGACATCAGGGGTGGCTGTCATGGCGTAGTTAAGAGGGTGAGCTTTCATAAATTCAAGCATCTGGTCATATCCTTTCCCGACATAGTTTTTGGGAATGGTTAGGTTACCAACATAGTTTGTGGGTTTGATGGTTAACATGGTGGTGACTTATGGGTGTTTGACAACACCATCACCAAGGAGTGCAGGAACGAAGGGCGTATTGTAGGCCATTTTAGTAGTAGCTGAGGATGCACAATTTTTGGACACAAAGTCTTTTGCAAGTTTTAGGGTTTTGAAGAGGGGATAGACGCAGTAAGGAAGAAGATGATGATGAATGTGATATGGATATTTATAGGACTTGAATGTGAGATAACGAGAAAGAGAAAGTTTTGGGCGGTTGATTTGAAATATGATAACTAACGGAAAATGTAACGGCTTACCACGTCAGCACGTTTCTAAGATTAACTTTACCTTTTTCTCCACTTAAACACGCAATACACATTATCCGTAGGTAATTAAGATAAATAAATACATAAATTAAGTAACTTAAGTGCGAAGTAATGTTAATTAAAAGCTGATGTTCAAGACTGTTATTCAAACTTGTGATGAAAGTATTTCATCAAATGCTGATCATTCTGTAAACTATCTGTTCAAACCTGTGCAGTTATATGAGAACAGGTTTCACATTGAAACATGTTTTATAGCTGAACAGATTACAAGGCTTTGCCTTGTATAAAAGAATACAGAGTGAGCATGTTTCTGGTTTAGATAACAGAACAGTTTTGAGAGAAAAACATAGTTTTGAAAAACTTGTTATTTTGGCAAACATGTTACTTGTCGAACCTGTATAAATCTTAACAAATTGGCTAAGTGCAGAGCAGATGATACCTGTTCTGTCAAAGTTGTTTTGTAAGATTATCTCAGATTTGATTAAGTAGCCTTATAACATCAATGGCACTTATCCAGTTTTATTTAACATTCCCAGCTTGCCCACAAGGAAATTAAACCTATTTTCATCCAGAGGTTTGGTGAAAATATCTGCAAGTTGTTCTTCTGTGGGAACAAAAGTTACCTCCACAATCCCTTTTTGGATGTGATCTCTTATGAAGTGATGTCTGACCTCAATGTGCTTTGTTCTAGAATGGAAGACAGGATTGTTGGAGATGGCTATGGCACTTGTGTTATCACATAGAATAGGAATTTTCCTATTTACAAGGTCATAATCTTCAAGCTGATGTCGCATCCATAGCTTCTGCCCACAGCAGCTTCTAGAAGCAATATATTTAGCTTCAGCAGTAGAAGTGAACAAAATTCTATTTCTTGCTGCACCAACTGATCAACTTTCCAAAAAGGAGTTGACATCCACCTGTTGTGCTCTTTCTGTCTAGCCTGCAACCTGCAAAATCAGAATCTGTATATCTAGTTAGATCAAGGTTGAAGTCTTTGGGATACCAAATACCCAAACCTGGTGTACCCTTTAGGTATCTGTAAATTCTTTTCACGGCAGCAAGATGCGATTGCTTTGGATCAGCTTGGAATCTAGCACATAGACAAGTAGCAAACATTAAATCTGGTCTACTAGTAGTTAGATATAGCAAGCTCCCAATCCTACCCCTGTAAGCTGTTCCAGAAACAGTTTTACCATAAGTATCAACATCCAATTTAACATTGGTTGCCATTGGGGTTTTGATGGGAGAACATTGATCAAATTTAAACTTTTTCAAGAGATCTAATATATACTTTCTTTGATTTATGAAAATTCCATTTGAGGTCTGTTTAACTTGTAATCAGAAGATTAGTTCACCCATCATGCTCATCTCATACTTAGATTTCATGAGCAGTGAAAAATTCTTGCATAACTATTTGTTAGTAGAACCAAATATTATGTCATCCACATAAATTGGAACAAGCATAATATCAGTTTTCACTTTCTTTATAAATAATGTAGTATCCACTTTACCTCTGGAATAACCATTGCTCATAAGGAAATCAGTAAGAGTATCATACCAGGCTCTTGGGGCTTGTTTCAGACCATAGAGTGCTTTGTCCAACTTATAGACAAAGCCTGGATGATTTTCATTTTCAAAACCTGGTGGCTGCTTAACATATACCTCTTCTTGCAGCTTACCATTCAAAAATGCACTCTTTACATCCATTTGAAATACCTTCATGCTCTTGTGAGCAGCATAAGCTATAAATAAACGAATTACTTTTAGCTTGGCCACTGGAGCAAATGTTTCATCATAGTCAAGACCTTATTCTTGTCTATACACTTGAGCAACAAGTCTTGCCTTATTTCTAATGACATGACCCTGTTCATCCATCTTGCTCCTAAAAAACCATTTAGTACCAATTATTGTCTTACCTTTTGCTGCAGGGACCAACTTTCATACACTGTTTCTCTCAAACTGAGTAAGTTCCTCCAACATGGCAGTGATCCAATTGGCATCTTTCAGTGCATCATCAATTTTCTTTGGCTCCATTAGGGACACAAAGTTTGAGAACATACAAAAGTTCTCAATACTATCCCATCTTGTTTGCACACCTTTATTGAAGTCACCAATAATTTGATCATTTTGGTGATATTTGATCCACTTAGGATCATGTTCAATGTGGATTACTCTTATCAGTTTCATTCTCAGTAGGTCTTGCAAAACAACTCTCAAGATTTTCAGACAGACTGACATCTTGAGCATGTTCACTTGTTGAGGATGAATGTTGAACACATCAGCAGAGTATTCAGGAAAATCAGCATTGATTGGTTCTGGACATGGTACATTAACTACATTAGTGCACTTATTCACACAGGGTGTACAAATATAGTCATCATCATATCCATTTTGGTTAACAGGTTCCACTTTGGGTGATGTGGAAGCTTTTGAGTACTTTTCTTCAGCATTGGAATGCATGAGATCATCAAAGCTGAAATTTCCTGAAACTGACTCAGGAATAGCGTTGGTTGAAGGATTTGCAGATTGTTAAAAGGTCATATTGATAGATTCATCTATCACCTTTCTCCTAGGGTTGTATACTCTGTAGGCTTTGGAAACTGCTGAGTATCCAACAATAACTCCTTCATCAGCTTTGGGTTCAAATTTGGCCAGCTGATCCCTTTGGTTCAGAATGAAACAAGGGCATCCAAACACATGATGGAAGTAGCTTATATTTGACTTTCTTCCTTTGAGTAATTCATAAGAAGTTTTGTTCAACCATTTTACAACTAAGGATCTGCTTTAAGTGAAGCAAGCAGTGTTGACAGCTTAAGCCCAAAATGATGAAGGAAGACCTGATGCACACAACATTGTCCTAGCAGCTTCTATGAGGGTCCTATTTCTCCTATCAGTAACTCCATTTTATTTTGGAGTCCTTAAAGCTGAAAAGTTTTGAGAAATCCCCTTTTTTTTCACAGAAGTCCTCAAGAGTACTATTTTTGAATTCAGTACCATGATCACTAATAAGCTGCTTGACTTGGGCAGAGTTCAGAACTTCCATCTTCTTGATAAACCCAATTATTTCTCTTGCAGCCTCTCCTTTGGTCTTTAGGAAGATCACCCAAGTGTACCTGGAGAACTCATCAACCATTACTAAGGTGCATCTTCTACCTCCTAGACTTGAGACATTAACAGGTCCAAACAAGTTCATGTGGATTAAGAAGAGAGGTGATTCAATAGAGAAATTATGCTTAGATTTAAAGGATGTTTTTCTTTGCTTACCCTTCTCACAAGCTGTGCAGAGTTTATCCTTAACATAAGTTATAGAAGGCAAACTTGTTACAAACTCTTTATTATAGACTTTGTTGATATTCTTGAAGTTCAGGTGTGATATCCTTTTGTGCCATAACCAGTTAAGGTCTGCATTGCTTCTTGAGATGAAATAGGTTTTAGTTGTTTGGTCAGCAGACTTCATATCTACAATATATACCCGGTTCTTTCTTTGTGCATACATCACAACTTTGCCTTGGGAATCAAGTATGTACCCTAGGTGCTCATCAAATTTAACCTTATAGCCAGCATCACACAGTTGACTTATGCTTACAAGGTTATGTTTTAGCCCAGACACACAGGCTACTCTGTTGAATATTGCCATACCTGCATGAAGGGTTCCGTATCTTTCTGTGGATCCCTGAACATTGTCACCAAAGGTGACTTTTGGGCCTTTCTTAGGCTTAAGGTCACTCAGCAGTTCCTTAAAGCCTGTCATGTGGCCAGAGCAGCCACTGTCCAAGTACCAAACCTAGCTTGGTTGTTTGACCTGCAGAGTAACAAGAGGAAACAATAGTTCTTAGGGGAACTCATCACAGGGATGAGTTCTCCTTCCTCATCAACATTTGTTGATGGACCACTTAGTTTAACACTAATATTTCCAATTTGGATTGTATCTGCTGAGATACTCTACAAGCTTACTTCCAACACTGCTGGATTTTGCAATGTTGGAGCTAACAGTGTCAGCAAGCCTTATGTCCTTAGTTTCAGGATAGTCCTTGGACATGTGAGTTTTCTTTCCACATTTGTAGCATTTTCTCTTTTTAGATTTCTTGAAAGAAGAACTCCCAGAAACACATTCTGATTTATCTCTGTTGTGCTTGTCAACAGGTTTTTCAAATGTTTCACTTGTTTTACTAAAGCAAACAGATTTGATGGAAGGTACAATAGCAACAGCTTTTCCTGTATCCTCTTTCCTCTTTTTAGGAGGACAAATATCAACTATAGGTAATTTAACTGTCTTCTGCCCTTCCTCAGGTTTGGAAAACATATTTCCAGTTTTCTCAGGTTGAGCAATGGCTTTGCCTTTACTGAGTTGTGATGACTTTTGCCTACTTGTGGTAGTATGGTCATGCTTGGTTTTATCAAAAGATTTTCTTTCATTTATAACCAACTTACTACCATGATTTAAAAACTTATTTGAAATCACAGTATATTTACTTCTAACATGAGATTTACCCCTGTTGGATGTAGGCTGCTTTCCTTTTGAGAGTTTCTTCTCAAAGAATTCATCATTGAATGGAGGAACATGTCTCTTACCATTAGCTTTGGCCTCAGAACCTGTTTTATTAATAAGGATTAGCAGCCAATGCTATAGTTTTAACTTGTTTCCCGTTCTGTTGTTTATGTGAGCTTGTTGAGCACTTAGCAGGCTAGTTTGATGGAGAACACATACCATCACAAGACTTTACAACTTTTTCACATAATTAGTCACTGTTTTGAGGCCTGACAAACGTGTTTGTTGAAATCAGCTTCCCCTTTACATTTTGAATAAATGTATTTGGAAGTTCACCAAGAGAAGACAGATTTGTTTCTAGATTCTTGATTTCAACAATTGAAGCTGCTGTATCAAGATCTCCTCCAAGATAGGCTTGGATTTGAGTAGGGATTTGCTCATTGATACATTGACTAACTCTTTTAACTGAATGGCACTAGGAGTCAACAATCTTTTGAAGCTTTGAATGCTTTAAATCTGTTTCTCTCTTTTCCTCTAATAAAATTGTATTGATGTGTTTTACTGCATTAAGTTCAGTTTTCAACTTATGAAAACTGTCAAGTTCATTAGTTTTTATATCAAGATCAGTTTCTAATTTTGAGATTTTAGATTTTAGAGCATCATGCTTCTCAATAGCAGCTTTCAAATCCACAAGTTAGTAATCAAACATTTTGACTTTTTCTTCAGAGCTGTAATCTTTAAAATTTTGTACCTTGTACATCATTGTGGGATTCCAGTTCTCCTAAGAGCTAAGAGCCTCAGCTTCTGCCAGTCTTGTTTGAAGTTACTTGTTGAGGGAGTATCAGTGTTGGCTACCAGATAGTTGTTGTCCTCTTCATCAGATGATGAATCAGAATCTTTCCAATCACATGTTTCAGCAGATAGTCCCTTCTATTTGTTAGAAGCCACAGAGTCTTCTAACTTTATCAACTTAGCCATGACCATAAGGTACTTAACCCTGTAACCATCATCCTTGTTTGTCTTGTATGGTTTGGAAGATGAGCCAACAACTTTAGACACACAGTCAGCAGCAATATGACCAGTTTTGCCACATTTAAAGCACTCAACTTTGGTTTTCTCAAATGCATTCTTTTTATAACAACTGATTTTCTATGTGACACTTTATTTTTAAATCTTTTCCTGTTGAACTTTCTGACAAGCATATCACCATTTGCTCATTATCAAGTTCAACAAGATCTTCACAAACATCTTCTTCTGAGATCACCTCCAATTCATCATCAGCTTGTGTGAACACATCACACACCTGATTTACAGGTTGTCTCCAACTAGACACTAAGGCTACACCTCTCTTGGACATTTCCAAGGCATTTCTCTTTTGTTGCCTTGATTGTTCATCGTTCATCAATGATCCTGTAACATCCGGCACTAAACCAGGTTAGCAACAAAGCCCTAATCTGTATTTAATAGCCAATTATAAGCTAATCAGTGGTCATTAGAAATTAATGAAGTGATTAACAAGGTTTATTAGAAAATTCAACTCAATTAGAATCAAATTCATCGGTGCGATGAATCGGGAAATCAATTAATCCTATCAATTTGCGATATGAGGGATTAATTCAACTAAGTACATAATTAAATTATGATTAGTGACACTAATCATACACTAATACAATTACTTAACATTAATTATGCAAGACTAAAACAATTCATTAAAACGATGCATTCAAAAGTATTTTTGGAATTTACAAGAAAAGGGAAATACAAGAATACATTTGAAATACATTTGTACAAAAAAAAATGGAAATACACCCTATTTAGACCTAAGGCCGGCCACCCCTCACATGCTCAATATTTTATTTCATAAACCCATGCACAATCAACATCAAGTCTTTCACCTTTTCATCACCATGCTTGGCTAGATTTTCACTCAACCTCCCACTCTCTTCATCATTTCATCTTGCTTTCTTTGCCTATAAATAAGACCCCAATTCTCCTCTCATTTCCACACTTGCAACATCAAAGAAATCCTCTCTTCCTCCCTCTCTCAAAATCCGTCCGAAAGAGCAAAAATTCCAACTTTGGTGTTCTTCAAATATTTCAAAGTATTTCTTGTGCAACTCTATCAAGATCAAGACTTCTACTCATTTTCATTCCTATAATTCATCAAAGTAAGTAAATACTAGCTTATATCATCTTATATTTATGTTTATCTAAGTCTTGCATAGTATATAAAATCACCTACAACAACAAGTTTCATAAAAACTCAAGTTTATAAGTTTCTAGTTTTTATTTTTAAGTTGTTTCTTTAAATGTGTTTATGAATATGTGAACACATTATAAAAGTGTTAATATTATGAAAACATGTGATATATATGTGTTTTTATAACTATTATGACTTTTATACGGGTAGTCTTTGAATAAACAACAAGAATCATAAGTTGTTTTAAGTTTATAAACTACGGATTTTCAGCAGAAAATTTATATCGAATTTGAAAAATCATAACTAATTCCTAACTCAACGAAATGAGTTGATTCTTGTCTCAAAAGTTAGATCTATGTCTTAAATATAGATCTGTAATTTTTCATAATTTATTTTGAAGTTTAAGACCTCCAGAAATTATTTGGGAAACCGAAAGTTTGACAGCTCAAAAATGGCCAACATAGGGTTTCAACGAGCTTTTTCACCAACCTAAACATCTCGAAAAATAGCCGTTCTTGATTCTAAAAATCCTTTGTATATAGTAGTTTAATGTCCTAGAAAACCAAAGCCTAAAACATTTTGGAGCTTGGTCAAAAACAGCCTCAAAGTAGGCCGAAAAACCTCCGAAAAAGCTGGAAAATTATATATATATAAACTTGACGTTTTAAGCGAATTTTATTTATAAACTTGTAATGTTGGGTGATTTAAGACGTAAAAATCTATAAATATGTATATATCACTATATATTAGAGATATTAAGTCCTTATTATCATTTAGGACCCGTTTAATCTCGCTCGGTGCATCATCCGTCACTTTACGCTAAAAAGCACATCACGCTAGTTTTTCACCATCACACGCTCGGTGAGTTCTCATAGCCCCTATTTTCACACTGTTATGTTTTGGGGATGATATACATGCTTCGTTTTTAAATGGACACGGAAATATTTTCATTTCTATTATGTATTACACATGTGGTTCCATTAGCTCTGATATCATGAACCGTTAATTACATTTATTTGTAAGCGCGACTATATTGTGGATAGATCTATTGGGAGTCATGTCCCCCACTCGAGTTAGTCGGATTGGCTAACAGCGGGTGCATATATATTCAACAAACGGTATTACGTATGGGAATACTGCACAGGGCAAACTCATTTTAAATTAAGCTTCGGTTGCATGATGGTTATATGTAATACATTATAAGGGAATTTATGATTTTATAAATTCAATCTCTATTATTGTTGTCCATACAAGTCAGATTTACGTGTAAACCTATGAGCTCACCAACAAAATTTGTTGACGTATTTTAGCGTGTATTTTCAGGAAATTAAGGCAAGTATGCCTTCGGACGTATTTTACTTTCAAGCTTCCGCATCCATGGAGTCGCATGCATGTTCAAACTTAACGGAGATTTAGCTGCATTATTTTGGATATTTTAATTATGTAATTAAATCTCTGTATCTGTGCGAACTTCATTTCTCATATCAGACTATGTAAAACATTGCTATATTTTCAAGTTTCAGTGATGTATTTTAAAAACGTCCATATAGTGGTCGTTCATTATGATTATGGTTACGCTTCCGCACTCGTCACGGCTCGCTGCCAACCGGGGTAGCAGGGTGTGACAGATTGGTATCAGAGCCATAGTTATAGTGAACTAGGTTGCATTTGTACCCTAGACTATAACTGCACATAAGATTTACTGATTTTAGAAATATTTTGTAACTTGTAACTAACTGAAAGACTATGCATGGACCTTGATAGCAGAAAACATGTCCCACCAAGAGATAATCAACTTGTCCGACTCAGAAGAGGAGTATACCCCTACTAGCCCATGCAATCCGGAAGTATTTTCTGAGGAGGACCCGACCGAGGAGGAAGACCCCTCGGAGGACGAGGACCCGATGGAGGAATCCGAGGAAGAACCCATGGAGGAGGAACCCATGGAGGAAGACAAATCCGGAGACGATCCACCACCCTCGGTGGTCCCCTCTTATATCCAGTATCACCCAGAGGTTCCATCATTCAAACCATACCGCCCTCACCCCAATGGCCCAAAGATGCTCTATACGCCCCGCAAGAAAGTTTTCATGCGAAGACGGGAGTCTATCTCCGTGCCAGCACCACAACCAAGTTCACCACCAAGACGACGGGCAAACGCCCGACGATGGGGCTGGATACCGGAAACCCTCCGGGAATGGAGGCAAGAGGAGGGAATCCCTCCCCACTTTGAAATTGGAGGACCATCCTCCGCCCCGATCCCACCACTCACACAGGAGACGACTGATCAGACCGTACCCTTGCTAGTAGCACGGTCTTACCGTCATGACCTCCAAATTCGGTCACTTAACCTAGATATCGGAGAGATGACCGCTCGCTTAGAGCGGGAGGAGTTACAAAACTCCAACATATATTGGGCCAATCTGCACGCCCTTGCTATTCAGCTGGACGGACTGAATGAGCTCCGGTAGCAATTAGCCGAGAGCAGGGCCCGCAATGAGGAGCTGGCACAGCGCCTCAATGCTCTAGAAAAGGGAGAGACCCCTGATCACTCCCGCACCTAGTACCCCCTTCTATCTTTGAAATATTAGGAACTTATTATGTAATAGTGTAGGACAAAAATTTTCGGGTAATAACCCGCCCCAATGTAAGAAAGTTATGAATGATTAATGAAAATTGCAAGTTATTTATGAAATTGTGTTTGATGATTATAGTGTTGTGCCTTAAGAAAAAATTTACATCTTTAAGATTCAACTTCTTACGCTGTGCTATTTTCTTTAAACTTTAAGATAATGCCGCCGAGACGAGTTATGAGCGGCGCTGAAATTGAGGAGCTAGTTGCACAAAGAGTGGCTGCTGCTATAGCCACTTACGAGACCAACAGAAATAGTTCAGCTAACGGAGATGGTGGTGCTAGCCGCACCACAGGAGGAACTGAAACCCACCCTAAAGGTTGCAGAATTAAGGGGTTTTTGAGCTGCAAACCCCGATACTTCAATGGGACCGAAGGAGCTGTCAGATTAGTACGATGGTTCGAAAAGTTAGAATCCGTCTTCCGTGTTAGCGGATGCATAGAAGGAGACAAAGTAAAGTTTGCCACCCACACTCTGCAAGACAGCGCCCTGGCATGGTGGAACTCATACACCCAGTCTGTGGGAATTGATGCAGCTTACCAACTCGCCTGGACCGAGTTGAAACAGATGATGACCGATGAGTATTGCCCAAGGAATGAGTTACAGAAGATGGAGGCAGAGTTTTGGAATCTGGCAATGAAGGGAACGGATGTAGCCGGGTACACCAACCGATTTCATGAACTGAGTATTCTGTGCCCTCAGATGGTGACCCCGGAGTACAAGAAAATCGAACGTTACATTTGGGGACTCGCTCCTCAAATTCAAGGTAATGTCACTGCCTCCAACCCATCCACCATACAGGATGCCATCAGGATGGCCAACAATCTAATGGATCAAGTGTCCCGGAGGAATGAAGCCAAAGCCGGGGAAAACAAGCGGAAGTGGGAAGACAAGTCCGGGAGAACACGGGTTCGCAATTCAAGAAGCCCGAGACCATCAAAGCTTATGTAGAAGGAACTGAGTCAAGGAAAGGCTACACGGGTACCAAGCCTTTCTGCACCCAATGCACCTTTCATCACAACAAGGGTCCCTGCCCAACTTGTGGAAAATGCAAGCGTATTGGCCATATGACCAAAGACTGTAAGTTTGGAACCCCGGGTGTCCATGGCGGAAATCAAAGAGGCTGCTTTGAATGTGGAGTTACTGGGCACTTCAAGAGTGAGTGCCCGAAATTGAGAAACGGTGGAGGAGCTCAGGGGAGAGCTTTTGTGTTAGGAGCAGGTGACGCTCGTCAAGATCCCCACGTAGTATCAGGTACGTTTCTTTTACATGACATTTACGCTTACGTACTCTTTGATACTGGGGCTGATAGGAGCTTTATATCTGACAAGTTTAGTAAGCATTTGAATGCCGCTCCTTTTCCTTTAGACAACTCTTATACTATAGAACTGGCTGATGGTAAAATGATGGAGGCAAGTAGTATCATTAAGGAATGCACACTGAAGCTGGCAGATCATCCCTTTAAGATAGACTTAATGCCTATAGAACTCGGAAGTTTTGATGTAGTAGTTGGTATGGATTGGTTGTCACACAATCATGCTGAGATTTTGTGTGGTAAGAAAGTGGTACGGATACCGCTCCACAAGAAGAAGTTCCTAACAGTCCAAGGAGAAAGAAAGAACCGACAGTTGAATGTCATATCCGGCCTAAGAATATTAAAGTGCCTTAGGAAAGGTTGCCATGCAGTACTGGTACAAATTGCAGAAAAAGAGTCGGAGGAGAAGCGACTCGAGGATATTCCAGTAGTTTGTGACTATCCGAAGGTCTTCCCGGAAGATTTGCCTGGGCTTCCGCCATCTAGGCAAGTAGAGTTTCAAATCGATTTGGTGCCGGGAGCTGCACCGGTCACAAGAGCCCCATATAGACTCGCTCCTTCTGAAATGCAAGAGCTATCCAATCAATTACAAGAGTTGATGGATAAAGGATTCATTCGACCAAGTTCCTCACCTTGGGGAGCTCCGGTCTTGTTCGTTAAAAAGAAAGACGGATCCTTCAGAATGTGCATAGACTACCGAGAGCTAAACAAGTTAATGGTAAAGAACCGCTACCCTCTTCCCAGAATTGATGACCTGTTTGACCAACTACAGGGATCTAGCTTCTACTCTAAGATTGATCTGCGATTCGGTTATCATCAAGTAAAGGTTCGGGAAGAAGACATTCCCAAGACAGCATTCAGAACTCGTTATGGACATTACGAATTCCAGGTAATGCCATTCGGTTTGACTAACGCACCAGCCGTATTCATGGACCTCATGAATCGAGTGTGTAAACCGTATCTGGACAAATTTGTAATAGTGTTCATAGACGATATTCTCATCTATTCTAGAAATAAGGAGAAGCATGAACAACATCTCAAGCTGATCTTGGAGTTGTTAGAGAAAGAACAGTTATACGCCAAATTTTCAAAATGTGAATTTTGGTTGCGAGAAGTTAAATTCCTTGGACATGTGATCAACAGCCAGGGAATCCAAGTTGATCCATCAAAAATTGAGGCCTTAAAGAACTGGGCGACTCCTAGAACCCCCACGGAAATCCGCCAATTTCTAGGACTTGCCGGTTATTATAGGCGATTTATCGAAAACTTCTCAAAGATAGCAGGTTCCTTAACAGAATTGACTCGGAAGGATGTGAAGTATATCTGGGGTGAAGAGCAAGAAAAGGCGTTTCAGCAGTTAAAGCAAAGATTGTGTAGTGCACCAATTCTTTCCTTACCTGAAGGGACTGAAAATTTTGTGGTCTACTGTGATGCCTCACACAATGGTTTAGGTTGTGTGCTCATGCAAAGGGATAAAGTCATTGCTTACGCATCACGACAGCTCAAAATTCACGAGGTGAACTATACGACTCATGACTTGGAGCTTGGAGCAGTGGTGTTCGCTCTCAAAATACGGAGGCACTACCTATATGGAACTAAGTGCACGGTGTTCACAGACCATAAAAGCCTTCATCATATTCTGAATCAGAAAGAGTTAAATATGAGGCAGCGTCGTTGGGTTGAACTGCTTAGCGACTATGACTGCGAAATTCGTTATCATCCGGGTAAGGCGAATGTCGTAGCTGATGCCCTGAGCCGAAAGGAACGGGTTAAACCCTTGAGAGTCCGAGCTTTGGTCATGACTATACAGTCAAACCTAAACTCTCAAGTCCGTGAGGCACAAGAAGCAGCAATCAAGGAGGGTAATTTACTGAATGAAGCCTTGAGAGGGATGGATAAGCAGTTTGAAATCAAGCCAGATGGATGTCGATACTTCATGGGCAGAATTTGGTTACCAAAATTCGGAGGAGTAAGGAAGCTGGTCATGGATGAAGGGCATAAGACGAGATATGCTATTCATCCAGGGTCAGATAAAATGTATCACGACTTGAAAGGAATGTACTGGTGGCCAAATATGAAGGCTGACATTGCTACCTATGTCAGCAAGTGATTAACATGTTTGAAGGTTAAGGCTGAGCACCAGAAACCATCAGGATTGCTAGTTTAACCAGAAATACCCCAGTGGAAGTGGGAAAACATCACCATGGATTTCATCACCAAGTTGCCAAAAACTTCTGGAGGTTATGACACTATTTGGGTGATTGTGGATCGACTTACCGAAACCGCACATTTCCTGCCCATCAAGGAGACTGATAAGATGGATAAGTTAACACGAATCTATCTTAAAGAAGTCGTCTCAAGGCATGGAGTGCCAGTATCAATTATATCAGACAGGGATAGCCGGTTCACATCAAGATTTTGGCAATCATTGCAAGAAGCACTGGGTACACGTCTAGATATGAGCACAACCTATCACCCGCAAACAGATGGTCAGAGTGAAAGGACGATTCAGACTTTGGAAGACATGTTAAGGGCATGTGTCATCGATTTTGGCAAAAGTTGGGACAGACACCTGCCATTAGTCGAGTTTTCATATAACAACAGCTATCACTCGAGCATTAAGACTGCCCCATTCGAGGCACTCTACGGGCGAAAGTGTCGATCACCTCTTTGTTGGGCTGAAGTAGGAGATAGTCAGATTACTGGACCCGAGATCATCCAGGAGACTACAGAGAAGTTATGCAGACATTCGACGGAAGGATTTGGAATTCCAAGAGTGAGATCAAGTAATGTTGAAAGTCTCGCCTTGGAAAGGCGTAATCCGTTTCGGGAAACGGGGAAAACTCAATCCTCGTTATATCGGACCATTCAAGATCACCAAAAGAATTGGCCCGGTAGCTTACCGACTCGATCTGCCCCCAGAGCTTAGTAACGTTCATAATACCTTCCACGTGTCCAATCTTAAGAAGTGTCTGGCTGATTAATCACTCGTTATACCCATGGACGAGCTGGAGTTAGACGATAAGTTGAATTTCATTGAGCAACCTGTAGAAATAATGGACCGAGAAGTCAAGAAACTCAAGCACAGTCGGATCCCGATAATAAAAGTCAGATGGAACTCTAAGCGAGGTCCTGAATTTACGTGGGAACGCGATCAGTTCCGGGAAAAATACCCTCACCTGTTCTCAAATACTCAAGCAGTGGAGAACACGAGCTAATTTCGGGACGAAATTCCCTTAACAGGGGGAGACTGTAACATCCGGCACTAAACCAGGTTAGCAACAAAGCCCTAATCTGTAATTAATAGCCAATTATAAGCTAATCAGTGGTCATTAGAAATTAATCAAGTGATTAACAAGGTTTATTAGAAAATTCAACTCAATTAGAATCAAATTCATCGGTGCGATGAATCGGGAAATCAATTAATCCTATCAATTTACGATATGAGGGATTAATTCAACTAAGTACATAATCAAATTATGATTAGTGACACTAATCATACACTAATACAATTACTTAACCTTAATTATGCAAGACTAAAACAATTCATTAAAACAATGCATTCAAAAGTATCTTTGAATTTACAAGAAAAGGGAAATACAAGAATACATTTGAAATACATTTGTACAAAAAAAAAATGGAAATACACCCTAATTTAGACCTAAGGCCGGCCACCCCTCTCCATGGTACACATGCTCAATATTTTATTTCATAAACCCATGCACAATCAACATCAAGTCTTTCACCTTTTTATCACCATGCTTGGCTAGATTTTCACTCAACCTCCCACTCTCTTCATCATTTCATCTTGCTTTCTTTGCCTATAAATAACACTCCAATTCTCCTCTCATTTCCACACTTGCAACATCAAAGAAATCCTCTCTTCCTCCCTCTCTCAAAATCCGGCCCCAAGGCCAAGTGAAAGAGCAAAAAATCCAACTTTGGTGTTCT
>JAANYP010001356.1:89524-168568 GCA_020465985.1 Centrapalus pauciflorus
ATTATGGTTACGCTTCCGCACTCGTCACGCCTCGCTGCCAACCGGGGTAGCAGGGTGTGACAGATTTATAGAGATTAACTAGATCCATACCTTTGATAGTGCCTGAGTTTCTGAGGATAGTATAGAAGTAGTTCCATTCCTTAGGCAAAATGTCCAAGAACTTGTTCACCAGGGTTAAACTGTCCTTAGTGATCCCAACAGATTTGAGATCATTGATTAGAGCAGTGAACCTGGTGTAGGTTTCAGTAAGATACTCAGGTTATGCAAAGAATAGTTCATATTGTCTAACAATATTATAGATCCTTTTATCCAATGTGATAGTGGGTCCATCATAGACAGTGCACAAAGTATCCCACATTTCTTTGGCAGTTTTCATCTTCTCAACCTGTTTGAACACATCATCAGGTAGAGAGATGACAAGGTTATTCACGACTTTTGCTTCAAGGGCCACCAGTCTTTTATCTTCATCAGTCCACTGAGCTTTTGCTTTCTCAATGGTCCTAACCTCAGGATCAACACCTTCAACATAGTAGTGACATATTTAGGCGCATATGGACCTTCCATCACTATCTTTGGTAGTTGCACATCTAGATTCTCTAAGTAGAGCATCATTTTCACTTCCAACTAGAGAAGTTTTGATGATTAAACTTTGGGGGTTTTGCCATAGATCCATTGTCATAATAAGAAAAAGAGTTTGCAGCACTGTTGTCCAAGTGGGAAATGGGAAGATGAGAGAGATCTAGAGTCAAAACACACTCTAAAATGCTCTGATAGCAGTTGTAGGTCCTAACAGATTTCTAACTGTTAATCTATAGGCTGAAGAAGGGGGGGGGGTGGTGAATACATATATATCTTTTCAACACACTTTTCCTCAAAGTTTGTACGTATATATTAACAAATGTTAATTACAAATAGGTTCGGGCTGCGGAATGATCCAACCAGAGATGAAAGAAACAACAGACTAACAACGAATCTAAGACTCACTCAAACTAGTTACAATGAGATCACTCACTAAGATGTACTCACTAATTTACAAGACACAGACAGACAACTTTGAAGTAGAATATCTTAGACACACTCTTACAATTTTATTCTCAGTTGAAAGCAGAACTTGCATGCATCAAAAACACAATTCTTTTTTGCACGTTCTGAGCTTGTAGATGTCTCTGTTTATTTATCTCTAATTCCTTCGAAGTTTCTTTTTATACTCACTCAGTGAAACTTCTTCATTGGTTGTAGAGATAGTGGAATGTCTTTACAAAAAGACAAGAATACTTTTCTGCACGTCTGGCAAAATAGATATTGTCCATATGTAGCAGAATTTTTTTCTTTTCCTTTTTGTCTCTGTTGTCCACAGCTTTTTACCTTAAAGAGGAATGTCAACTTTAATCCTTTCCTCTTCATGTATAGCAATTTTGATATAAGAAATTGTATGTCACCCATTTCAGATATCCTTTTTGTCTTCATGTTTCAGAGCAGCTGCGGCAGAAATGGTAGCTTCTGATTTTCCACTTTGTCTTGACTTGAAAATTGATCTTTATGTAAGGTCACCTAGCTATGGATTTGATCTTGACGCGACACCTTCCAACGAGTGCGGAATCCTCGTTAGGGGCTTAACGGATCGATCACACACACGGAAACCGGAGACTAACACAATGATAGACGTCATGACGAATGACCCGAAACGTGTATCTCTCCGAAACGACTCTCTGAAATCTTCACAAGTTCGTAGTGCACTATACGAGCTCTGAATACTAATCTATGCAAAAGTCATTAATGAAAACAAGAGCTTAGATTCGAACTTAGCTCAGACAAGTTCGTATAGGCCCAAGCCCACGAACTTGTCCACTACATGTTCGAACTTAACTCCTACTAAGTTCAACCGTAGCCTTTGAACTTATTCTAGAACTTGTCTCTGAACTTGTTCTTGAACTTATGTTTGAACTTTAGTTTGAACTTATGTTTGAACTTATGTTTGAACTTATGTTTGAACTTATCTTTGAACTTAAGTAAACATCAATCACAAACAAGATCAAACATATACAACCAAGATCAAACATATGTATTAACTTGTAATTACAAAGCCTGAACTATTACAAAAGACTATCTACACTTAGACTGCTATCGTCACACAGGATGCACTAACAGACTCCCCCTTGACGATAGCTTCTAACTAGATATTCAATTAATCTACAGTACTAGGCTTATTTAAAATGCTACCAGCATACAAACCCTGTTCTACACACACCTTTACGACATTCTGGTATTTCTTGCCTTCAGACCTCCAACCCTCGTGAAAATAGATTGGTTACTCATGAAGTTTCAGCAAGACGCCCTGAGACAGGTTTACGAGGTGCAGAGGGTCATACACTTTTAAAATAAATCTGTCGTCATAATCTTCCATCACTGCCTCTGCTGTTTCATTGTCAACGAACCACCACTTCATATTCGCAAGAACATCCTGTGGCATTGGTTTCAATGGAACCTTCTTCAGACATCGAACCGGCTTGTAGAACATCTTCATCCAAGGCTTTCCGGTCAATGGATCTATCCTTGACTTATTTATTACTCTCTTTCCTTCCCTTGGATTTATTCTCTCAAACCTTCCAGACCGACCTTCTTTTCTTATAATTCTAGCTATCACTTCTGCGTACTGGTCGTCTCCTAGGTTTATCAGATTCTTCCATGCCAATTCCTTTATATCACATTTCGGCAATGTATTGAAGACTTTTAGCTTTCTCTTTAGACATTGGAGCCAATCTCGTCTCTTAAGCACAAAAAGCTGTAATTCTCTGTCGAAAAACCAACTGAAAATGCCTCCAGATGGTTTCCCTGGACTAGGCAATCTCATATTCTCTTTCACAGCTAATTCAGACTTCTTCTCTTCTTTTCTGAACCAAAGTTGTCTATTCTCTTCATTCGTTAGCTCTCTATCCTTTTCTTGAGTAGCATCATCATCCGAATCATCATTTATTGTTGACTTCATCACGTATAAATCTATCAGATTCTGGTTCGTGTTTACATATTGCTCAGTAACTGTTTGACCCTGGATGACAAACTCGTCAGCTTCCTCTTCTTCATCTGCAAATACCTCATCGTTTGGGTTCCATTCAGGAACGTTTTCTGGGATAAACTCTCCTTCCTCGAGTTCTTCCAACTCATCTTCAAAATCAAAATTCATCTCGTCGTCATCATCAATATCGGCCAAGGCTCCAAATATTTCTTGATCGACTAACTCTGATGCCTCTGGAGCCTTGCCTTTATCCTGAATTCCTCCTCCTCCTGTCCCAGATGATCCAGGCTCCCCCTGAATCTTAGCTTGCTGAGCAGTCTCACGTGGAAGATCTGCTAGCTCACTATCTTTTTACGTGCTGGGGTCACCTCCTTCATCATCATCTCTTCTTTGGACTCTCCTTAGCTCATCTTCTCTGCAACTGCTCTCTCCCAGAGCTTGTAGATCTTTCATAGTTTGCTCAACCAGGGTCTACAGAGTCACAATTTGTGACTGTTGAGCTGACATCGCCTCCTTTTGAGCAGCCACCTTTGTTTGTAATTGAGCGTTTTCTTGCTCCAATCTTGAGTTATGCTGCTGCAACTCGTTCACAGCTTGAGATAGCTGGAATATTTGGACTGCCTGGAAGTCTACTTTTCTTTTCAGCTCCGTGAATCACTGATTTTCAATGAATGGAGTGGAAGTGGATGGAATGGAAGCGGATGTGGATGGAGCGGTGGTTGCGGCAGATGGAATCGTAGCGGAAGTAGATGGAGCTCCCTGATCTGTGCGTTGTCGCTTTGACCGTTGATGAGTAGCAATAGTTGCTTCCTATTCTATCACAAAATTTTCGTCTCCCTCCTCTTCGTCACGAAGTACAAGACGTGACATCTTTCTTCTGCTAACAACAACTCTTGATCCGTATCTCCCAATAGTAACTGCTGGATCTTTAGCTTCGTCCGCTTCTGAGCTCGAATCTGATTCAGATTCAGAGGCGGTGTGTATTTGACCTTCGACCTCTTCACGAGTCTCTGTTCCTGCTGTCCCTTCAGTTTAGGCGACTGGAGGCTGATATACATCGATTTCTCTAAATATGTCATCCATGCCGGTTGGGGGTTCCAAAATCTCGTGAACAAGCTGTTCTGCTATGTTCTCTTGAGCTGCAGCTCCTTGATCCCAAATTTCCTAAAGCGTCTGTTCCCTCTAATCAGGCTTCGAAGTTGATGTAGACGGCCCTCCTGTCTCTGCAGGGGAACGGGAACGAGGAATAGATCGAGAAACCGGAGTTCACTGTAACACCCGAGTTACCACAAACAGTACACGTCATAATTTCTTAAAGTACATTTCATTAAGTAAATAATATTACTATTGTCTGATATCACAGGTCCACATACCTGATTCAAAAAGCTACAAGATACTTAATTACAAAATATAATAAACATATGATGGTGGTCTAATCTAGCTTCTAAAATCTTCAATCAGAGTGCGGAAGATTGAACAAGCTACCCGAGACCGCAATAATCAGTACAAAATAGGCATCAGCAATAGGATCAAAAGTCTGCAAATCCTCCAGTATCAAAGTTCACTTAGCTTGGGACGAACTACCTGCTATAACCTTGGCCTTATCAGTTTTTCCTGTAAAAAGAGTTGTCATGACAGAGTAAGCTAACATTGCTTAGTGAGTTAACAGAGTACCATTAGTTACCACACATATATAACATACTATCAGTTCATGTCGGTAAGTCAACACGTCAGAGACGGCAAAGAGTTGGGAGTCAACCCAATCTGTATTCCCATGTGTAAGGCCGAAGCCCTACGGGAAGTGTCTGGAAACGAGTCAGATAGGAAAGGAATCTGCAGAATTCCTTCCTGTGAATGGAGATCTCGCATTCGGTCCGATCAGTTTATGCAGTATGTAGAGGCAAATGTATCAACAATCAAGTAAACAGTAGGCATGATAAGTATTTATAAAAATGTAAAAGTGAACATGCAATTCAAGGCATTTCGGATATCTAGCTTCAATAATGTCAAAAGTAAGTCTCTATGATACAATAAAGTATTCAAGAAACATGCAGCAATAACAAAAGTTTCCATACAGTTCAGTAACATTCACCAATAAGTATCGTAACATATGCAAGTAATTAATGAAATCTGTCACTCATAGTAGTCCTTAGTCAGTTACTGCTTAACGAGTTAAGCCGTCCAATTTACTCTGTCAAATTGGCTGGTTCCTGCAGTTCAGTTTCAAGTCTGGTATATTAATGTCACATTTGTAACATGATCTATATAACCCTAATTATATAATCAGGTTATTGTCATATCTTGATGTCGAGTCCGAGGTAGTTCCTATTGTCCCAAAGTGAGTCTATTCTTATCAGATTAATTACGATCCATATAATTACGGATATATATGGCCTTGAAACAAAGCCAACCGTAATACTAGCAAGGTGAATCATGACATACAATTTCTAAGGGTTCATACAGGGCCTGTTAATTTATTTGTGCATAAAATAGTTATGCATCTTGAAACTTGTGAGTTTTATCATAATCATATGATACTTCCAATTACATTTACATAACATAAGGTTGATGAATAACTTAATCTGATTTAGGAATTTATCTTAGGCTTGGAACTAAACCAGATTCGAATATAATAAATTCGAATCTAAATGGACAGATTCGAATTAAAGCTTAGATTCGAACTAGGGCATAGATTCTAGGATAGATTCGAAATCAGCACTAGGGCATAGATTCTAGGATAGATTCGAAATCAGCACTAGAGCATAGATTCTAGGATAGATTCGAAATCAGCACTAGGGCATAGATTCTAGGATAGATTCGAAATCCAGCTCATTAGATTCTAGGGTGTTAGATTCGAAACCAGCTCATTAGATTCTAGGGAGTTAGATTCAAACCCAACTCATTAGATTCTAGGGTGTTAGATTCGAAATCCAGCTCATTAGATTCTAGGGTGTTAGATTCGAAACCAGCTCATTAGATTCTAGGGAGTTAGATTCGAACCCAGCTCATTAGATTCTAGGGTGTTAGATTCGAAATCTAGCTCATTAGATTCTAGGGAGTTAGATTCGAAACTTAGCCCATTCGAATCTAAAGGATTTGGATGCCAAAAGTCATTAATGTAATCAATTTCGAACCTAATCTGAGGATGAATTCGAGTTTGTTCATAATTTCTCTCGAATTTGTTCATCTTATTCATCAATATTCCAGGCCTTTAACTACGAAATTCAACAAAAATAAGGGAGTAATAGTCACTAACCTTTGTCCAAGCTATAGCACTCGATTATAGACGTTTTCCAAGCAAAATCAGGTCCTAAACGAGAGCAAATCAGCTTCAAATGAAGAGATTTTGAGCAGATTCGAATTTTGCTCTTCAAAACCAAAACAAAAAGATAGAAAAAGGGTCGAACTTACCTCAAAACAGAACAGAATCGGACATGCAATGGTAGGTTATTGTAGAGCTCGACGATATCAATCCGATGACGTAAAAATCACGAGAATCCGATGAGCCGTTTAGGAGAAAAGTTAGAGAGAAATTCAGATTGTAGAGAGAGAGAGAGAGAGAGAGAGAGAGAGTTCCAACTTTGCTAAACCAAAGAAATGAGATGGAAAGGCTCTATTTATAGGAAATAGAGAAAAAATCAGATTCTCTACTGATTTTCCGGAAATGACCAACTTTTATCCTTAACAATCTAATTTGCATTTTCAGATGCAAATAATAGCAAGGAAATTCTAGATTTGCCATAATTATCTTTTAGACTAATTTTATTCATTTTTGTCCATTTCGTCATTTTCAGTCTTTAATTTGTCAATTAGCTAAATTTAATAATTAACTTTATTTCAGCTAATTTGGGGCAAGTTTTCATAATTAATTATAACTTAATATAATTAACTATTAAAAATTCACGTTTTCGGTTAATTACTAATAATTGGACAAAATTGCTTAATTATCCAAAGTTGATGTTGTAATTTATATTTAATAAATTACGGACTGTTACATTCACCTAGCCGGTGCTTGTTGCTGTTGAGGTTGCTTCTGCTGCGGTTGTTGTTGGGGTGCTTCACCAATCCAGTCATCCCCTTTGGGAGCAACAAAATCTGGATCTATAACGGCACCGAAAAGAGGAGCCACCTGTGGTCTGACTTGCTCAGCCCTTCGAGCATTGTGGGACTGGCAGTCGGCAAATATCCGCTTATATATGATGGCAACGCCAGTTTGCTCTGGCAGCGTTGGCAGGTCTGGCAAGAAATGGTGAATGATCATCATTATGAAGAGAGGGTACATGAGAAACCTTTTTCTGGTGGGAGCAGAAATCTGATCAACAAACTCCTCGAAGAACATTTCCGAGAAGCTGAATGCTTTATTGTAGACAAGTGAGATCATTGCAGACTGCAACTTTGACACCATTGTGTCAAATCCTGCTTTCTTTGGCGCAAAGCACACCATGATCACGTGGACCAAATATCTCCACTAGCCAATGAGTCCGCTCTTCACATAAGACGCCTTGGTTGTGTCTGAGCATAACCCATTCGGAGAAAGGCTGCTTGCTTTATTGGAGCCGGAAAGTCAATCAGGCCGAATTCATGTTCTTCTGTTCCCAATTGGAAAATTTGGCGCAAAAGATCCATAGAAAAAGCTATCGGACGTCCACCTACTCTTGTACGTAGAACTGTAGGGGTAACCGTGCAGTCCACTTGCGGATGTTGCCAGAATTGCCTCACGTATGTGAGAATGATCGGCAGATTGTGCGTCAGCGCATAAGACACCCTTGACTGTGTCAAAAACTCGATCATCTGACGGCACGGCTGAGCCTCCGGAAGCTGGAGATCGACAGCCATTACCATATTATGCTTATTAAAAAAATTCTCTATCACCCATATCTGCACACAAATGAGGATTAAAAAGTTAGAAATTAATTTTAAAATAAATTTGTGTTATTATAACTTCGAACTTGATTAAGTTCGAAGTTGAACACATTCGAACTTACACAACTTCGTGACTTTAAAAACATTCGAACTTAATTAAGTTCGAGAAACCCATTCGAACATGTCTGACTTCGAACTTATTAGATATTTTAACAAGTTCGAACTTGAAGAACAAGTTCGAAGTCGGTCACTTTCAACCTCAAAACCATGATGTTAACCCTTTTTGAATTAATTAACAGTAGAATCTAGTCCTAATGGGTTCTAATCAAGATTATATGTCATTAATTTTAAGTTTTTGCATATAAAACTTGTGATTTAAGTCACCTAATTTTAAATGGCACAAAACTAAAAATGATCGATTTTAGCCACAAAATGTCCTAAACTAACACTTACTTAGTATTATATTGTTCACAACACTCAAGTATGTGTGTATGTTCGAGAAATAGTAGCAAACTTCGAGAAACAGGACACAAATAAGAAATTCGATAAGTTCGAGCGATAAGTTCGAGAGAAGAAGTTTGAAGGTAAGTGCATTGAATGAAGCACTGTTGATCTATTTATATCCAACCACCTTCGAACTTAGGTTAATTTCAAACTTCCAGCAAGTTCGAAAGTAACTTCGAACTTGTCTGGTATTCGAACTTAATTGAATATTTTAAAAATTCTTGAATAAAATCTAACTTTTTCACTTAACGGAATTTTTCCAACTTTGCAAAAACATTCACACTAAGCAACAGATTTTCACGCAATTTTTGATTCTCCAACTAAAAATGCATCCTAGTAACTTTGACCTTTTTCCTATTTAATAAAACTTAAGATAAAATGAAGTAAAATAAAATAAAATTTAAATAAGATAAACTAAAAATAAAATAAAATAAACTAAAATAAAATAAACTCAAAAATACTTTAAAAATAAAATTTATGCTAAAATAATATTTTTGCGAGATAGTCAAAGAAGGTTCAATCAGATAGCGGTGTCAAATGCACTTTCAGTATTTCACTTTCACACTTGGGAATTTTTATTCCTTTGATTGTTTGTCGTGATATACAATCCAAGTCGATTGTCGGTATGTTTTTCCCTTTAAACATTCAACACTTTTGAAATTCCTTTGGCCTTTTTATTTATCAAGAAATTACCTTACATATCCCATACTTAGATATACTTCTATGATCAAGGCAGACACACAATGATTATAACTTTTTGGTATTGCAAATTCTCTTTACAAGGCAAACGTCGGGCATATTTCTATATTTACATACAACAGAGTGTCTTAGTTTGTATTAGAGTTACTCTTATGTTAGCAAGACAGCGGTGACAGGTTTGTACTCACGTACAACAAAGTGACTTATCTTGCTACCTTAAGTCAAAACAGAGGTGACAGGTCTGTACTCACGTACAACAAAGCAACTTGTTTTGACTTCCTTTTCTTTTCAAACCTTTTTCTTTGTTTGTTTAAGATGTATTTTGATGTTGCTATACATCCCACAGATAAATTTGCATACCTCATTTACAATCATTTTCTGTATGTCTTTAACATAAAAATTAAGACCTTTTAGTCATACATCAAAGTTAGTTACACATATGACATTTTCTTGATTATTTTATTAGCTGTTAGGATTTCCTTCATGGATTATGTCTACCAACATATCAGACAAGAATGTGTATATCACTTAGAATTTATGGTGCATTATGTGTGAAAGCTCAACACTTAGAGTGTGTTTAGACGGTGCTAATTTTCGTCACTTTGTACCTATGATTCTAAGACTTAACTAATTTTTTCATATTCTCTTTTTTTTTTGTTGAAATGTTTATGGTTTTCTCTATTTTTTTCAGTTTCAAGAAAAATAAGCTGATAAACTTACCTACTAACTTACTATAAAAACAAAGAAAATCTACGAAACTACAAACTTACTATAAAAAAGAATGAAAATCTACTAAACTACTAACTTACTTTAAAAAGAAAGAAAAACTACTAAGGTCAAGTTACTCTGGATTACGGATGCTATTTAGTTGAACTAACAACTCAAAGCGTGACTTATCAAATGCTTTTAGTGAATAAATCTGCATTATTGTCTTCTGTTGCAATTTTTACCAGTTTTATCAAAAAAAAATTTCAGCACAATCACGTATAAAATGATGTCTTAAGTCTATGTGCTTTGTTTTACTATGTTTAACTGGATTATTGGTTATAGCCATTGTTGACTGATTATCTATCCTTATGGGAGTATGAGTGTAAGTCAAACCGTAATCCTGAAATTGTTGTTGAATCCACAAAACCTGTGAACAACAACTACTAGAAGCTACATACTCAGCCTCGCACGTTGATACGACTACCAATGTTTGTTTCTTGCATTGCCAGGATACGAGCCTCCCTCAAAGGAACTGACAACCTCTAGTTGTTGATTTCCGGTTCAAGCTACATCCACCATAGTCAGAGTTCGTGTATGCCTCCATTTCCAGATCTCCATCTGCATGATACCAAAGTCCCAGCTTCGGTTTCGACTTCAGGTATCTCAGAATTCGCTTCACAGGTTTCGTATGCATCTCCTTTGGATTTGCTTGAAACCTAGCACAAATACACACAGCAAACATAATGTCAGGTCTAGAAGCAGTTAAATACATAACTGACCCGATCATGGCCCGATATAAAGTCGGATCCACATCCATATCACTATCTGTACCCGGTCCGAGATTGTGATTCACTTGAATCGGAGTACTAAAGTGTGAGGTCAGCTTTGTTCCTTCCATCCCGAAGCGCTCCAAAATGTCGTAGACATACTTCGTCTGGTGGATAAATATTCATTCTTTCCTTTGTTCAACTTGTAAACCCAGAAAGAAATTCAGCTCCCCCATAACACTCATCTCAAACTTTGACTTCATGACCGTTCCAAAGTCTTTGCACATCTGCTCGTTTGACGACCCGAAACTGATGTCGTCCACGTACACTTGTACTAAGATAAAGTCTTCTCCTTTTCTTTTCACAAACAATGTACTATCAATTCTCCCTCTCTCAAACCTATTGTCCAAAAGATGAGTTGACAGCGTCTCATACCAAGCCCTTGGTTCCTGATGCAATCCATACAAAGCCTTATGAAGACAATATACTCTGTCGGGATACTTTCGATCAGTAAACCCAGGCGGCTTTTCGACGTACGCCAATTCATTCACCTTGCCGTAAAGGAATGCACTCTTGACATCGAGTTGATATACTTTAAACCCTTTGAAGGACGTGAAAGCTAGAAATAAACGAATTGCCTCAAGCCTCGCCACTGGTGCAAACACTTCGTTATAATCAATTTCCTCTTCCTGGTTGAACCCTTTTACTTTGAGTCTTGCCTTGTTGCGAGTAACTATACCCCGATCATCCCTTTTGCACTTAAAAACCCATTTGGTCCCTATTGCAACTTCTCCTCGAGGTAACGACACTAACTCCCATACTTCAAGCTTTCTAAACTGTGACAGTTCCTCTTGCATGGCTTCAACCCATAAATTATCTTTTAGTTCCATTTGCACATTCTTTGGCTCTTCTTGTGAGATAAAACACGAGTATAAACACGTGTGAAACGCCTCTGAGTCGTTGATCATCGATAACAGCACCGTTTTATTATTCACACTGAATTATTCTTATCACAGATCTGAGATACATTGATGAGATTGTGATCAAGTTTATCAACATGGTAAATTTGATCAAGTGTGATAGTCCCATTAGTGACCACTCCAGTTCCAGTGATATGACCTCCCTTGTTCCCATCGAATGATACGAATCCTTTGTTCCCTCCCTTGAAGTTTGTGAGTAGACTCCTTTCCCCAGTCATGTGACGAGAGCAACCACTGTCGATGAACCATTTGTTGTTTAGACCTGTAGTTAGCTTCTGCACATGAAAGAAAACAAGTTAGTAATCACGGGGAACCCAAGCCATGACTGACTTGGTAATATCATTCTCATCCACATAGGTGAACTCCTTCAAATTCCCATCTCTCCTTTCAGGTGACTTGTGTTTTTGATTGAGAACCTGTTGTGGTGCTGAGTGATTAAGATTCACTCTTGGCCTTTGGGCTGTCAATTGTGGTTGAGCCCTAGAATAGTTTCAATTATAAGGCATTTTCAGTTTGATATCCCTGGGCTCTATCTGGTGTCTGTTGTCTTTGAGGAGTATGAGACCTAACTGGAGTGTAAGTCCTTCTAGGTGTTGTACTCCTATATCCTTGTTGTGGTCCTGACCTAGACTGACTAGGGACTCTATTCGGAGAATTAGTCCAAATCACTTCTTGCTGTCTGACCGACACCGGTATTTGTTTAACAGGTATCCTAGGTGTTGCATTCACATTCCTCTCCGTATGTTGAGAGTTACTTGTGCTAGCAATGTTAGGTACTGGTTTTAGGATTGGTTGTTCTGGCTTTCCTACAGTAGGTCTAGACTCTGGTTTAGAGGGTGTAGACTCCACTTTCTTATAAGGACAGCTAGACGCAACATGTCCTTTTTCATAACATCTAAAGCATGACATCTTATCAATCGACTTTTTATATGTACCCTTTGACTTAGGTGTCTCACTAGTGTCATTTTCTTTCGTTTCTACTACAGTGATTACTTCCTCTTGCTGATTATTAATTTCAAGTTTAGCTTCTCCTAGAATGGTATCACTAGTAGACTGCACAAACTTGACTCTCTTAATCTTAGAGGTCGTATTAGATACCTTAGTTGACTTATCCTTACAGATTCAGTTCCAGTTGCTACCTCTGATTCGACGGGTTCATCGGTTTTATCCTGAGGTTGAGGCACATAGTTATTGTTGAATGATGGAGGTCTCTCTTGATAACCTAGGCCTACTGGTTTCTTAGACTGCCGTTGAGCTTCTAAGATTTTTCCTAGGTTTAGAGACGAGTTCCTAAACTTTTCAAGCTTACTATTTACCTTAGGAACCTTAACTCTTGATTCTGCTAGTTCTACATCCTTAATGATAAGTTCTTTGGTTAAAGCTTCAACATGCTCCTACATAAGTTCTATTCTGACACATTGTTCACTTAATTTGTCTTTTAGAACAATGACATTCTGAGCATCTGCTTTCAACTTATTCCTTAGATCTTCCTTAATATCTAGAAGACTAGCGTTATCTGATTTTAACGATTGGATCTAAGCAGTTAAGTTGTTATATGTTTCGAGTACTAAGTTTAACCTATCATTTAAAGTAACACTTAAAACACATAAATCATGGAATGTAGGAAAGTTTAGAGGTACCTTTTTGTGATCCGATTCCACGTTAGCTATTTTAGCAGCAAAATCCAGAACGGAATGATTCTCTGACTTTTCCACCATCAAAGGACTTGTATCGTTCTGCTTGGTGTCCTCTGCAACTTCATCAGCTCTGTCATCCCCAGTCTCAGTTACTTCAGCCATAAAGGCTCTAGCATTCGACTCCGGATGAGTACTCCAATCATAAGTTCCATCAAGTTGTCTGTTAGATGACACATTGGTTAACAGACCAGCGATGGCTGCTTGATTCCCAGGATCACCAGATTGATATCTCTCTTGCTTCTGATTCTGATAGTTCTCTACTTTTGGTCTTTGACACTCTCTTGCAAAGTGTCCCAATCCTTGGCAATCGTAACACTTAACCTTTGATTTGTCAAAACCAACCTTGCTGTTGCCTACGTTCAAATTTCTTCTTGTCCTCTTCATGAACCTCTTGACCCTTTGAGTCACCATGGCCAGTTGCCACTGTAGGTCCATTTCTTCCAAGTCATCAGGATCTACCTGATCGTAGTCTTCTTCCCATAACGCAGGATCGTTTATATAAATTTTTACAAACTCGACATTCTTTCTAAACTTTTTGTTTTCGAACTTAAACAATTTAATTTAAAAATTAATTTAAAATAAAACCCTTCGAACTTAGGTAAGTTCGAATTAATTTAATTTTAAATTCATTTGAAAATTAAATTCGAATTTCTTTATGTTCGAACTCAACAAGTTTGAATGACTGCAAGTTCGAGAAAACCCTAGAAATTCTGACAAATTCGAACCTCTGACAAGTTCGAAGAAACCCTAAATTTTTGACAAGTTCGAATCTGGCAAGTTCATTTCTGACAACTTCGAATCTGAGAAATTCGATTCCGACAAGTTCGAACCTCAGCTAAATTCATTTGTAATAGTTTCATAGTTTTGTTTGTATATACAAATATGTGAAAAGGGTACTGTATTGGTATGGGTTAGTACATATTTGCACAGAGAATTATTTTGTCTTGTATGGTTAAAGTTCTAAGGTTCAGTGTTCATCAAGATTCGAATTGTAATCCTCCATTTTGATCAATATAATCATTCGGTTAGTTGTAAGTAACTTTGATCTTATTGTTTGAATTGATATTGTGATCGATTATATCTGAATAACAATTGGTATTAGAGCCTGATATGGCTAGATTGGATTGAATATAAATCTGAAAATCATTTTTAAGAACACTGTTTTATCAAAAATATTTTGGAAAATCACAAAATTATCAAAGGGTTTTTACTCAGTGGATGATTTGATCGAAGGAAAACCTTTTTAAGACGAGAAGGTTAAATCTAATCTCAGATTCCAACTCCAAACACAGGAAAAGTTCTTTGAATTTTTCTGATTTTTATGTTTTTGTGTGTTCTTGACTGTTTTTGAAAAATTTTGGGGTTTTGATATGTTTTTAAGCAAAAAGTTCATGAAAAAAGAGTTTTTAGTCAAAAACCGGACACTTGAGTTCATTTTGGGATCAGTCAGAAGTTTTTAGTGAAAATTGGGACTTTGAACTTCGATTTTTGAAAAACCTGTTTAAACTCGGATAAAACTAAAATTTCAGTTTTAATCGAGTTTGATCAAGGCTTATTCGTGTTGGGTAAGTGCTTTAATCGAGTTTGATAATTCTTCATTCAAGTTTGTTTAAACTTTTTCCAAGTTTGAACAAACTTTATTCGAGTTGAATCAAACTTAATCCGAGTTAAATCAAAAAGCAATTCGAGTTTGATAAACAGTTGTTTAAAAGGAAAACGAGGTATTCGAGTTTGTCAAATTGACATTCGAGTTTAATTAACATCACTTCGAGTTTGACTATAGTTTGATACTAGTTTGATCAAGATCATTCAAGTTTAGTCATTTTTCGTCCAGTTGATTCAAACTTCATTCGAGTTTCCAATAGTTTCAATCGAGTTGGATGCTTTGTAATTCGAGTTTACTCCTTCTTCATTCGAGTTTGATTGTCCTTTAACCGAGTTTGACTCTTGGTTGACCGAGTTTGACCATTCATTACTCGAGTTTGATACTTCATTCTTAGGATTTTAGGGAGTTGTCTGATGAAGTATATACATATCAGCCCGAAGGATTTACTGAACCTTCAAAGCCTGATCATGTATATATTTTAGACAAGTCACTGTATGGCCTTAAACAAGCACCGCGAGCTTGGTATGATGCCCTTTCAAATTACCTTTTGAAATGTGGCTTTAGCAAAGGTGCAGTGGACACTACCCTATTCGTAAAATGTTAGGATCCCGATATCATAGTAATTCAGATATATGTAGATGATATAATATTTGGGTCTACTAATACATAATTTTATAAAAAGTTCACATTTTAAATGTCCCAAAAATTTGAAATGAGTATGATGGGTGAAATAATTTATTTCTTGGGGTTACAAGTAAAACAGCTGACTGATGGAATTTTCATCAATCAGTCAAAATACATTCAAGACATGTTAAAGAAATTTAACATGGTCAACAGTACTCCCATGATAACACCCATGGCTCCTGATTTGAAATCTAAACTCGATTAGGACATTTCAGGGAAACTTGTAGACGTAAATCATTATCGAGGGATAATTGGGTCATTAACATGCTTAACTGCGAGTAGACATGATATTATGTTTGCTGCGTGTGTCTGTGCTAGATATCAGGTACATCCAAAGGAATCGCATTTGGCTGCTGCCAATCGAATTTTAAGATATATAAGGGAACTCCAAACTTAGGTTTGTGGTATCCTAGGGAATCGTTATTTACATTGACTGCCTTTTCTGATTCCGATCATGCAGGTGATAAGATGGATCGTAAGAGAACATCGGGAGCAGTACAATTTCTTGGTGACAAACCTGTCCGCTGGTCATCCAAGAAACAACACTGTGTGTCACTATCAACAGTAGAAGCTGAGTACGTTGTTGTATCATCATGCTGTTCACAAGTGTTGTGGATGAAGAGCCAACTGAGAGACTATGGGTTTGCACCTCAAAAGATTCCTATCTATTGTGATTCTTAGAGCGCCATTGCAATTGCTTCAAACCCAGCGCAACACTCAAAAACTACACACATTGACATTCGGTACCATTTCATAAAATATCATGTAGAAAATGGTAATGTAGAATTATATTTTGTACCCACTGAATATCAACTAGCTGATTTGTTTACCTAAAGCGTTAGAAGAAAAACGCTTTAACTTTTTGGTATACAAATTGTGTATGTTGAATCGGTAGATTTAAACATTCAGTAGTTACACAATATAATTTTATTTTTACTATTTGTTTACTTGATTTAAACTGCTGATAATCTCATGTAATTTAAATTCCTTAAATTTTTCTGAGATTTAACAGAATCGGATTGTCATGTGCAGGGGAGCAAACAAAAATTTTTATCAGATAAATTGTATATCTGATAGTTTTTATCTGAATGTTTGCAGGGGGAGCAACATTAAAATTTGATATTAATCTAAGGGGAAGCTACTATGCAAAATTCAAGGGGAGCAAAAATTTTAGTCCATTTTATTTTTGTTTAGTTAAATTTTTTTAGTTTATTTTAATTTTAATTTTTTAGTTAAAATTTTTTATTCTATTTTTGTGTTGTTAAAACTTTTTAGTAGTTAATTTTTTTTTAGTGTGTGGTTTAATTTTTCTTTTTGTTAATTAGGCTTTAGTGTAAATGAGAGATTGGATTAGTTTTGTGGGCCAGGTATTTCAAATTTCAAAATTTGCCGATATATTTGAATTTTGAAATTCAAATAAAACTTTTTCACATACCCGACCACTGTTCACTTTCTCTCATTCATTTCTTCATCAAGAAGCAATCCACGTTTGTGTGTTAGATTTCAAGACTTTTGTTGAAATTTGTAATTATTATTCTGTTATTTGTTAATATTTGTTAATTTTCAGTTTTATTTTTCTAGTTTTAGGTTCTTAAATAAGCTACTGTGTGTGTTTTTAGTGTGTCGATGAGTGTAAATGTCAAATTCTTAGTTTGTGTTGTAAATCTGTAATTGAAGGTATGGTTGTGAGTATAATGTTCAAATAAGCTTGTATATCAAATTTCAAGTCTTATAACACACCATATAACATTTAATTTGAGTTTGAAATTTAAATATTTTCGAGTTTTTGAAGTTTCTGTAAATCTGATATTTAATGGATTGAATGTTGTTTTTGGAACAACACCAGTAAAGGAAACTTGTTCAAAATCATTTTTCGAGTAGGATAGCGTAAAAGTTAGGTTCAAATGTCCCTGGAATTGAATTTTTGAAATTTTTAGAGTATAAAATGGGACCTAGAACATTTTTTATGTTCAGACTCGATCAAAGGGTTAATCAATAAAATTCTGGTTTTGATCGAGTTGGACAACATGGTACTCGAGAAAACACTTAGTGTTTATTGAGTTTGAAAAAGAACCTTTCGAGGAAAGCTCAGGTTTCAATCGAGTTTGAAAAGTTTGGACTTAGAAAAATTTAGTTTCATCAAACTCTGTTGAAACATTGACCGAGAATACTCATGTTTTATACGAGTTGGGTCAAGATGTGTTCAAGAAACATTCATGAGTAATTCGAGTTTGATAGAAAAAGACTTAGATTTTTCTGAGTTGTTTCAACTTGATTAAAGGGTCTTTCAACAAAATATAAGTATTATTCGAGTTTGATGCAACTTAACCCGAGAAAAATCATTCTTCATTCGAGTTTATCAAAAGTTCCTTCGAGGTGACATGTGTTTCATTCGAGTTTATCAGTAAGTCAACCGAGTTTGCTTAAGAATCATTCGAGTTGGTTCACATATCACCCGAGTATGCTCATGAATCAATCGAGTTTCTTCTTTCATGATTCGAGTTTGGAGTCAAATGTTCAAAATTTTTCTATGTGTGAGAATTTTAAATTTTTCAGAGAAATTTCACAGTTTTCGAGAAAATTTTTAAAATTTGTGTTTTATTGAAATTGGTCTCTTAATGATTGACTTTGGAGTCCTAACAATAAATATATTATAATAATTGTCTCGATTCACGATGCTTTAAACAATAAAACACATATTTTTCTAATTTCTTGTTAAATGTTTTATTTCTCTATCTATAGGATTAAATTTGTTTGCCTGACATATCTAACATGTTTTCTATTTTCATAGGTAACAAATGGCATCCCAAGCCCCCACCAATAACTCCAACTCTTTCGATTCTCATTCTTCATCTAACAATACATTTGTCTCAAAACAAGTTAAATCTGCATCTGTCACTAAACCATCACCATCATCCCCAATCCCTGAAACTCAATTGGTCAAATTTAAGTATTGCCTATCCCTTCTAGACAACAATCACCGGTTCGACCCAAATGTCATAAAAGTTAGCCATCCGGTGATTGTGGAAATCCTTAAAGGTCACCCTCTTGGTTACTTGTTGAAATATAAACCTTCCATTCCTCTTATCTACCTAAATCAATTCTCGCACACGATCAAATTCGTGTCTGTTGAAGGAGACCATCATTTCAAAGTTACAATTGATCAGTTTAAAGCAAAAATAACATTAGCCAGACTACGCCATAATCTGTTCTTACCAAGACGTATTGACACAATCAATTTTCTAGAGCTGGCAGACTTTGAAGATTTTGTTACTGATGATCAATATACCATGATCTGATATGTCTGGGTTACTCCAAACCACTTGAGAAAAGTTCAAAGTTTAATAGAAATGGACTAAATAGAGAATGGTATACACTGTTAGGCATCATCAACAGGTGTATGACCTCAAAACATACCGCATAGATTGAGGAAGCATTCACTATTTGAGACTTTTTCATGGCATTGCTTTCAACAAGCATTATGATTTTGCACAATGTATCTGGGAAGGTCTCAAGGATGTAGTATTGGCTAAGACAACAAACAAAGCATGAAAATTTGTGCCTCTACAACCTGGTTTATACAAATATTGATCAGAGGTATCTTGAGGGCAAACGAGAAAATTCCAAAGAGATCTAATGCTAGGAAATGCCAGACTACGTAATGATGAGTCTTCACAAGGTTTAAGATGCTCCAAATGTAAATGTCATGCCTATTCCTGAGTCATTGTTAAAGTATGCTGATCCTGAAGCAGAAAGTGTGAGACTTTATAGAATAGATCATGCTCCAATTGAAATTCAAGGACCGAGTTTTCATGCCCAAGGAGAATAGGTGAGCAAGTACATCAATATGGGGTTGATGTACAGGGAAGACAAACTGTGACTGAGGGTGTTATGGAGGAAGTGAGGGGAGGTGAGAGTAGTTCTGATTCTGAACGCACATTATCTAACATTCCAAGAGGTGGAAATGAGGTAGAAGATGTTGATGATGATGAGGATAATAATGATGATTTGGGAGGAGCTGGTGAAGTTGAGAAATTTCCTATAGTGAGCTTATTAGAAAAATAGATAGATGAAGTGGTGACTTTGAGGGAGACCCAAACCTTAAACAGCCGGGTAGCCACATCCACTGTTAGCTCTCCTTTGTGAGTTAGCATTGAAGAAACCAGTATCCCACTGGTGATTGCACACCTCTCTAGCCACTCGTCTCCTTTTCAACAGGGTGATGTTTAATTTCTTCACGGGGATTTATCGCATAATCTATCCTTGGATCATTCGGATTCAATGGATATTGAAATTAATACAATTCTGCCCCATTGTACATTCATTCTTCCACAAGTCATAGAACCTATACAAGCTAGGACACTTGAGTTGGTTTCATTTATTGAAACAAGTACAGAAAGACTTCATGTGCCTGTCGGAAAACCATAGTGTTGGAAGCATCTGCTGCTCCATCACTTGAAATGGTTGGAATTCCTGTCAGAGCTACAACTTTGCCATCTCTGAGTACAGGCCACACGGAGGTTCTCTTTACAAGTTCAACCGTTGTGACAACTTGAAGTCTAGGTGACCCAGTAGTTAGTCTGTTACCCTTCATTACTGAATTCAAGCTGAATGAAGCAATTAGTGGAGTCACAGCTCAAAGGACAACACAATATTCAGAGATGATGACTCAAATGGCAAATATTTGAAAATTGTTGAAAGGAAAGGTTGTTGCGGAGGGTGTAAAAGAAACAGATCCTCAAGAATCCATCAATGAGTTCAGAGATCTTTGTTTTGAATAATTTGATGAGATGAGGGAGAGAATGATCGGACTGGAAAACACAGTCGTTAGTGCTCTAGGATCATTATCTGAAAGATTATCTTCTGTTGAGTAGGCGTGCAAAGCTCAAGCTTCGGCTCCTAAGAGGAAGCATGAGAATCATGAGGACGAATATGATGATGCTCCTCATGAGGGGGAGAAGAGGAGGAAGTTTGGAGAAATGGATACTTGACTTCAACTGGTTGCTTATACAGGGAAAGAGAAAGAAACAGAAGGTGAAGCAGTTGGAGAAGCTGGGGGTTCTAAAGAAAAACTAGTTGATGCTCAGAGTGAGTTGGGATTGATTCTTTATGAAGATGTTCCAGTTACTTTAAGTATTCAATCTGGTATTTACAACTTTCAAGAATATGTCGATTCAGACATCGAAGAAGAAGTTTTAAGAGTTGAGGGAGCAGATCAAGAAATTGAAATATCTGATGATGATGAGTTTTTGATTTATTAGTAGAGACATTGAGGGCAGAGAAGATTGTGAACAAGGAGGAGTTAGTAGAGGAGATATTGAGAGATGATGTGCCAACACCAACGGTTGAAAAGCCTGCAATGACGATTACAATCAAAGAGGAATTTGATCCGTTTCCAATTGAGGATGTGATGCCTCAATATGTCAAAGAGATGAATGAAGTTTAAATCATGGATAATTTTTTCAAGAGTTATATGCTAGCTGATGAATCTGAACGTCAACATCACTTGAGGTTTATAGTTCAAGAAATGGTGCAAAAAGAAATAAACGATATGTTGACTTTGCTGAACGAAGATGAAGTTAGAAAGAAAAAGATTAGAACGTTAGATCTGTCAGAAAAACAAAATGCTGACTACATCAGAAGAAGAAATAAGCTTCCATTCCTAGAAGATCATCTGGAAAGAAGATTTTTTGCAAGAAGCATGCTCCCTGCTTATTTTTGAAACTATTCAAATTCATTGAACCTAACATGCCAAATTTAGTGAATTATGCTTATTTTCTGAGAAACAAGACTCAAAAGATTGAAAAAGTTAGAAGTCAGTTCAGAATAGTTGATCTGGTGAAGATTGATCAAGATTGTTTTGTGAAAGTCGTTTATCCCACCTTCACTGTAACTAGAACTGACAGGAACACTTATGTATTCAGCGAGGCTGATTTGTTTAATATCAATCTGGTGGATGTTGAAGATCTTTTTGATGAGCTGTGCTGGAACAAAAGAGAAGAAAATTGTCAGTTTGCACTCAAGGCTCTATTTCACTTTATGCGCACAAAACTGGTTATTATGTCTTTTCAAGATCTTCAGATAGGAGTCGAGAGAGGAATGAGACGAATTAATATCATAGCGCCAAATCGTTTAATCAAGTACCATGGAAAATCTCAAAGAATATGAAGTTGTTATGGCTAAGCATTCGGTGGTGATTTACAAAGATAAAGATCAAAAGCTGAGAACCATGCAGAGTGTTTTGCTAAATAAATATTTTGATGGTACACTACAAAAGGTGATGACTGGTCTGAAAGAAAAACTTGTTGCTGATTCAAGGTGGAAAAAGAAGAAAGGAGGTCCGAGTTCATATGATAGAAAGTTGATTGTAGAATTTATTGCAAAGATTGAGTGGAGGCTGATGAATCGAAAGAGCATTAAAAGATTTGAGATGAGACTTGGACTTAAAGACTAAAGACTAATTATCTTTCATCAAAGGGGGAGATTGTTGGGAATTACTTTTGTTGATGAAAATAATAAGTCCAGGGGGTCAATTTGTAATAGTTTCATGGTTTTGTTTGTATATATAGATATGTGAAAAGGGTATTATTATGGTACGGGTTCGTACATAGTTGCACAGAGAATTATTTTCTCTTGTACGGTTAAAGTTCCTAGGGTTCAGTGCTCATCAAGATCCGAATTGTAATTCTCCATTTTGATCAATATAATCATTCGTTTAGTTGTAAGTCATCTTGATCATATTGTTTGAATTCATATTGTGATTGATTATCTCTGAATCATAGATAAGTAGCATATTTCACCATATCCCTTGGATCCACGTGCGGACTCGAAAGGCATGTAAGGTTACCTACCTACGGATTTGATCTTGACGCGACACCTACCAACGAGTGCGGAATCCTAGTTAGGGGTTTAACGGATCGATCACACACACGGAAACCCGGATACTAACACAATGATAGAAGTTACGACGAATGACCCGACACGTGTATTTCTCCGAAATGACTCTCTGAAATCTCACAAGTTCGTATGTGCACTTTACGAGCTCTGAACGCTAATTTCTGCAAAAGTCATTTAATCAAACGGATTAACTCTTAATTATAGAGGCTAAGTACGAACTTAGCTTAGACAAGTTTGTTTAGGCCCAGGCCCATGAACTTGTCCACTACTACTTCAAACTTAGCTCCACTAAGTTCAAACCCTAGCCTTGAACTTATTCTTGAACTTATCTTTGAACTGGTTCTTGAACTTGTTCTTGAACTTATGTTTGAACTTATCTTTGAACTTGACTAAACATCAAACACAAACAAGATCAAACATATATAACTTGTATTTTCAAAGCCTGATCTATTACAAAAGACTATCTATACTTAGACTGCTATCGTCACACAAGGTGCACTAACAGACTCCCCCTTGACGATAGCTTCTAATTAGATATTCAACTAATCTATAGAACTAGGCTTATTTAAAATGCTACCAGCATAAAAAACCTGTTCTACACAAACCTTTACAACCTTCTGGTACTTCTTGCCTTCTGATCTCCAACATTCGTGAAAATAGATTGGTTGCTCATGAAGTTTCAGCAAGTCGCCCTGAGATAGGTTTACAAGGTGCAGAGGGTCATACACTTTCAAAATAACTCTTCCGTCTAGATCTTCCATAACTGCCTCAACTGTTTCATTATCAACGAACCACCACTTCATATTTGTCAAAACATCCTATGGCATTGGTTTCAATGGAACCTTCTTTAGGCATTGAACCGGCTTGTAATACACCTTCATCCAAGGCTTTCCGGTCAATGGATCTATCCTTGACTCATCCATAACTCTCTTTCCTTCCCTTGGCTTAATTCGATCAAACCTTCCAGACCGACCTTCTTTTCTGATGATTCTAGCAATCACTTCTGCATACTGGCTGTCTCCTAGGTTGATCAGATTCTTCCATGCCAGCTCATTTACTTCACATTTAGGCAATGTGTTGAAGACTTTAAGTTTTCTCCTCAAATACTGGAGCCCATCTCTTCTTTTCAGTACAAAGAGTTGCAATTCTCTGTCGAAAAACCAACTAAGAATGCCTCCAAATAGTTTCTAAGGAGTTGGCAATCTCATTTTCTCTTTCACCGCTAACTCAGATTTCTTCTCTTCTTTCTTGAACCAAAGCTGTCTTTTCTCTTCATTAGATCGCTTCTTATCAGTTTCTTGAGATGCATCATGATCCGATTTATCATTGATTGTTGACCTCAGACTATCTAGATCTATCGGAATCTGGTCTGAATTTACATAGTGTTCAGTGACTGGTTGATCTTGAATGATGATTTCATCAGCTTCGTCTTCTTCATCAAGTAGAATTTCATCATTTGGGCTCCAATCGGGAACATTCTCTGGGATGAACTCTCCTTCTTCGAGTTCATCCATTCATCTTCAAAATTAAAATTCATCTCATCGTCATCATCAATATCGTCCAAGGCTTCAATTATTTATTGATCAACTAACTCTGATGCTTCGGGAGCCTTGCCTTTATCCTGACTTCCTCCTTCTCCTGTCCTAGATGATCTCGGCCCCCCCTGAATCTCAGCTTGCTGAGAGTCTCACGTGGAGGATCTGCTATCTCACTGTCTTTTTGCGTGCTCGGGTCACCTCCTTCATCATTAGTGTCTCTCCTAATTCCCCTTAACTCATCTCCTCGACAACTGCTCTCCCCCTGAGCTTGTAGATCTTTCATTATTTGCTCAACCAGGGTCTACAGAGTCAGAATTTGAGACTGCTGAGCTGCCATTGCTTCTTGTTGATCAGCCACTTTAGTTTGCAGTTGAGAATTTGCCTGCTCCAGCCTTGAGTTATGTTGCTGTAGCTCGTTTACAGCTTGAGACGGCTGAAATATTTGGACTGTTTAGAAGTCTACCTTGCTTTTCAACTTCGTGAACCGCTGGTTTTCAGTTAATGGAGTGGAAGTGGATGGAATCGTAGTGGGTGTGGATGTAGCGGTGGTTGCGGCAGATGGAACGGTAGCTGAAGTAGACGGAGCTCCCTGACTAATCCGTTGTCGCTTTGCCCTTTGTTGTATGGCAATTGTTGCTTCTTCTTCTAAAATAAAGTCCTCATCTCCTTCTTCTTCATCACGGAGTGCAGGACGTGACATCTTTCTTCGGCTCACAACAACTCTAGAGTCGTATCTTTCAAATGAAACTGCTGGATTATCATCTTCAGCTTCCTCGTCGTCTAAGGTAGATTCAGATTCAGATTCAGAAGCGGTCCCTACCTGACCTTTTGTCACTTCATCGCTACTCTCTGTCGTTGTTATCGCTTCTTCCCAACTTTCGGTTCTTACAGTTGCAGGAGCTGGAGGCTGATATTCATCAATCTGCCTAAATATATCATCTAGATTAGTAGGCGGTTCCAAAATCTCCTGAACTAGCTGCTCTGCAACATTTTATTGTGCAGCTACTCCTTGTTCAAAAATTTCTCCAATGTTTGCATCCTTGGGTCAGCCTGAGGTCCGGATGTGGAAGTCTCAGCTGCCGCTGTACTAGATCTTGGTCGTGGAGTTGACCTAGCCACCGGAGCTCGGCGAGCCGGTGCTTGTTGTGGTTGAGGTTGCTACGGCTGTGGTTGTTGTTGGAGTGCATCACCTAGCCAGTCATCCTCTTCGGGAGCTACGAAATCTGGATCTATAACGACACCAAAGAGAGGAGACACCTGTGGCCTTATTTGCTCAGCCCTTTGCGCATTGTGGGACTGGCAGTCGACAAAAATTCTCTTGTCGATAGTTTCTACGCCAGTTTGCTCTGGAAGCATCGGTAAGTCGTGCTGGAATGGCGAATGAACATCATAATGAAGCGCAGGTACATGAGAAACCTTTCTCGGGTGGGAGCAGAAATTTGTTGAACAAACTCCCCGAAAAACATTTCTGAGAAGCTGAATTGTTTGTTGTAGATGAGTGAGATCGTTGCAGACTGCAGCTTGGACACTATTGTGTCGAACCCCGCAATCTTAGGAGCAAAACAAACCATGATCACATGGACTAGATATATCCACTAGCCAATGAGGCTGCTTTTCACATACGAAGCCTTGGTTATGTTCTGAGCATAACCCATTATAAGAAAGGCCGATTGCCTTATTGGTGCTACAAAACTATCGGGCCGGCTTCTTGATCAACTGTCCCCAGTTGCAAAATTTGGAGTAGATGATCAGCAGAGAAAGCTATCGGACGGCCACCAATTCTTGTACGTAGAACTGTAGGAGTCACCGTGCAGCCGACTTGCAAATGCTGCCAAAATTGCCGAACGTACTAAAGCATGATTGACTGGTTCTGGGTTACAGCATACGCCACTCAAGATTTTGACAGGAACTCTATCATTTGCCGATACGGCTGAACCTCCGGCAGCTGGAGGTCGACAGCCATCACCATATTATGCTTTCTGAAAAACGCTCTATCTCCAGTATCTGTACCCAAATTACACTTAAAATGTTAGAAATTAATTTTAAAAAATTTAAGTTATTCGAACTTGTATAAATTCGAACTTGATTAAGTTCGAATTTAACATCTTCGAACTTACTTAAATTCGAGACTGTAACACATTTGAACTTAATTAAGTTCGAACAATCTTTTGACCTTTGAACTTAATTAAGTTCGAGAAACCTATTCGAACATGTCTGACTTCGAACTTATAGATATTTTAACAAGTTTGAAGGCCTGCCAAGTTCGAATCTGAAGAACAAGTTCGAAGTCGGTCACATTTAACTTCAAAACCATGATTTTAACCCTTTTTAACTAAATTAATAGCATAATCTAGTCCTAATAGGTCCTAATCAAGGTTATATATCATTAATTTTTAGTTTTTGCTTTTAAAACTTGTGATTTAAAGCACGTAGTTCTAAAAGTTGCTAAAACTCAAAATTAATCGATTTTAGCCTCTAAAAGGTCCTAAATGTACACTTACTTAGTATTAAGTTGTTCAATACACCTAAGTTTGTGTGTATGTCGAGGACCAGTGGACAAACTTCGAGAAACAGTGGGAATACGAATTTCGACAAGTTCGAATGGCTAAGCTCGAGATCGCTGGACAAGTTCGAGAGAATAAGTTCGAAGGTAAGTGCATTGAATGAAGCACTGTTAACCTATTTATATCCAACCATATTCGAACTTAGGTCAAGTTCGAACTAACAACAAGTGCGAATGTAACTTCGAACTTGTTTGATGTTCGAACTTGATTGAAAATTTTGAAAATTTCTTGAATAAAATACAACTTTTTCAACCTTTTCGTTTAACGGAATTTATTCAACTTTGCAAGACATTCACATCAAGCAATATATTTTCACGTAATTTTGTTTCTTCAACTAAAAATGCATCCTAGTAGCTTTGACCTTTATATATTTATTAATATAAAATAAAATAAAATAAGATAGATTAAAAATAAAATTAAATTGAATTATACTTACTCAAAAATACTTTAAAGATAAAATTTATACTAAAAGAATATTTTTGCGAGATAGTCAAAGAAGGTTCAATCAGATAGCGGTGTCAAACGCACTTTCAGTATTTCACTTTCACACTTAGGAATTTTTATTCCTTTGATTATTTGTCGTGATATACATTCCAAGTCGACTTTCGGTATGTTTTTCCCTTTAAACATTCAACACTTTGGAAATTCCTTTGGCCTTTTTATTTATCAAGAAACTACCTTACGTGTCCCATACTTAGACATACTTCTACAATCAAGGCAGACACACAATGATTATAACTTTTTGGTATTGCAAAGTTTCTTTAAAAGGCAAATGTCGGACACAGTTCTGTATTTAGATACAACAAAGTGTCTTAGTGTGTCTTAGAGTTCCTCTAATGTTAGCAAGACAGCGGTGACAGGTCTGTACTCACGTACAACAAAGTGACTTATCTTGCTAGTTTAAGTCAAAACAGCGGTGACAGGTCTTTACTTACATACAACAAAGCGACTTGTTTTGACTTCCTTTACTTTTCAAAACCTTTTCTTTCTTTGTTTAAGATGTACTTTGATGTTGCTATACATCCCCCAGATAAATTTGCCTACCTCATTTATAATCATTGTCTGTATGTCTCTAACATAGAAATTAAGATCTTTTGGTCATACATATAAGTTAGTTACACATATGACATTTTCTTGATTATTTTATTAGCTTTTAGGATTTCCGTCATATATTATGCCTACCAACGCCTCAAACAAGAATATGTATGCCACTTAGATTTTATGGTGCATTATGTGTGAAAGCGCAACACTTAGAGTTTGTTTAGACGGTGCTAAATTTCGTCACTTTGAACCTATGATTCTAAGACTTAACTCAATTTTTTGATATTCTCCTTTTTTTGTGTTTTTCATGATTTTCTCTCTTTTTCTTTTGTTTTTCATTTATAAGAAAACTAAGTTGATAACCTAAACTAATAACTTACTATAAAAAGAAAGAAAAACTACTAACGTCAAGTTACTCTAGATTACGCATGCCATTTAGTTGAACTAACAACTCAAAGCGTGACTTATCAAATGCTTTTGTGAATATATATGCATTATTATCTTCCGTTGCAACTTTTACCAGTATTATCAAATTCTTTTCAGCACAATCACATATAAAATTATGTCTTATGTCTATGTGCTTTGTCTTACTGTGTTTAACTGGATTATTTGTTATAGCAATTGTTGATGGATTGTCTATCCTAATGGAAGTATGAGTATAAGTCAAACCGTAATCCTGTAATTGTTGTTGGATCCACAGAACCTGTGAACAGCAACTACCAGCAGCGACATACTCGGCCTCGCACGTTGATACAGCTACCGAAGTTTGTTTCTTGCATTGCCAGGATACGAGTCTCCCTCCAAGGAACTAACAACCTCCAGTTGTTGATTTTCGGTTCAAGCTACGTACACCATAGTCAGAGTCTGTGTATGCCTCCAATTCCAGATCTCCATCAGCATGATACCAAAGTCGCAGCTTCGGTTTCGACTTCAGGTATCTCAGAATTCGCTTCACGGCTTTCATATGCAACTCCTTTGGATTTGCTTGAAACCTAGCAAAAATACATACAACAAACATAATGTCAGGTCTAGAAGCAGTTAAATACATAAGTGACCCGATCATGTCCCGATATAAAGTCGGATCCACATCAGTATCACTATCTGTACCCGGTCCGAGATTGTGATTCACTTTAATTGGAGTACTAAAGTGGGCGGTCAGCTTTGGTCCTTCCATCCCGAAGCGCTCCCTAATGTCGTAGACATACTTCGTCTGATGGATAAACATTCCTTCTTTCCTTTGTTCAACTTGCAAACAAAGAAAGAAGTTTAGCTCTCCCATAGCACTCATCTCAAACTTCGACTTCATAACCTTTTCAAAGTCTTTGCACATCTGCTCGTTTGACGACCCGAAGATGATGTCGTCCACGTACACTTGTACTAAGATAAAATATTCACCTTTCCTCTTTATGAATAGTGTGCTATCAGTTCTCCCTCTCTCAAACCCATTGTCCAAAAGATGAGTTGACAGTGTCTCATACCAAGCCCTGGGTGCCTTATGTAATCCATGCAGACCCTTATCAAGTCGATATACTCTGTCGGGATACTTTGGATCAGTAAACCCTGGCGGTTGTTCGACATACACCAATTCCTTCACCTTGTCGTACAAGAATGCACTCTTAACTTCGAGTTCATACACCTTAAACCCTTTGAAGGACGCTAGAGCCAGAAACATACGAATTACCTCGAGCCTTGCCACAGGTGCAAACACTTTGTTATAATCAATTCCCTCTTCCTGGATGAACCCTTTGACCACGAGTCTTGCCTTAGTGTGAGTAACTATACCACGATCATCCCTTTTGCACTTAAAGACTCATTTGGTCCCTATAACAACTTCTCCTCGAGCTAACGACACTAACTCCCATACTTCAAGCTTTCTGAACTGTGACAGTTCCTCTTGTATGGCTTCAACCCAAGAATTGTCTTTCAGTGCCATTTGCACATTCTTTGGCTCTACTTGTGAGATAAAACACGAGTATAAACACGTGTGAAAGGCCTCGGAGTCGTTGATCATTGATAACAACACCGTGTTATCATTCACACTACTCCTAGTTTTCACACCGGTATGGGGATTTCCTATGATACTCTCAATTGGATGATCCTTGTTTATCCTCGATGTCTCAATCTCATCGACCTGAAGATTATATCCTATGTTTGATCTTATTTCACCTAACGGGGGTATGACTTCAGACGATATATTCTCTTCCTCATGATCACTGTCCTCAGAGTTAGAATTATTCGTCTAATTCTCATTTGTTGGTATTTCAGGTTCATTCTCTGTTGGAGACCCATCTTCTGTCGTTGTTGGCTCAGATGTTGATGGAATGCTTGAATTTGGAAAACCTCGGTACTCGTCATTAAGGTTTAATGATGAGAAGTCATTTTCCACTGTACCTGCATTTCCACTAAACGATATGTTAAATGATTCAAACAAGGAGTCATAATCAAATAACCATTCAGGACCAGTTTGGGGTTCATGTGAATAACTTGTTACATCAATGTTAAACACAATATCAATTGTACCATTTATTTTGTTAAAAACCCTCTTGTTTGGTGAATTAGGAACATAACCTAGGAAGTATCCTTCGTCAGCCTTTTCACCAAACTTAGGTTGACGTTTTGTTTTCAGTAAAGTACACGGTACCCCAAACGGTTCAAAGCCAGTTAAATTTGGTGGTCTTTTATTCAGAACTTCATAACATGTTTTGTTTTGTGATTTGACAGTAAGGACCCGGTTTAAAACATGACACGCGGTATTCACTGCCTCCCCCCAAAACATGGTAGGAAGCTTTGAATCCAAGAGCATGGTCATTGCTGCCTCAATCAAAGTCCTGTTTTTACGTTCTGCCACCCCATTTTCTTGTGGCTCATAAGGTGCACTAAATTGATGCACTATGCCTTTAGTTAGGAAATATACACCAATTACTGCATTCTTAAATTTTGTTCCGTTATCACTCCTGATACATTTTACCCTTATCCCGTATGAGTTCTCGACTTGGTCTAAGAACCCAATCAGCTTTCCAGCTGTTTCATCCTTTGTACCTAAAAATAAAACCCAAGAGAAACGTGAGTAATCATCAGTAATAACTAAACAATACCAACTACCACCTATGCTCCTTTTGTTGATAGGACCGAAGAGATCCATATGCAGCAAATCGAAGGTGGAAGTGATCGAGTTCTGAGTCTTTGACTTGTGTGACTTCTTATGTTGTTTTCCCTTCTTGCACGGGACACACTTGTCATCGAATAAAAACCTCTTCAATGGAACACCTTGCACCAGACCATGTTTAGTAATGTAGTTCATTTTCCTTAGGTGCAGGTGTGCCATGCGTCTGTGCCATAAGATAGATTCTCACTCTGAAGCTTTGGTAGACAGATTGTTCCCATAGATGAGTCAGATATGTTCATGTCCATCATGTACAGATTATTCTTCCTTGGGGCTCTCATCATGATCCACTCTTCAGGTATTTTGAATCCGGGCTTCAGCACTAACGCCTCATGTTCAGTAAAGATCACTGAATTCTTCTTATCACAGATCTGAGATACACTAATGATATTATGATCAAGTTTATCGGCATGGTAAACTTGATAAAGTGTAATTGTCCCATTAGTGACCACTCCAGTTCCAGTGATATGACCTCCCTTGTTCCAGCGAATGATACAAATCCCTTGTTACCTCCCTTGAAGTCTGTGAGTAGACTCCTTTCCCCAGTCATGTGACGAGAGCAACCACTGTCAACGAACCACTTATTGTTAAGACCTGTAGTTAGCTCCTGCACATGAAAGAAAACAAGGTAGTTATCACGGGGAACCCAAGCCATGACTGACTTGGTAATACCATTCTCATCCTCATACGTGAACTCCTTCAAATACCCATCTCTCCTTTCAGGTGACTTGGGTTTTTGATTGAGAACCTATTGTGGTGCTGAGTGATTAAGATTCACTCTTGGCCTTTGGGCTGTCATTTGTGGTTGAGCCTTAGAATAGTTTCTATTATAATGCATTTCATTCTGATATCCCTGGGCTCTACCTGGTGTCTGTTGTCTTTGAGGAGTATGAGACCTAACTGGGGTGTAAGTCCTTCTAGGTGTTGTACTCCTATATCCTTGTTGTGGTCCTGACCTAGACTGACTAGGAACTCCATTTGGAGAATTAGTACTAATCACTTCTTACTGTCTGACCGACACCGGTATTTGTTTAACAAGTATCCTAGGTGTTGCTCTCACATTCTTCTCGATATGTTGAGAACTACTAGTGCTGGCAATACTAGGTACTGGTCTTTGTTGTTCTTGCTTTCCTACAGTAGGTCTAGACTCTGGTTTAGAGGGTGTAGACTCCAATTTCTTATAAGGACAGCTAGATGCAACATGTCCTTTCTCATGACATCTAAAGCATGACATCTTATCAATAGACTTTTTATATGTACCCTTTGATTTAGGTATCTCACTAGAGTCATTTTCTTTTGATTCAACTACAGTGATCACTTCCTCTTGCTGATTATGAATAACTTGTTTAGCTTCTCCTAGTATAGTGTCACTAGAAGACTGCACAAACTTGACTTTCTTAATCTTAGAGGTAGTGCTAGATATCTTAGTTGAATTATCCTTTCCTGATTCAGTTATTGTTGCTACCTCTGATTCAACTGGTTCAGTGGTTTTATCCTGAGGTTGAGGCACGTAATTATTGTTGAACGGTGGAGGACTCTCTTGATAACCTAGGCCTACTGGCTTCTTAGACTGTCGTTGAGCTTCTAAGATCTTTCCTAGGTTTAGAGACGAGTTCCTAAACTTTTCAAGCTTGATGTTTGCCTCAACAACTTTGACCCTAGATTCAGCTAGCTCTACATCCTTAAGAGTGAGTTCTTTGGTTAAAGCCTCAACATGCTCATACATAAGTTCTATCCTGACACGTTGTTCACTTAATTTGTGTTTTAGAACTATGACGTCCTGAGCATCTGCTTTCAGCTTATTCCTCAAATCTTCTTTAATATCTAGAAGACTTGCGTTATCTGATTTTAGTGATTGAACTTGAACTGTTAGTGTGTTATGTGTCTCTAAAACTAGATTTATTCTATCATTTAAAGTAGCACATGAAACACATAAATCATGGAATGTAGAAAAGTTTAGAGTTACCTTTTTCCGATCCGACTCCACATTCGCCATTTGAGCTGCAAACTGTAGAATGGTTTTCTCCTCTGACTTTTCCACTAACAAAGGACTTGACTCTGCCTGCTGGATGTCCTCTGTTTTTTCTTCAGCTCTATCATCCCCTGTCTTAGTTACTTCTGCCATAAATGCTCTGGCATTCGACTCCGGATGAGTACTCCAATCATACGTTTCATCAAGTTGTCTGTTAGATGACACATTGGTTAACAGACCAGCGATGGCTGCTTGATTCCCAGAACCACCAGATTGATATCTCCCTTGCTTCTGATTCTGATAGTTCTCTACTTTTGGTCTTTGACACTCTCTTGCAAAGTGTCCCAATCCTTGGCAATCGTAACACTTTACCTTTGACTTGTCAAAACCAACCTTGTTGCTGCTAACGTTCAGATTTCTTCCTGTTCTCTTCATGAACCGCTTGACCCTTTGAGTCACCATGGCCAGTTACCATTGTAGGTCCATTACTTCCAAGTCATCAGGATCTACCTGATCGTAGTCTTCTTCCCATAACGCTGGATCATTTATTTTCCCTTGAACGCAATTGTCTCCACTGGTATGGATTCTTTGTATCCACTGGTATGGATTCATTGGATTCATTGGCATCTTTGTATATCCTTGAATCCATACCAGTGGAGACAATTGCGTTCAAGGGAAAATAAATGAATCGAGCAAAATTAGCAAACCTATCCTTCCACCAATAGTAGTCTTCCAGTTTCATTAGCTTCGGCAGAGAATTCGCTTTGCCGACCTCATGGTCCATTTCTATGAATTTTTGTAAACTCGACATTCTTTGTAAACTTTTTGTTTTCGAACGTAACAATTTCATTTAAATTTAATTTAAAATAAACCCTTCGAACTTATGCAGGTTCGAATATTTTAAATCTAAATTCCTTTTGTAAATTAAATTCGAATTTGTGTTAAGTTCGAACTCAACAAGTTCGAATGAGGTAAGTTCGTGAAAACCCTAGAAACTCTGACAAGTTCGAACTTAGGGTAAGTTCGAAGAAACCCTTATCTTCTGACAACTTCGAATCTGAGAAGTTCGTTTCTGACAACTTCGAATCTGACAAGTTCGATTCTGACAAGTTCGAAACCCAGTTAAATTCGAATGAAGCCCTAAATTAACTACGAGAGGATCGTATTCTAACAAGTTCGAAGAACCCTAATACCCCCTTAAGTTCGAGAAACGGCCAAAAATTTGATTTTTTCAATATTTCAGATTAAACCAATATTTTTAAGATTAAAAACACTGATTTCGACTAAAATATTGAACTAATGTTCAATTTTCCCCGTTACCTTGCTTGTAGAACTCAGAAAAACTAAGAAAACGTGATTTTTCTGGTAAGAACGTCAAGAAACCATGAATATTCGTATGAACACGATGAACACTCTTTATGGCTCTGATACCACTTGAAAGGTCACCTACCTACGGATCTGATCTTGACACGCCACCTTCCAACGAGTGCGGAATCCTCGTTAGGGGTTTAACAGATTGATCACACACACGGAAACCCGGAGACGAACACAATGATAGATGTTACGACGAACGACCCGCCACGTGTATTTCTCCGAAACGACTCTCTGAAATCTCACAAGTTCGTATGTGCACTATACGAGCTCTGAACACTAATTTCTGCAAAACCCATTTAATCAAACGGATTAACCCTTAATTATAGAGGCTAAGTTCAAACTTAGCTTAGACAAGTTCGTTTAGGCCCAAGCCCACGAAGTTGTCCACTACTACTTCGAACTTAGCTCCACTATGTTCAAACCCTAGCCTTGAACTTATCTTTGAACTTGTTCTTGAACTTATGTTTGAACTTATCTTTGAACTTATGTTTGAACTTATGTTTGAACTTGAGTAAACATCAAACACATTCAAGATCAAACACATATAAATTGTATTTGCAAAGCCTGATCTATTACAAAAGACTATCTATACTTAGACAGCTATCGTCACACAAGGTGCACTAACAAGGCAGCCTCTATTACTCGCTCCCAAGCCATCACAATACCCAACTCACCTCCCCCTCTGAAGTCGGGTAGGGCTCCTGTCATAAAATCCTTAAAGGACCCGCCCTGCTGTGTAGTGGAAGATTAGACACCTACCCCTGAATTTGTCCCAGTCAATGAAATGGAAGCCCCAATACCCCGTCCTATACCCTGATCGACACCCTGATTCTCGAAAAACTGTGCCAGAATATCAAGTAAATCAGACTTGCGGACATATTCGTCGCCTGCAAATCTGTCAGCACCTGCACCCTCACCGTGACATAATGACCTGCACAAACCGAATTAGTTTTTTTAACGGCAAACTAAGCTACTCCTAATCCTAAACTACCCCTTCGCCTCAAACACATCAGAAGTTAGTTCCACCACATAAATTCCAATTTGCCTCTAGCGGGTGTCAAACCCATGACCTCATACTTACATGTCACCCCTTATACCAAATGGGCTAAACCACATTGGTATAAGAATAAGCAAAGGCAGTTAAATTCCACTAATATCAGTGTCAGGATTAATTCCCAAGGATCCGTACATGGTTTAGGTTCAAGCATTCGCTAATGATTCTCAGACTTCAAACCACTAGCTCTAATTCCATCATGTAACACTCCCTCTTTTCACATTAAAGTCACGTAAATATAATATCATAAGTAGCAATATCGCAATGAATTCATGATACACATGTCAAAGGATTACATAAATCACTGATAATTAAAACTTTAATACAACATGGAAACAGTGAGATCAAATGTCTAATACAGATAACCGAACTCTAACTGAATTTAACATACAGCAACTGGGTACTAATCCTCCTACGACAGAGTACATATACAAGTACTGATTAACAAGTCCCGAAACTTGATATCATATACGGCAACTTATATCCTAAATTTCAATGCAACTCTAGCTCCTATTTCTTCTGCTACGTCAGCTGCTGTTCACCCTTCTGACTGCCTGATACGTGTTAGACTCAAAAATATAAGCTAGGAAGCTCGTGAGTTTGCGAGGGTTCCACTCTGTAAAAATAAGCGCATAGAACAAAACATATCACATAGAATAATAGGTAACTCAATATCATGAACTCAAGTACGCCACATAATCTCTGAAGTAGTCTCAAAGCTCAATACTCCACTCAACTCAATGGGGACGCCATTCCCCGACTAACAGTCTGCACACCAGTGGTTAACTACATAATAAGCACAGGACTGACCTAGCAATAATTCTGTCATATATATACAGTCTCATACTTTATGACTGGTTAGGGAAAGTCAGCCTGCGCGATCGCCCATCGCGGATACTCTGAAATTGATCTCAACTTATACACACATATCACATATAATAAAAGTATATAGAATCATACTTGAGAAACCAAATCTCTATCTCATACACAATACACCACAATAGATACACAGATATGACTCGTAAAATTAGCGTGCGTTTGGAAAAGAACTCGAGTGGTCACCTGTCTATCTGACAACCTGTCTCAATCGCTGACCCTTTGATCACCGTTTCGGCCCGGTTCGCTATCTGCTCGTCCCAGTATGAAGCGCATAATATTAATTCAAACCCAACCAATACTCATAACAGACTCATAGACTGGCCCTGTAACTGAATCAGACCCCAAATGTAACCACAAACGGACCATAAAGGCCAAAATCAAAAGGTAAGAGTAAAAGTGTAATAAGAAATTCTCTTCAATTTTCTTCTTCCATCATTTTCGACGTTCATTTTTTCTCTATTTTCTTAATTTATCCAGAAAATTTCTTTCTTTCACTCTCTCTTTTCTCTTCATCTTTTTCATTTTCTTATCTTCATCTTCGATGTTGTTTGTATTTTAAGATGTTATTAGTAGAAGACCTTACTTCATGTATGCATGTATATCTTCAGAAGAAAAGTTGGTACAAGGTCTTCAAGCTGAGAAAGAAGACTATTTGTTTTTTCAAATTAGAAAATTGTCCTTTTAAATATAATGCAGTAGTTTTATAAAAAATTGCTACAATTGAGAATTTATATAAATTATTTAAATGTATCTAAACATTCATGTATCTTATTTATGCGTTTAAAAAAATTATACATCAGTTTTCAATATAAAATGTGAACATTATTTTTATTTATTATCATCAATTACAATTTCTTTATTTAAAAGTAATCCATCTAACTCTATTTATTGGCTATGTATGTCCCATTTAAAAATACAAAACAAATTAAGTATAAATCCGGATTATATACTACTATATTATATAACATGACCAAACATTTCATTCATTACAATTGGAAATTAAATCAAAATACCCTAATGTTTTTGGATTATTCATACACCAAATATGAACCAAAAATTTAAAATTAGAAAGTTATATAACATCAATAAACTGTTGTGCAATTTGATCACGTAAAGTACTCATATATTGTTGATCCATTGCACTTCCAATTGGATGGATCACCATCAAAGGCTTGTTGATTAGCAACATTTTCATTATCTTCATCATCTTTGTCACAATGGACAAAAAAGTCATCATGCAAACCCTCCTTTCGTGAAGCACAAAACATGCAATAGTAATGTTTCGTTTTGTAACCTTAAAAAACGGGGCCATTCGCTTCAATATTCAAAAACATGATTTCAAAAAACTAAACAAACGTTCAATGACATTTATGAGTTTAGCATGTGGATATTTGAAATTTTATTTACTCTTTCTTGCCCGATTGTGATTAAAATTTCCAAGTCAATATCTTACATTTCTGTAGGGTGCCATAAAACCTCGTATGCAGATACGCCGCATCACAAAGATAATAATTACCTTCAACATAATAAAATAATCAATGGTCAATGTATAACATAAATATAAAGTTGAAACCATAACTATACCAGGAGGAAATGGAAATGATGCCATTTGGATTGCTTAGAGCTTCAGATAATATTCTTAGAGTCGTGTGCTACCCTTTTGCAGCCAACAACAAAAATAGTAAACATTATGTAAAAGTCATATATTGCTAAAACATTTTAAAAACAATCTCCTCTTCCTCTATACACATGTTGAATCTGATTAGAGTCAACGACATGTATCAACGTTCCATCAAGCGCGCCAACAGCTCCATACATAAAAGTTAATTTAAAAGCATAATTACAAGTTTTTAATTAGTTCAAACAGCTAAATTTATTGGTCTTACCATAAAAACTCGTCACAACTTCTTAATGTGTCCTGGAAAGTTTCGATTGTGATTAAAAGATGTTGGAGCTATAATATTTTTAGTAAACTCCACCATTTTCACTAATACTTTACGAAAAAACTTATGGATTGTTTGAGTGGAGTGTTGGAATCTATGTTAACTACATACCATTCATTATGACCAATCATAAAAAAGACATAGCAAACTTGTCTTCGACAGATACCTGCTTAGTATCCTTTAACTAACATTTTTACTCCAAAATGTGCAACAAGTCAAAAAAACGAATCACGAGACATTCATAGCAAGTTATTGTTTCCTTTCAATAACTCCAGTGTAAAATGATGATCATGCATTGTCAAAGTATTATCTCTTTTTCCCTTTTTACATTTTGGGCAAAATTAACGAATATATAAAGACATAACAATAATGAGCAAAAATTTTTCGTCGTGATAAATGATGAACTTGTTAATATGAAATAAAAAATATTAAATATAAAATATATAATTGTTCAAACGAAATCAACATTATGAAAAACACATAATAGTTGAAATAAGCATTCAAATAAACATATAATAATCCAAACGAAAGTACATCTAAAACAAACACAAAATAGTTCAAATGACCATTTAACGATACACAAAATTGTTCCAACAAAAGCATTAAAACAAACATATAATCGTCCAAATAACCAAAGTTCCTACTTGAATAACCCTAATGTTTTTGTCGTCAACATTAGCCATGTGACAACTGTCAATTTAGTGTTTCATGTTAGACTCCAATATACCTACTAAATTACTTTTTGAATACTCAATTAGTTATTTAGACTTTCAATTGGAACCTAAGTTGCAGACATTTGTTAATCCTCGATAGTTTACTTAATTTTCTGCGTTCGGCGCATAATTTTCTGATAATTTTCGTACAATGCAGAAAAGTATGATTAATGGATAAACATAACAGCTAATAATAATTCAAAATACAATAACAAATAATCTTGAGTTCAATTAGTAATTAAAAACAGACATAAGTAACAAGTATAATTAAATATTTGAAGAAAGACATCCGTATTGTGTTATTTTAACAAAAATAGCAACAAACTTATAAAAGTTTACATAAATAATAATAAATAAGATAAATATAAATTTAAAAGATAAAATTTTTATAAATATAAGTTACACATGCTAAAAAGTTACTTATGTCACAAACTAGTAAGAAAATGAGCATGAACTTTACATTTTATGCACAAACAAGCAACCAACTATTAAATACATATAATTACAACTTTATAAAGAAAAAAATTAAAAAGAAATCTGATTTTAAGCCTCATAGGCTGGCCAAGAGAGAAAAGGGAGAGAGGACAGAAATGTTTTTCTATAAAAACCCACTAACTCTTACATTTTCATCACTTCACCATCCACTACATCTCTCACTACTCTCTCACACTAGAAAAACCCCCATTCCTCTCAAAATTCTGCTGAAATTATCCATCATCTTCCTTCCAAAAATCACAAAATTTTGAAGATCAAGGTAAAAACAAGTGTTCATGCAACTTGCATGAACACTAGTTGCAATCTCCTTCATGTCTTCTTATGTTATCTTGCATTTTAATCATCTTTCACCTACTTTTTCTTACAAAAACCTTCTTGAATCCTGATGTTTTTAGTTTGTTCATCAAAGATATGAAATGTGTCTAAAAATGATGAAAATCCATGATCAAACCCATGTCAAGAACAAGAAGAAGGCTAAATGAACTAAAAAATGCACATGCATGGTGAAGCAAGGTTCAAACACTAAAAATCTCACACTCTTTGAGTCTTATGTGGGATGAATGTGTTATGAAGATACCTCACACCATTTTTATGCTAAAAAATGAGTTCAAAACCTCTGAATTTTGGATTTATAGAGATGCAAGTGTTTGATCTTTCAAGAAAATGCATGCTGTCTTGAAGATGTTTCTAACAGCTTTCCACTCACCACTTCAAGTGGTCATATCTCACTCATTATAACACCAAATGACTGATTTCTTTTCTGGAATTTAATTTAAAGAGTTAGCTTTCCAACCCAACTGGTTTCAAGAAAATCCAGTTAGATTTGTGCATGAAAATGTATTTTTAAAGTTAAGTGTGCAAAAAGTAAAAATCTGGCAGAATGTTCATGTGACTTGTAAATACCATAACTCTCAAACTAATGCTCCAATTAACTCGAATTCACTTTTGGAATTTAGTATTATGAGTTAGCTTTCAAATGGATGTGGTCTAACTTAAATCCATTGAGTTTTGACCCTCCAAACAGTCAATGCAAGAAAGATGTGCAATCTGCTCAACTTTCTGGACTTTTGTTTTTGTATAATTTTTAAAGTAGACTTAGACATCTCCAGATAATGTGTTCAATATGTCAAAATCTTCCTAGAACATTGAAATTTAACATAAAAAAATATTATGACCTGATCAGACTTTAAATATACGAAAAGTGCTTGCAAAGTGAGGTCATTAAATCTGGACAGATTGTGTTTTGTCCATTTTCACTTTGCAATCATGAACTTTGTCTGATTTTGAAATACTTATACAAAAATTAGTCATTTATTCTACTTTATTCCATTCATTTTATCTATTCTAACTCCATGCATAATAAAAACCAAATCTATAAACAAAAATTCTATGCACATAATGGATTTATGAACAAACATGGAATTGTATGAAAATATAAAAGAAACTAAGTATAAACTATAGTTTAAAGTTTAAAATACAAACTTACATAGAATTCCCACCATGTGTTATAGGCGGACGTGAGACGTGTTTAGGATTCAAACCTTGCAAACATCACCAGTTCACTCGAAGCGATGTGAGTATTCACGACCCCTTTTTACTACGTTTAACGTTTTGGGGGAAATGCATGTTACATTATTGCAAATTCATGTATACTTACAAACTTGCTTATCATTATTCATGTCAACTCTCGATATACTTTCAAACTCGTTTATGCTATGCATGCAAACGTGGTTGTCGTTATACATTTGAATTTTACAATGCATTGTTATGATACTCTTTGCCATTGGTATGTATGTAAACTTGATTAGTGAATGAAACCGAAACACCGGTCTACTCATTAACTCACTTTATGGAGCCGAATATAACTATTGATATCAATACTTGGTGGCCACCCAATCACGGTGTACAACGTGGAGTGTTCCTTTCTCATACTATACCTATAAGACGAGGTACTTGGACTTACGTTTGAGTAGGAGGTGCTATTCTCTTATTTTGCATACAATGGGTTACCATGTGCCACACCACGAAACCAACACTCAAATTATGACATGTTTTACACTATGTAAAATAGATTGTTCGTTATTACATAAAACCATGAACTCACCAACTATTTTCAATAGTTGACCATTTTTAGCATGCTTTTCAGGGAATCAAGCTTAAAATCGGATCACTACGATATGCATGTTTTGGTGTGCTTGGAGATGTCTTCACATTCTTTCTATCAAGCACTTTACTAATTGAAGTTTCGATATGGTTGTAACCATCAAACAATTTCCTTAAAACTTGTATGTAAAACTTTTATTATGTATGGTATTTGATCTTTAACTTATGCTATGATCACAACACTGTTACATCTCGTGTTTCCGCTTTAGCGGGGTGTGACAAGCCATCCTTTTAATACCTCTGGATCTAATGGTAAAGTCATCCATGACTCTCTCATTCCTCTAGACTGGCCCCAAATATGTTGAATGTTGCTAAACACAAAGGATCTAGTTAATCCAAGCTACCCAATTTTAATTTCTCGTAACATTCTTTTGTTGTCGACCATTCTTTTCTATTTATTAGATGCTCAGGTGTTTTCTTCAATTCAACACCTAACTCATCAACAGTCATAAAGGTTTAATCCTTTTTCTTACGACTACCTCCATCAACATTGAGGGCATTTTGACAGGATTCATGGATAGGTATATTCTCATTACCGATCTGATCATTGAGGGCACTTGGTCTGGATTGATGAATAGTGTGGCCGGTTATCCAATTCCATAAAAATTGTCGAGGTAATATGACATGAAGACAATGACACATCGGATGTTTCAGTAAATGTGTGTTAAGCACAAAAAGGCCTCAGTCAAACCTATTATACATCTTAGGGGAAGATTATTAATCAAACCTGTTTGATGCACTTGAGGGTATAATTTAAGGCCATGTTAATGCCTTATTGAAACCTGAAAAGTGATTTGCAATATAAGTCAAAGCTGCTTACCCTGTTACATTAGTTGTAACTTAGGCAGATTGCCCAAGTTGTCGTATTCTATTAGACAGGCTGGACATAAACTGTGTACGCTGCTCATGTCTGTTGAGCAGCTTGGTCCAAAACTAAGTGTTCTGTTCTTCGTGAACAGGTTATACGCCTAATGAAATTTTTTTTCCATGTCATCATGTATTGTCGTGGACGAAAAGATTAGTTTGCAAGTCAAAGACAAAGTGGAAAATTAGAAGCTGCTTACACTACACAAACTTTTCTTATACATGAAGACAAAGTGGATATTTGAAATGGGTGACAAACCATTTCTTATATCAAAATGGCTCTACAAGAAGAGGAAAGTATTAAAGTTGACATTCCTCTTTAAGGTAAAGCAAACTGCAACAGAGACAAAACAGTTGTGCAGAAAACCAGTTTTGTCTTTTTGGAAAGGCACTCCACCATCTTTGCGTCCATTGAGGAAGGTTCACCAGTGTTCTTTGAGAGAGTATAAAAGGAAGCTTCTAAGGAATGTGAGACAACAAAGAGAGAGATATCCAGAACGTGCAAAGAATTGTGTTTTCATGCATGCAAAGTCTGCTTAGAATAAAACAGTTGAGTGTGTCCAAGCTGTCTGTCTGTCTTGTAAAATCAGTGAGTCCATCTTAGTGAGTGTATTCATTGTACCTAGTCTGAGTGTGTCTTAGATTAGTAGTGTATCTGTTGTTTCTGTCATCTCAGCTTCAACCATTCTGCAGTTCAAGCTTGTTTGTAATTAACACTTGTTGATATATACATACAAACATTGAGAAAGTGTGTTGAAATTTTAAATAATTGTAGTCACCTCCCCCCCCCCCCCCCCCCCCCCCATCTACAGCTTATAGCAACATACTAGGGAAACCTTTTGGGACCTACAACTAGTATCAGAGCAGTTTAGAGTGTGTGTTAATTCTAGATTTTTCATTACTCCCTATTTCCCACCATGGACAACAGTGCTGCTAGTTCTTCTCCTTACTATGACAATGGGTCAATGGCAAAACCCCCTAAGTTCAATAATCAGAACTTCTATAGTTGGAAGTGCAGAATGATGCTCTATTTAGAGAATCTGGATGTACAACTACCAGAGATAGTGATGGAAGGTCCCTATGTGCCAACTTCTGTCACTACTATAACTCTTGCTACTGAACGAGCTGTTCCTGAAGTCAAGACTATTGAGAAGGCAAAATCTCAATGGTCTGATGAAGACAAAAGGCTAGTTGCCCTTGATGCAAAGTCCAGGAACAACCTCGTCATTTCTCTAGCTGATGATGTGTTCAAACAGGTTGACAAAATGAAGACTGCAAAGGAAATGTTGGATACTTTGTGTACCGTCTATGATGGTCCCACTATCACATTGGATAACAGGATCGATACTCTTGTTAGACAATATGAGCTGTTCTTTGCAAAGCCAAAAGAGTCACTCACTGAAACCAACACCAGGTTCACTGCCTTAATAAATGATCTCAAAGATGTTGGAATCACTAAAGACATCTTAACTTTGGTGAACAAATTTTTGGACATACTACTTGAGGAATGGAATTACTTCTCTACTATCCTCAGAAACTCATGCACCATCAGAGCCATGGATCTTGTAAATCTTTATGGATCCTTGCTAACGATGAACAATCAAGGCAACATAAAAGAAATACCTTAGAGATGACGAAAAGAGGTTCTGCCTTAGTGGCCAGCGTGAGACAACCTGCTGGTCAGGTGTGTGATGTGTTCACACATGCTGATCAACAAGCTGATGATGAAATGGAGAAAATGGTTGAAGAAGAGGACTATGAAGATCTTACTGAGTTTGATGATGATCAATGATTGCTATGCTTGTCAGAATATTCAATAAGAAGAGGTTTGGTGGTAAGATGCAGCAAAAGAAATTAGGTGCCATCAAGAAGAAGGAATTTGACAAAAGTAAGGCTGAGTGCTTTAAATTTGGAAAGACAGGCCATATAGCTGCTGACTGTGTGTCTAGAGCTGTTGGCTCCTCCTCCACACTATACAAGCCAAACAAAGACGATGGCTACAGGGTTAAGTATCTAATGGCCATAGCTAAGCTAAAAACGTTGGAAGACTCAGTGGCTTCCAACAATCAAAAGGAACTTATGGCTGAACTTATGACTGGGAGGAGTCTGATTCATCATCTGATGACGGGGACAACAACTGTCTGATGGCCAACACTGATGTCCCCTCAACAAGGAACTTCAAACAGGACCTGGCTGAAGCTGAAGCTCTCAGCACTTTAGAGAACTAGAATCCAACCATGATGTATAAGGTATAAAACTTTAAGGATTACAGTCTTGAAGAAAAAGTCAAAATGTTTGATTATTTACTTGTTGATTTAAAAGCTGTCGTTGAGAAGCATGATGCTTTGAAGTCTGAAATATCTAATCCAAAATCTGATCTTGAAACAAAAACTAATGAACTGAGCAGTTTTCATAAGTTAAAAACCGAACTTGATGAACTAAAACACATCAATGACATTTTATTAGAAGAAAAGAGAGAAATTGATTCAAAGCATGCCAAGCTTCAAAAGGTTGTTGACTCTTGGTGCCATTCGGCTAAGAGAGTCAGCCATTGTTTCAATCAATAGATACCTGCTCAAATCCAAGCCTATCTTGGAGGATATCTTCATACAACATCTTCTATTGTAGAGATCAGTAAACCGGAAAAACACTTATCGACTCTTGGTGAGCTTCCAAGTACTTTTATCCAGAAAGTAAATTGAAAGCTAGTCTCAACAAACAGGTTTGTCTGGCCTCAAAACACTAACAGTTTATGTGAAAAGGCTACAAAGACTGATGATGATGGAATGTGTTCTCCATCAAATCAGCCTGCTAAGTGCCTAGCCAGTTCACATAGACAAAAGAAGGGAAAACAAGTTAAAACTGCAGCTTTGGGCACTAAACCTGTCAACCAGACAGGTTCTGGGTCTAAAGCTGATGGGAAGAAACCTGTAAACCCTTTAATGTTGAACATTTTGAGAAAACGTTTTCAAAAGGAAAGCAGTCTGCTTTCAATAGGGCTAAGTCTCATGTTGGAAGCAAAACTGCTATGATTTCAAATAAGTAAATCATAGTGGAAAGCTGGTTATAAATGAAGAAAAACCTTTTGTTAAAACCAGAGGTAATTGATTATGTTGATAGGCAACAATCATCACATCTCAGTAAAGGTATAGGCAAAGCCATTGCTCAACCTGAGAAAGTTGGGAATAAGTTTCCCAAAATGATGGAAGGACAAAAGACAATCAAACTACCTGTGTTTGATCTTTGCCCTCCCAAAAAGAGGAAAGAGGACACAGGCAAGGTTGTTGCTGTTGTACCTTCCACCCAAGCTATTGGTTTCTCTGAAACAAGTGAGACTTTTTCAAAACCAGTTGAGAAAACCAACAAAGATAAACCAGAATGTGTTTCTGGGAGTGCTTCTTCCAAAAAGAAAAAATTTTACTAATGTGGAAAGAAGACTCATATGGCCAAAGAATGTCCTAAAACTAAGGACATAAGGCCTGCTAATACTGCTCGGGGACCAACATTGCAAAAACCAGCAGTGTTGGAAGTAACAAGGTCATTGAGGAGAGTATCCAAGTTGATACAATCCAAATTGGGAATATTAGTGTAGATCTAAGTGGTCCATCAACAAATGTTGATGAAGAAGGAGAACTCATCTTTATGATGAGTTCCCCTAAAAACTAATATTTTCCCATGGCACTTTGCAGGTTAAACAACCAAACCAGGTTTGGTACTTGGACAGCGGCTGCTCAGGCCACATGACAGGGTGCAAAGATTTGTTGAGTGATCTCAAGCCTGAAAAAGGCCCAAAGGTTACCTTTGGTGACAATGTCCAGGGATCACAGAAGGATATGGAACCCTTCAAGCTGGTGTTGAAATATTCAAAAGAGTAGCCTATGTGTCTGGGTTAAAACATAACCTTGTTAGCATTAGCCAACTCTGTGATGCTGGCTACAAGGTTAATTTTGATAATAGTGTAACATCCCGGATTTGAGCCTGGTACGTGGATTTAATTTATTGGCTCATTTATTTTAATATTATTGTGTTGGTCCAATTAAATTCCGTTTCGTGGATTTAACGTGTCAAAATTGAGTGATACGTGTCTCCGAGCTAACAATTAGTGGATTAATTATCTCCTTGAGATCGTGGATTTAATTGGGTCCTAATGATATAAATTGTGAAAAAGTGATATCGGGTTCGGATTTAACGGGTTCGGAACTTGCATAATTGAGGAATTAGATATATATGCATTCCTGTGACCTTATCCTCTTCATTTTCTCCTATCTAAATCCTAAAACCCTGAAGTGTGTGAAGTGTGTGTACGTGAGAGAATTCTGAAGCTTCAAGGATTCTTCAAGTTAAGTTGATTGCTGGAATTTGAAGCTTCTTCTTCATCACCTTCATCTTGTTAGAGCTCTTGAGGATTTTGAGGTATGAGGTATTAGTTTTGAAGGCTAAATCTTGTGTTTTATGTTGTGAAAATTGTGTGGTTTAGTTTATAGGATATAGAGGGCTGTTGTGTAGTGTTTGTGTATGTATTTTTGAGTTGAAAATCGAGTATGGAGGGTGAAATCCCTCTGGTTCAGCTATGGATTTCGAAGGGCAGATTCTGCTGTCTGGCAAAAGCGCGGCGCGCAAATGAGAAAAGCGCGGCGCGTAAATCAATCTGCTAGAGAATTTTGGTTTAGTTTTATAAAAGAGTTGTGGGTCGTTAATTGGTCGGATTCCTTCGGGATATTATTGAATTGAATTATTTGGGATTTTGGGTCTCAATAGGGATTCCGAAAAAGGGTTTCGGGGATCGATTGTCCGTTCGGGAATATGTTTCGGGATTAGTTTAATTGTGATAATTATGTTGGATTGAGTTATGTTTGATTGAATTGCGTGGCTATCGAGTTTGTGATAACATGTGAGACCCGTGATGTGTTCAGGTGCTAGCCGATCACGTGCCGAGCCGCATTGAGAGTTCGAGTTTTGATTGCTTTCGGGTATCGGTGAGTACTCGAGTTCTTTTACAAATCGCGCGTAGTCTTTTACGAGTCAGTTATGTGATGTGATATGTGTATATGAGACAGAGATACGGCGCAGGTATGAGTTTCTCTACCCTATACGTGCTATATGTGTTTGAATTGCAGGTATCCGCGATATGTGATCGCGCAGGCTGACTGTCCCTAACCAGTCACGAGATATGAGGCTGTATATATACGGCAGTGATATTGCCAGGTCGCTCCTGTGCCTATTGAGTAGCTAACCGCTGCTGTGTGCGGCCTGTTAGCTGGGGAACGTGGTCCCCTTTTGAGCAGAGATACGTGTTATGCATCGAGTTGCATATATGTGACGAGATATGTGTGTTGTGTATGTTTTATGTGCTTACCTGCAGAGTCTAACCCTCGCGTACTCACGAGCTGTCCAGCTTATGTTTTCGAGTCTTCTGTGTGTCAGGCAGTCATACCGTGGGGTCACAGCCACAGCCGCAGCAGCCGAAATAGAGATTGGGACAGTTAGAGTTGCGTGCGTTGACTGTCTCGTTGATATTAGTTTTGGAACTGTTGTATCTGATCTACTTATGTATGTTAACAGTAATCAGTTACGTTTATGTATCAGTGTCAGTTTATGAGACGATGTATGACTTCGTGATAAAGTTTTAATTAGCAGTTTTTCCGCTAATCCTGTGACATGAGTAACTTGAGATACTTGCGTTATTGCCACCTGTGTATTGTATTGACGTGGCATTTGTGTGAGAATTGTGGGTGTTACAGCTTGGTATCAGAGCTTGTGGTTTCAGTACTGAGTATCAGTGGATGCTTGTGCTCTTACCGTGTTCAGATCCGTGGGATTCTTCCCTGAGACTGAGTTTAGCGGAATTAACTGACCTAGCTTATTGTATAACGCTGGGTGATCGATCTGTTATCTTACCTTTGTGATATGTGCAGGTAGTTATGGCAGATCATGGCGAGGGGTCAGGGCCAGAGAGACCAGCGGGAGATGAGTATGTCCGCCGGTCAGAGATGTTATCAGTATTGACCGAGTTCTACAGAGAGAGGGATAGAGAGAGAGAGCAGCAGCGACAGAGAGCTGATCCGCCGCCAGTTACTAGTGTTGAGACAGTGGTTGGGGCATCTTCTTCTTCTGTGCGAGGTGGGTCCTTTAAGGACTTTATGGCGGGAGCCCCACCTCAGTTCCGAGGCGGTGGTGAGCCGGGTGCGGCTATGGCATGGGAGAGAGAGATAGAGGCGGCATTCCGAGTTGCCCATGTCGACCCTCGTGATATGGTCGGCTATGCGGCTTATCAGCTAAAGGGAGGGGCTTCACAGTGGTGGAAGTCCATTGAGTCGTCCATGACTACTGCAGCAGCTTATGCTATGACATGGGATCAGTTCCGTGCCATCTTCGAGCTTCAGTATATTCCCCGGGATGAGCGCCGGGAGACGGAGCGTCGTTTCTTGCACCTTCAGCAGGGGAGTATGTCAGTTCAGCAGTATGTAGACCGATTTAATGAGTATGCTCAGTTTGCGCCCCAGCACGTGGATACAGAGGTTCGGAAGGCTGATGCCTTTATTGATGGCTTACGGTCGGACATTCGAGAGTTTGTTGGACTCCACGACACTCCTACGTTTGCGAGAGCCTTAGAGTTGGCTCGTGTCAGAGAGAGAGAGATCGAGAGACAGAGGGGTCAGCCTCCGACCCAGAGACAGAGGACAGAGACGTTTGAGCAGTCCCGTAGCTACTACCGAGAGCCCCAGGAGTTCCAGAGAGAGAGACAGCCTGAGCAGCAGCAGGTTCAGGGGCAGGGTTCGGGATTTCGTCGAGACAGAGACAGAGGCAGAGACCGGAGGTCCAGGAGGTCTGGGCAGTATCAAGGGTCGGGGACAGCCAGTCAGAGTCAGGGGCAGACTTCCCGATATAGTGCTCCCAGTCAGAGTCAGAGCAGCGTGGGACAGGGGTCCCAGCCATCCGGGAGTCGGGCAGATAGTTCAGCCGGGGAGAGAGACTGTCCGAGGTGTCGCCGTCGCCATTCTGGTCCTTGTACATCAGAGCAGCCCCGTTGCTACCGCTGTGGTCAGTATGGCCATACCTCTTTTACTTGTACTTCGAGGGATTCCCTGTGCTTCCGCTGTGGGAGGCCAGGTCATATTGTGAGAGATTGTCCAGATGCGCCGCCAGCAGTGCAGGGAGCGAGCACCAGCGGTGCCAGGGCCGAGCCGTCGACTTCGAGCCGCCGTGAGTCAGCACCCAGAGGCAGGGGCAGAGTATTTCAGGCTACGGCAGAGGAGGCCCGCGAGTCTACCGATGTGGTATCTGGTACGTACATTCTGAACGGGCTTAGTGCTCGTATTTTGTTTGATTCTGGAGCAGATCGCTCGTATGTGTCTGTTGTGTTCTGTGCATATTTTTCTGTGCCTCCTACTGTTTTATCTGTGCCGTTAGTTGTTGAGAGGGTAGACGGTAGTACAGCGCTTGTGAGTCGGGTATACAGAGATTGTGTCCTTGAGATAGATGCTCACCGGTTTTCGATCGATCTGCTGCCGATAGAGATTAGCAGTTTCGATGTGATAGTGGGTATGGACTGGATGACAGCCAGGCAGGCCGATATCTTGTGCGCGAAGAAGATGATCCGGATACCCATTTCAGACAGTGAGACGGTGACAGTGTATGGCGAGAGGCGCCGAGGTGAGATTGGTATTGTTTCTATGGCCCGAGCTCAGAGATATGTCGCGAAGGGATGTGAGACCTTTCTGGCTTATGTTGTTGACGCCAGATTAGAGAAGAAGACCTTAGCGGATATACCCGTAGTTCGAGAGTTCCCTGAGGTATTCCCAGAGGAGTTGCCTGGGTTACCGCCAGATCGTCAGGTCGAGTTCCGCATCGACCTTATCCCTGGAGCGGTGCCTATTGCGAAGACGCCTTATAGGCTGGCGCCTACCGAGATGAGAGAGATGATGTCGCAGCTTCAGGAGTTGCTTGATCGTGGATTTATCCGTCCGAGTTCGTCCCCGTGGGGAGCTCCAGTGTTGTTTGTGAAGAAGAAGGACGGTTCCATGCGGATGTGTATCGACTATCGAGAGTTGAATAAAGTGACGGTGAAAAACCGTTATCCGCTTCCACGCATCGACGATCTGTTTGACCAGTTGCAGGGTTCGAGCTTCTTTTCGAAGATAGATCTGAGATCGGGTTATCATCAGCTGAGAGTTAGAGATGAGGATGTGCCGAAAACTGCGTTTCGGACGAGATACGGCCATTATGAGTTCCTAGTCATGCCTTTCGGACTGACTAACGCACCCGCGGCATTCATGGATTTAATGAACAGGGTGTGTAGATCTATGTTGGATCGGTTCGTGATAGTGTTCATCGACGACATCCTGATCTACTCGAGGAGTGCCGAGGACCACGAGCAGCACTTGCGAGAGGTTTTGACCGTGCTGCGAGCGGAGAGACTGTATGCGAAGCTCTCCAAGTGTGAGTTCTGGTTGCGCGAGGTCCAGTTTTTGGGGCATGTTGTGAGCGCCGAGGGTATTTCAGTGGATCCGTTGAAGATAGAGGCCGTGATGAGTTGGGAGCCGCCGAGGACCGTGCCTGAGATTCGTAGCTTTTTGGGCCTAGCCGGGTATTACCGCCGCTTCATTCAGGACTTTTCGAGGATTGCCAGGCCGTTGACGAGATTGACACGGCAGTCCGTTCCTTTCGTGTGGTCTGATGAGCAGGAGTCGGCTTTCAGAGAATTGAAATCCCGGTTATGTCAGGCACCAGTGTTAGCATTGCCCGAGGGTACAGAGGATTTTGTGGTCTACTGTGATGCGTCAGGTACCGGTTTGGGTTGTGTTCTGATGCAGCGAGGCAAAGTGATTGCGTATGCGTCGCGACAGCTGAAGACCTACGAGGAAAATCATACCGTGCACGACCTTGAGTTGGACGCGATAGTGTTCGCGTTGAAGATATGGCGTCATTATCTGTACGGTTCGCGATTTGTAGTGTATACCGATCATAAGAGTCTTCAGTATCTGTTCAGTCAGAAAGAGCTAAATATGAGACAGCGGCGCAGCCTTGAGTTATTGAAAGACTATGACTGCGAGATTCAGTACCATCCTGGTAGGGCCAATGTGGTGGCCGATGCGTTGAGCCGTAAGGCGTGCGGTCAGACAGTGGTTTCCCGAGCAGCGAGGCTCGAGGTCACATCGACTCTTGTGGAGAGTCTGAGGCATGCTCAGTTAGAGGGTTTGCGGGCGGAGAATGTGAAAAGAGAGCGGCTTGCGGGACAGCTAGAGGCATTGAGCAGAGATAGCAGAGGTTTGTGGGCGTTTCGTGATCGTGTTTGGGTTCCAAGAGTCGGTAATCTGCGGCAGCTGATTTTAGATGAGTCGCACCGCTCGAGATTATCTATTCACCCCGGGAGCACCAAAATGTATAGAGATTTGCGCGAGTTCTATTGGTGGCCAGGGATGAAGAGAGATGTGGGCCGATACGTCGAGGAGTGTATGACTTGTCTGCGAGTCAAGGCCGAGCATCAGAAGCCTCACGGGCATTTGCAGCCTTTAGAGATTCCTGAGTGGAAGTGGTATCATATCACGATGGATTTCATCGTCAGGCTTCCGCGCACCGTTCGAGGCAACGATATGATCTGGGTGATTGTAGATCGCTTGACTAAGAGTGCTCATTTCTTGGCGGTGAGAGGCACCATCACTATGGATCAGTTGGCTCGGTTATACATCAGCGAGATAGTTTCGAGGCACGGCGTTCCGATGTCGATTACGTCCGATAGAGATGCGCGGTTTACTTCGAGGTTCTGGCAGAGCTTTCAGCGCGAGTTGGGGACGAGAGTTCAGTTGAGTACCGCGTACAGACCTCAGACAGACGGGCAGACAGAGCGGACGAATCAGACTCTCGAGGATATGCTCAGAGCTTGTGCGATCGATTTCAGTGGTAGTTGGGACATTCACTTGCCGTTAGTCGAGTTTGCGTACAATAACAGCTACCATTCCTCTATTAAGATGGCTCCATTCGAGGCACTGTATGGGCGTAAGTGCCTAACCCCGGTGTGTTGGGGCGAGGTCGGCGAGCGACCTATTAGTGGGCCCGAGTTATTGCAAGAGACGAGCGATAAAGTGGCAGTCATCAGAGAGCATATGAGAGTGGCGCAGAGCCGGCAAAAGAGTTATGCCGATCGTCGTTTGAATGAGCTCGAGTTCAGTGTTGGAGATCGCGTGATGTTGAAAGTGTCGCCGTGGAAGGGAGTTATCAGATTCAGGCATCGAGGTAAGCTGAGTCCGCGGTACATCGGTCCGTTTGAGATCATCGCCAGAGTCCGAGATCAGGCTTATAGACTGAGATTGCCTCCCGCGTTGGCCGGAGTCCACGATACATTTCATGTGAGCCACCTGAGAAAGTGTTTGGCCAAAGATGATCAGTTTGTGCCGTTATCCGAGATCACCGTGGACAACCACCTGAGATATGTTGAGCAGCCCGAGGCGATTACTGATCGAAAGGTGAAGAGATTGCGGAATAAAGAGATCGCGCTAGTACTCGTTCAGTGGAGGCATCATAAGGGTACTAGTGCCACCTGGGAGCCCGAGGCCGAGATGAGGAGCCGGTATCCGCAGCTATTCCAGAGTCCGAGCTAGATTCCGGGACGGAATCTTTTTAAGAGGAGAGGATTTGTAACATCCCGGATTTGAGCCTGGTACGTGGATTTAATTTATTGGCTCATTTATTTTAATATTATTGTGTTGGTCCAATTAAATTCCGTTTCGTGGATTTAACGTGTCAAAATTGAGTGATACGTGTCTCCGAGCTAACAATTAGTGGATTAATTATCTCCTTGAGATCGTGGATTTAATTGGGTCCTAATGATATAAATTGTGAAAAAGTGATATCGGGTTCGGATTTAACGGGTTCGGAACTTGCATAATTGAGGAATTAGATATATATGCATTCCTGTGACCTTATCCTCTTCATTTTCTCCTATCTAAATCCTAAAATCCTGAAGTGTGTGAAGTGTGTGTACGTGAGAGAATTCTGAAGCTTCAAGGATTCTTCAAGTTAAGTTGATTGCTGGAATTTGAAGCTTCTTCTTCATCACCTTCATCTTGTTAGAGCTCTTGAGGATTTTGAGGTATGAGGTATTAGTTTTGAAGGCTAAATCTTGTGTTTTATGTTGTGAAAATTGTGTGGTTTAGTTTATAGGATATAGAGGGCTGTTGTGTAGTGTTTGTGTATGTATTTTTGAGTTGAAAATCGAGTATGGAGGGTGAAATCCCTCTGGTTCAGCTATGGAGTTCGAAGGGCAGATTCTGCTGTCTGGCAAAAGCGCGGCGCGCAAATGAGAAAAGCGCGGCGCGTAAATCAATCTGCTAGAGAATTTTGGTTTAGTTTTATAAAAGAGTTGTGGGTCGTTAATTGGTCGGATTCCTTCGGGATATTATTGAATTGAATTATTTGGGATTTTGGGTCTCAATAGGGATTCCGAAAAAGGGTTTCGGGGATCGATTGTCCGTTCGGGAATATGTTTCGGGATTAGTTTAATTGTGATAATTGTGTTGGATTGAGTTATGTTTGATTGAATTGCGTGGCTATCGAGTTTGTGATAACATGTGAGACCCGTGATGTGTTCAGGTGCTAGCCGATCACGTGCCGAGCCGCATTGAGAGTTCGAGTTTTGATTGCTTTCGGGTATCGGTGAGTACTCGAGTTCTTTTACAAATCGCGCGTAGTCTTTTACGAGTCAGTTATGTGATGTGATATGTGTATATGAGACAGAGATACGGCGCAGGTATGAGTTTCTCTACCCTATACGTGCTATATGTGTTGAATTGCAGGTATCCGCGATATGTGATCGCGCAGGCTGACTGTCCCTAACCAGTCACGAGATATGAGGCTGTATATATACGGCAGTGATATTGCCAGGTCGCTCCTGTGCCTATTGAGTAGCTAACCGCTGCTGTGTGCGGCCTGTTAGCTGGGGAACGTGGTCCCCTTTTGAGCAGAGATACGTGTTATGCATCGAGTTGCATATATGTGACGAGATATGTGTGTTGTGTATGTTTTATGTGCTTACCTGCAGAGTCTAACCCTCGCGTACTCACGAGCTGTCCAGCTTATGTTTTCGAGTCTTCTGTGTGTCAGGCAGTCATACCGTGGGGTCACAGCCACAGCCGCAGCAGCCGAAATAGAGATTGGGACAGTTAGAGTTGCGTGCGTTGACTGTCTCGTTGATATTAGTTTTGGAACTGTTGTATCTGATCTACTTATGTATGTTAACAGTAATCAGTTACGTTTATGTATCAGTGTCAGTTTATGAGACGATGTATGACTTCGTGATAAAGTTTTAATTAGCAGTTTTTCCGCTAATCCTGTGACATGAGTAACTTGAGATACTTGCGTAATTGCCACCTGTGTATTGTATTGACGTGGCATTTGTGTGAGAATTGTGGGTGTTACAAATAGCACCTGGGGTACATACTGGATCCCCAAGACAAAGGTGTGATGTGTGCACAAAGAAAGAAAGGTGTATATGTTGTGGACATGAAATCTGCTGATCCAACAACTGAAACCTGTTTCATCTCAAGAAGCAATGCAGATCTCAACAGGTTATGGCACAAAAGGCTATCACACCTGAACTTCAAGAATATCAACAAACTCTATAAGAAAGAGTTAGTAATAGGTTTTCCTTCTATACCTTTTGTTAAGGATAAACTCTGCACTGCTTGTGAGAAGGGTAAGTAAAGAAAAACATCTTTCAAATCCAAACATAATTCCTATATTGAAACACCTCTCTTCTTAATCCATATGAACTTGTTTGGACCTGTCAGTGTCCCAAGTGTAGGAGGTAGAAGATACACTCTAGTAATGGTTGATGAGTTTGTAAGGTCTACCACTACGAGATCTATCTAGACGCGGATCCGTCAACGAGTGTGGAATCCTCGTTAACGGTTAGACGGAAAACTCTCAACTACGAAACACGGAGACTATCAGAAGGCTGAACGAACGACACACGAACGATCCTACGAACTGATTCTCTCCGAAAGAACACGCACCAAGCTGATAAACTCGAGATCGCTTTAAGCTTAATTCCTCACGAATTCTGCAAAAAGTCTGATTATATCTCGAGTCTATCCCTAATTATAGACCCTGATTCGAGTCTGATGTGGGCCAAACTCGAATATGGCCCAAGGCCCATTCGAGTCTGTCCACAAAGACACTCTCGAATCTGGGCTCCTCGAATCTAGGCTACATTCGAATCTATCACAGATTCGAATGCCAAGCCTTGTATGATTCGAATCTAGCCTTTTACATAAACAACTAAGTGTTGAAACTTATGTTATTACTTATGATTGATTTTATCTTTGAACTTTATGTTTGAACTTCTTGTAATACGTTACATCAAGTTCAAACATACAAACACTAATAAATATCAACCATATATAAACATATATAACACACACTTGCTAAAATCACAATGTAGGATCACTTAGACTGATATCGTCACACAGGATGTACCAACAGACTCCCCCTTGATGATAGCTTCTAATAATTCACACATTTGACTTAAGAACTTTGTTTATTTATTGATTCAAACTACTACCAGCATACAAACCTTTCTCAACACATACCTTGACTACATTTTCATACTTACTAGCTTCACTGTCCATATGTGCATCACTAGAGATCTTACAGGCATGCAAAATATGAAGATCATCTTTGGAGAGGTTTACCAGGTGAAGAGGGTCGTAGACTCTAAGAATAACATCTTCTTCAAAATCTTCCATGACCGCTTCCCCAATCTCAGTGTCAGCGTACCACCAATGTAGATTCTTCAAAACATTCTGTGGCATCGGCTTGAGAGGTACCTTCCTAAGACATCTAGCTGGCTTATAGTGAATCCTCATCCAAGGTCGTCCAGTTAGAGGATCGATACGTGACGGATCCTCTACTCTTCTCCCGACCCTTGGATTCAATCGCTCAAACTTCCTTGATCTCCCCTCCTTTCTTATGATTCTTTCAATTACGTTCGCGTAGGGATCATTGCCAATGTTTATCAGATCTTTCCATGCTAGCGCAGTGATTTCGATCTTTGGCAGGGAGTTGAACGCTTTTAAAGTTCGCCTCAGGTACTGAAGCCCGTCTTTCCTCTTAATTACAAATAGCTGCAGTTCTCTATCAAAGAACCAGCTTAATATGCGCTCAGACAGCTTCCCAGTACCAGGCACCCTCATTGTCTTCTTAAGCTCCAATTCCTTCTTTTCAGCCCTGAACCATAACTTTCGTTTTTCCTCGTTTGATAGCTCTCTAGCAGGTTCTTCTGTTGATGGCTGAGCATTCAACGCAGCATTCACTACATCTACGTTGACAATATTATTCCCATCTATCATGTAAGTATCCGTGATAGGATTCTGCTGTACGACTATCTCGTCGGCTTCGTCATCCTCATCAGCAACTACTTCGTCATCCGACTGCCAGTCTACTATCTCCTCTGGCACAAACTCACCTTCTTCTACCTCTTCATCGTCATAGTCAAAACCTACATCCATCGGATCATCATCGAGATCCATAAGAGCGTCGATCATCTCACTGATTTCAAAATCTGTAGGCTGCTTCGATGAACTAGCTTCTCCCATTTCTCCTTCAACTTGACTGGGCTCCCCCTGAACTTGTGTAGCCTGAGTAGCAGGAAAATCTACTGGCTCATTCTCATTATGTGCATCGGGATCATTGCCTTCGTCATCTTCATCTCTACGCAGCTCCTCCTGATCCCTAGAACTTGTCTCCCCCAGAGCTTTTAGATTTTTCATAAGCTGCTCAAGGAGGGACCGCATCGATCGGATCTCTGACGATTGATCTGCAATAAAGGACTTCAACTCTGTGTTCTCTTCCCTACATTCTCCACAATCTTCTTCAACTCGGCATTATCATTATCAAGATTTGCATTATGCACCTGGAGTTTGCCGATCGCCTTTGTTAGGGCTAGGATTTGGACATGTTGGAAGTCAACGCGTCCCTTAAGCTGCATAAACCTCTGATTGTCAGCGTAGGTGGTCGAAGTAGATGGAATGGATTGTATAGGAGTTGGGCGAATTGGGGATGGAATATGTGGTTCATGTTGAGGTGGTGGTGGTGGTGGAGCGGTTGCTTGAGGTTCTGGAGTTTGAGTTTGAGTGATTTCTGGTTGGCTTGCGGATGCTGAAGAAGACCCTTGCATGAACCTGTGACGCTTGGCCCTTTTCCGAGTCACTAAGGGATCAACTTCCCCCTCTTCAAAATCTGAATCATCAGATTCCCTTACAACTCTCCTCCTCGATCCTTCTTCATTAACTACCAACCTAGATCCATACGTTCCGATTTGAATATTAGGTTCTGTAGCCACTGATTCAGGAGCTTCAACCTCTAGCTCCTCCATTTCTTCCGACTCCGTTTCCGATGATGACAAAACTTTATCAGCTTGTTCTGGCATATATTCATCAACATCTCGTAACCCGTCTTCCTCTCCTTCTGGTGGACTAAGTAGTTCACCTACTAATGCTGCAGCGACATCTTCGTTCCCATGAGGACCTGCCTCCCAGATTTCATTAAGCGTTTGGCACAGTTGCTCAGCTTCAGTTGGAACATTTGATGGCCCGGCTTCTTGAACTTCTGGTTGTTGACTTGTCGAAGGCCTTGATGCCTGAGTTTGACTTGCAGCAGATCGTTGTCGACGCCTTTGAATACGCTGTGGCTGTGGCTGTTGTCGTTGTTGTTGTTGTTGTTGTTGTTGTCTCGGTTGATATTCAACTACCCCTGCCCAGTTGGCAACATCCGGGGCTTGAAAGTTCCTGTCCAAGATTGCTCCGAATAATGGACGCTCAACAGGAACAGCCAACCTTCCTCTGTGCGAGGAACAGTCAGCGAAAATCCTTTTGTCCATAACAACAACACTGTGAATGTCATTCGACGGCGGCAGATTCGGCAAGAAATGCCTGATCAACATCATAATAAACCGCGGATATAGCAAGAACTGCTGATTTTCTGGAGCGGTTATTTGGTGAACAAATTCTGAAAAGAACATCTCCGAAAAGCTGTATGGTCGATTATAAACCATCGCGACTATCCCAGATTGAATTTTCACAACTATATAGTCGAATCCTGCTTTCTTTGGCGCAAAGCACACCATAAACACATGTGCTAAAAACCTCCACTGTCCAATTAATCCACTTTTCATGTAGGACACCTTTGTCACGTCTTGACTGTATCCCATTCTCAGAAAGGCCGCTTGCCTTATACTCAAGGGAAACTCTATCGGACCCGATTCTTCTTCTTGAGTGCCCAGCTGCAACACTTGTCGCAGCATATCTGCCGAGAATACCAATGGTTGTCCAGTAATTCGAGTGCGTAGCACTGTCGGTGTGACCGAGCAGTCTACCTGCAAATGATCGTAAAATTGACGGATGTAAGGCAAAACAAGCTGCACATTATGAGACAGTGCAAATCCGATCCTAGACTCTACTAGGAAATCAAGCACTTGTCGGAATCCCTGCGCCTCAGGGAGATTGTGATCTGGATGAAGCACCATATTGTGCTTAGGCACAAACGCTCGAACAGCCATTTCTGCACAATAAACAAAACTATTAGATTCATTAAAAATCAATAAACTTGTTTAAATTCAAATCTGTTTTATTTTGTACTTGTTTAAGCACAAAATCTAACATAATTAAATTTCTACAAGTTTAATAAAATTTAAATTAAATAAAGTAAATAAAGTACAGATTCGAAGGAAACGGATTCGAATGTAACAGATTCGAATAAGTCTCTTTTCGAGTCTAATGGCAGAATCAAATGCGTTGGTCTTCTCGAGTCTAATGATAGATTCGAGGAATCGCAAGAACAGATTCGAAACCCCGTCGGCCATTATTTCAACAAAAACCCAAGATTTTAACCATTTTGAATTTAGCAAATCACATACATTAGTTCAACTAGGTTCTAATCATTGATTTATGCTTTTAATTTAACTATTTATCAGTCCAAAATTAGTAATTTTGTAAAAACCCTATTTCGACTCTTAAACCCTCAAAAATCGATGATTTGGCCTGAAATTGTGTGTAAAACTACATGAAACTTGTACAATCAAGTTGATTATACCTAGAAACAGTAGTAGAATCGAACACTTTTGCAATAATCTCGACAAAATGTGGTTTAGGAGAGATACGGTAGATTCGAGAATAGATTCGAAATCGCCTTGTTAGATTCGAGTGTATAGATTCGAAAACAGTAAGTCTTAAATGACTTCACTGTTGACCTATATATACCACCAACCCTCGATTCTAAGTATAGACTCGAATCTACTGACAGATTCGAAGTACTCCTTATTCGAGTCTGTACTAAACTCGAAAACACCAAACACTTAGAAAAATTTCGAAAATTTTTGAAATAACTTCAACTTTTTCAACCTTTTTCTACGGTATTGTGTAACAAGATAAACGATGCCCAATCTTTTACCATAAGCACAGATATTTCACGCAATGTTTATTTTATCCAACTTTGAATGCACCCTCAGAAATTTTTGACCTTTTACCTAAGTAAAAATTAAACTAAAATAAAATAAAATAAAATAAACTAAGGTAAAATAAGATAAGATAAGTAAACCTAGAAAATTTTAAACTTGACTAAAAATTTAACTAAGACTTACGCTAAACTTATTAAAATTAACAACCTATGCTAAACTCTAAACAAAATATTTTTGATGAGTATAGTCTAAGAAAGGTTCAATCAGATAGCGATGTCTGATACTTACTTTCAGTATTTAAACTTTCACACTTAGGAATTTTTGATTCATTTGATTATTTGTCGTGACATACCTATTTAGCTGATTGTTGGTATTTTACCCCTTTAAACACTCTACATTTCGGAATATCCCTTGGCATTTTTATTTATCAGGAAATTATCTCACGTGACTCAGACATAGACATACTTTTATGATCAAGGCACCCAGACAAAGATTCTAACTTGTTGGTATTTGCAAACTTTCTTTAAAAGACAAACATAGGACACAGGTCTGTATTTTCATACAACAAAGTGTCTTAGCTTGACTTAAGGTTTATTCTTAAAGTTAGCAAGACAGCGGTGACAGGTCTGTACTGACGTACAACAGAGCGACATATCTGCTAACCCGAATCTAAACAGAGACAACAGGTCTGTACTTACGTACAACAGAGTTGCATGTTTTCGACTCTCAATTTTGTATGATTTTTCTATTCTTTCCATTTTAAGATGTATTTGATGTTGCCATACATCCCCAGAAAGTTTGCATACCTCATTTAGACTCAAAGTTTGTATGTCTTGTACATAAAAATTAAGACCGATTGGTCGTACATCTAAGTTAGTGACACGCTTGACTCTTTCTACAATATTTTATTAGCCTTGAGATTCCCTATATGTATTATGCCTACCAACACATCAAACTAAACTAAAGTATAACACTTAGAATTTAGTTGCAATATGTGTGAAAGCCTAAACACTTAGAGTTTTTAACGACTGTGCTAATTTTCGTCACTTTGAATCTATGCTTCTAAGACTTAACTCATTTTCTGATATTCTCGTTTTTCGTATTTTAATGATTTTCTCTCTTTTTTTTTTTGTTTTTCATAAGAAATAGGACAACCTACTAACTTACTAAAAATAGAAACTTACTAAAAATAGAAACTTTCCTAAATTAGCAGACTACTATAAAGAAAGAAATACTATGACTATAAAAGAAAATAAACTACTACTACTAAGGTCAATTTACTCTGGGTTTCGCATTCCATTCAGTTGAATTAAATACCCAAACCGTGACTTATCAAACGCTTTGGTAAATAAATCTGCATTATTATCTTCTGTTGCCACTTTTACCAGTTTGATTAAGTTCTTTTCAGCACAATCACGAATAAAATGATGCCTTATGTCTATGTGCTTTGTTTTGTTGTGTTTAACTGGATTATTAGTTATAGCAATTGTAGATTGATTGTCTATCCTAATTGGAGTTTGAGTGTAAGCCAAACCGTAATCCTGCAATTGTTGTTGTATCCACAGAACCTGTGAGCAGCAACTACCAGCAGCAACATACTCGGCCTCGCACGTTGACACGGCTACCGACGTTTGTTTCTTGCATTGCCAGGATACCAATCTCCCTCCTAGGAACTGACAACCTCTAGTTGTAGATTTGCGCGTCAAGCTGCATCCTCCGTAGTCAGAATCTGTGAACGCCTCCAACTCTAGATCTCCCTCCGCGTGATACCAAAGTCCCAGCTTCGGTTTCGACTTGAGGTATCGTAGAATCCGCTTCACAGCTTTCATATGCACCTCCTTCGGATTCGCTTGAAACCTAGCGCAAATACAAACAACAAACATAATATCAGGTCTTGAAGCAGTTAAATACATAAGTGACCCAATCATGGCCCGATATAGTGTCGGATCCACATCGGTATCACTTTCAGTACCCGGGTTGAGATTATGATTCACTTGAATCGGCGTGCTGAAATGGGCAGTCAACTTAGTTCCTTCCATCCCGAAACGTTCTAATATGTCATAGACATACTTAGTCTGATGGATAAACATCCCTTCCTTCTTCTGGTCAACTTGTAACCCTAAAAAGAAATTTAACTCCCCCATAGCACTCATCTCGAACTTAGACTTCATCACCTTCTCGAAATCTTTGCACATCTGTTCGTCTGATGATCCCAAGATGATATCATCGACGTACACTTGTACCAAGATAAAGTGCTCTCCCTTCTTCTTAACAAAGAGAGTACTATCTATCCTACCCCTTTCAAAATCGTTCTCTAACAGATGGTTGGATAGAGTCTCATACCACGCCCTAGGTGCCTGATGCAATCCATATAGAGCCTTATCTAATCGATATACTCTATCAGGATATTTTGGATCTGTAAATCCGGGCGGTTGTTCTACGTACACCAGCTCCTTCACTTTCCCATACAGGAAAGCACTCTTAACATCTAATTGATATACCTTAAAGGCCTTGAAGGAGGCAAAAGCTAGAAACAACCTAATGGCTTCCAGCCTTGCTACTGGTGCAAAAACCTCGTTGTAATCGATTACCTCCTCTTGGTTGAAACCCTTTACAACTAATCTAGCCTTGTTGCGCGTGACTATACCCTGATCGTCCCTTTTGCACTTAAAAACCCATTTGGTTCCTATAGCAACTTCCCCTCGAGGTAATGGAACTAACTCCCACACTTCTAGTTTCCTAAATTGCGAAAGTTCTTCCTGCATCGCTTCAACCCAGGAGTTATCCTTAAGTGCCATTTGCACATTCTTAGGCTCTACTTGCGATATGTAACATGAATATAGACATGTGTGATATGCCTCGGAGTCGTTTATCATCGACAACAACACAGTGTTGTTATTTACACTACTCTGAGTCCTCACACCCTCGTTAGGATTTCCTATGATGCTTTCTATTGGATGGTTCTTGTTAATCCTAGAGGTCTCTATTTCATCAACCCTTAGATTATCTCCTAAGTTAGATCCTATATCACCTAATGGGGGAACAGGCTCAGCTTCTACATTTTCCTCCTCATGGACGTTTTCCTCAGAGTTGGAACTTGATGCTTGAGTCTGATTCTCAGTGTTAGGTGCTTCTTGATCAACAACTTCTGGAGATCTATCTACAGTCGCAGTAGGCTCGGATGTGGATTCAAACGTAGTCCTCGGAAAGATATGGCCATCGTCATTCAGGCGCAACATCGCCATTTCTTTTTCGATTATACCTGCAGTATTATCCAAAGGAATGTTAAATGACTCAAATAACTTATCATAGTCAAATATCCATTCCGGACCAGTTTGGGGTTCATGTGTATAACTTGTGACTTCAATATTATACACAATCTGCACAGTACCACTCGTTTTGATAAAAACCCGTTTGTTTGGTGAGTTCGGCACGTAACCTAGGAAGTATCCTTCGTCAGCCTTTTCACCAAACTTCGGTTGATGTTTTGTTCGAAAAAGAGTGCATGGTACTCCAAACGGTTCGAATCCAGTTAAGTTAGGTGACCGTTTATTCAAAATTTCATAGCATGTTTTGTTCAAAGATTTGACTGTAAAGACTCGATTTAAAATATGGCACGCGGTATTCACTGCCTCCCCCCAAAACATGGTAGGAAGCTTTGAATCCGAAAGCATATTCCTTGCAGCCTCAATCAATGTTCTATTTTTACGTTCGGCCACCCCATTTTGTTGAGGTTCATATGGTGCACTGAATTGATGCACTATGCCCTTTGAAAGGCAATATACACCAATTACAGAGTTTTTGAATTCAGTCCCATTATCACTACGAATATTTTTAACCCTTGTTCCGTAGGAAGTCTCCACTTGGTCTAAGAACCCGATAAGCTTGGAAGTCGTCTCGTCCTTTGTACCTAAAAAGAAAACCCAAGAAAACCGTGAGTAATCATCAGTGATAACTAAACAAAACCAACTACCTCCTATACTCCTTTTGTTGATAGGGACGAAAAGGTCCATATGCAACAAATTGAATGTTAAGGATATCGAGTTCTGCTTCTTGGACTTGTGTGTCTTCTAATGTTGCTTGCCCTTCATGCACGGTAGACACTTGTCCTCGAACTGAAAGCTCTTCATTGGCACACCCTGCACCAGTCCATTCTTCGTTATGTAATTCATCTTCCTTAGGTGCAGGTGACCCATGCGTCTGTGCCACAGTACCGATTCCGTCTCTGAAGCTTTGGATAATAGACAGATTGGCCCCATCGATGTCTCCGGCTTGTTCATATCCAGCATGTACAAGTCGTTTTTCCTTGGCGCCCGCATCAATACCCATTCTTCAGGAATTTTGAATCCCGGCTTTAGCACTAACGCCTCAGTGTCAGTAAATAACACCGAGTTCTTCTTATCACAGATTTGAGATACACTAATGAGATTGTGAACCAGTTTATCAACGTGATAAACTTGGTCCAACTTAATTGTCCCATTAGTGACCACTCCGGTACCAGTGATATTTCCACCTTTGTTACCCGCGAATGATACGAATCCCCGATTTCCCCCCTTGAAGTCTGTATGCAGACCTCGTTCCCCTGTCATGTGTCTGGAGCAGCCACTGTCGACGAACCACTTGTTGTTTGGACCTGTGGTAATCTCCTGCACATGAAAGAAAATAGGTTAGTTATCACGGGGAACCCAAGCCATGACTGACTTGGTAATACCATTCTCGTCCACATACGTGAACTCTTTCAAATACCCATCTCGCCTTTCAGGTGACTTGGGCCTTTGAACTGTGTTCTGTTATGGTGCCGAGTGATTTAAGTTCACTCTTTGCCTTGGAGTAGGCATTTGTTGTGGAGCTCTAGAATAATTCCTATTATATGGCATTTCGGACTGTAATCCCTGAGCTCTTACCGGTGCGTACTGTCTAACTGGAGTATGAGACCTAACTGGAGTGTGTGACCTGCTAGGTGTTGTGCTCCTATAGACTTGTTGTGGTGCTGACCTAGATTGATTAATGACACGATTCGGTGAATTTGTCCTAATCACTTCCTTTGGTCCAACCTTAACCGGTGTGTTTTTCACAACTTGTTTGGGTGCGGCATGCACAGCTTTCTCGGTACTTTGAGAACTACTGGTGCTCGCCACACTGGTTGAGGGCTTAACAGGTGTTGGATTCACTGTCTTAGGTGTAACATCTGCTTTCCTAAGCGGACAGTGAGAAGCAACATGCCCCTTCTCGGGACATCTAAAGCAAGACATCTTATCTATGGACTTTTTGTGTGTTCCCTTAGATCTAGGTGTCTCACTAGTGTCTATTTCCTTTGGTACATCTATGGCGTCTGGCTCATCGACCTGATCAGCCCATGCAATTTTCTGTTTTCCTGCAGGTGTTTCACTGGAGGAAGACACAAATTTGACTTTCTTGACCTTGACGGTTGAGACAGCCACCTTAGGTGTATTTTCAGCTATAGGCTCTGGTGTCGGTTCAGGTAGTTCCTCTAAGTCTACTGATTTGTCAGTGTTCTCCTGAGGCTGAGGCACATAGTTCGCATTGAAAGGTGGAGGAATTTCGTGAAAGCCTAGACCTACAGGCTTCTTAGACTGTTGTTGGGCATCTAAAACATTCCCTAGGTTTAGACTTGAATTCCTAAACTTCTCCAACTTGCTATTGGCCTCTGCTACCTTAACCTTTGTTTCTGCTAGCTCTATGTCCTTGTCCTTAAGACTTTTGGTCAAAGCTTCTACGTGCTCATACATTAGCTCTATCCTAACACACTGCTCACTGAGTTTGTCTTTTAGAACTACTACGTCTTGAGCATCAGCCTTAAGCCTTTCTTTAAGATCTTGCTTGATATCATTTAGGCTAGCATTTTCAATTTTTAAGTTCTCATTTTGAGCAGATATGGTTTTATGTGATTCTAGGACTAGATTTAACCTATCGTTAGAATTAACACACAAAGCACATAATTCACGAAAGAGAGAATAAGTCAAACTTACCTTTGAGTTATCAGATTCCACGTTGGCCATCTGAGCAGCAAACTCCAGCACTTTCTGATCATTCGCCTTTTCTACCCACATCGGACTGCTGTCCCGTGTGGTCTGCTCGTTCCCATCACACCCAGTTTCTGTGACTTCAGCCATGAAGGCTCTAGCATTCGACTCAGGATGTGAACTCCAGTCATACGTACCATCTAGCCGTCTGTCTGAAGTAACATTGGATAGTAGACCCGCTAGATTGGCTTGACCAGATGATGAACTTGGAAGGTATCGTTGTTGGGACTGATTCTGAAACTGTCCCTGATGCTGATTCTGCCCTTGGTATGTCTCTACCTTCGGTCTCTGACACTCCCTGGCGAAGTGTCCCAGTCCTTGACAGTTGTAACATTTCACATTGGACTTATCAAATCCTATCCCCTTGTTATTCATCTGCAGATTCCTCCCAGTTCTCTTAATGAATCTCTTAACCCTCTGGGTTACCATGGCCAGTTGCCATTTAAGATCCATTTCCTCAAGATCATCAGGGTCGACCTGATCGTAGTCTTCGTCCCAAAGAGCTTTATCATTATTCAGATGTTCTTCCGCCGAATTTGCGCTCATGGGCATCTTTGAATAGCTCTGAGATGTCGATGTCTGTTGTACTTGAGGTTGCGGTTCTTCCGATCTTCCTAATCCTAAGAACGCGCGATTTAATGTGTCATCAGTCTCTGCTGGTGACGACGTTTCTCCCGTGAAAAACGCTGTAGCAGTCTTCGGCTCGACTGTCACTGAAGATTTGGTTGTCTTTCCAAAATACATTGCTGGATTCTGGACTTGTTCGTAATCAGTCTCGGTCTTTAGTAACTGGAAGTGATACGCCCACAACGTTCCCACAATATCATCCAGAGATTGAGTGTAGTACTTGTCCTCATTCAGCTTAATCATTGCCACGTACATAACCCATTTGGCTGGTAGGGCATCAAGAAGCTTGTTATTCTTTGTAGTGTCAGTGAACTCAATCCCATGACTTTCAAGTTCCGTCAATAGGTGATAAAACCGGGTGATGATGTCATCCAGTTGTTCATCCTTTAACGCCTTGAAGATTGCGAACTGTTGTTTCAACAGCTCTGTACGCTTTCTACGAACCCGAGGATTCCCCTCACACCTCTTCTCTAGCGACTCCCAAAGTTCTTTTGATGTCCTCTGAGTCCTAAATGTGTGTAGAATATCCAGCGGCAACGCCATTCGAATTAGTGAGAAAGCTTTGTTTTCGGCTTCAAACAATTTCTTGTCATCCTCCTTCATCATTTGGTATGACAAGACTTTCTGACGGCCTTCTACTTCTGAGACCGGTGGAATATACCCTTCGTCGATGCACACCCACATGCGCATGTCGTTAAAACGCACGAAATCAGTAAATCGGTCTTTCCACCAGTAATAATCCTCGACTTTCATCAGCTTAGGCGGTGCGTTTGCCTTCCCGACCTCGTGGTCCATTTCTAGGAATTTCTGAAGATTAGACATCTTTTCGAAAGTAATTGAATTGACCTTAATTAATTTAATTCGAAACTAATGAGAATTAATTCTTTCGAATCTAGGAAGATTCGAATGTAATCAGATTCTAATTTATTTGGGATTAAATTCGATTAAGTGTTATAATTCAAGTAGATTCGAAATTATGTCAGATTCGAAAAAGTCCTTAGATTCGATAGCCCTTAGATTCGACGACAGCAAACTCGAAGTAACAGCAGATTCGAAAACCCCTATTCGAAACTAAGCTAGACTCGAAACAAACTCGAAACTAAGTAGATTCGAGATCCTATTCGAATGAAGCAACAGACTCGAAACTAGGTAGATTCGAAACCCTCTGAAACAGACTCGAAAGGAGCGTATTTTGGTTAGACTCGAGACTAAGTGTAACCCTAATTACCCCTATTAGATTCGAGCGCCGCAAACTCGAAAAACGGCTAACACTTTGATTTTTTTGACATTTTTCAGATTAAACCAGTATTTTTCCAAAGAAAAATAATGATTTCGATCAAAAACGTGAAAAACCACAAAGTGTTTCCCGGATTACTATTTGCTAAGCTCAAAAACACGATTTTGAGAGAAAAACCGTCCAACTAGCGTCAAGAAACCTAGAATGTATTTGATGAACACGAAGAACACCAAGAACACTCCGTAGTCTCTGATACCACTTGTAAGGTCTACCACTACGAGATCTATCTAGACGCGGATCCGTCAACGAGTGCGGAATCCTCGTTAACGGTTAGACGAAAAACTCTCAACTACGAAACACGGAGACTATCAGAAGGCTGAACGAACGACACACGAACGATCCTGCGAACTGATTCTCTCCGAAAGAACACGCACCAAGCTGATAAACTCGAGATCGCTTTAAGCTTAATTCCTCACGAATTCTGCAAAAAGTCTGATTATATCTCGAGTCTATCCCTAATTATAGACCCTGATTCGAGTCTGATGTGGGCCAAACTCGAATCTGGCCCAAGGCCCATTCGAGTCTGTCCACAAAGACACTCTCGAATCTGGGCTCCTCGAATCTAGGCTACATTTGAATCTATCACAGATTCGAATGCCAAGCCTTGTATGATTCGAATCTAGCCTTTTACATAAACAACTAAGTGTTGAAACTTATGTTATTACTTATGATTGATTTTATCTTTGTACTTTATGTTTGAACTTCTTGTAATACGTTACATCAAGTTCAAACATACAAACACTAATAAATATCAACCATATATAAACATATATAACACACACTTGCTAAAATCACAATGTAGGATCACTTAGACTGCTATCGTCACACAGGATGTACCAACAGAGTTCTCCAGGTTTACATGGGTGATCTTCCTAAAGACCAAAGGAGAGGCTGCCAGAGAAATTATTGGATTTATCAATAAGATGGAAGTTCAGAACTCTACCCAAGTCAAGCTGCTTAGAAGTGATCATGGTAACGAATTCAGAAACAGTACTCTTGAGGACTTCTGTGAAGAAAGAGGGATCTCTCAAAACTTTTCAACTGTAAGGACTCCAAAACAAAACGGAGTTGATGAAGGGATGAATAGAACCCTCATTGAAGCTGCTAGAACCATGCTGTGTGCATCAGGTTTGCCTTCATCATTTTGGGTTGAGAGGTCAACACTGCCTGCTTCACTCAAAGCAGATCCTTAGTGGTGATAAGGTTCAATGAGACTCCATATGAATTAATCAAAGGGAGAAAGCCAAATATAAGCTATTCCATGTGTTTGGATGTCCCTATTTCATCCTAAATCAAAGGGACCAGCTGGCCAAATTTGAACCCAAAGCTGATGAGGGTGTGTTTGTTGGATACTCTGCGGTTTCTAAAGCCTACGGAGTATACAACTACAAAAGAAAGGTGATAGATAAATCTATTAATGTCACCTTTGAGGAGTCTAAGAATGCTTCTACCAAAGCTATTCCTGAATCAGTTTCAAAAGAGTTCATCTATGATGATCTTATGCATTCCAATGCTGAGGAAAAGAACTCAAAAGCTTCCACATCATCCAGAGTGGAACCTTTTAACCCCAATGGGCATGATGATGATTATGTTAGTATACCCTGTGTGAATAAGTGTACTGATATAGTTAATGCACCATGTCCAGAACCAATCAATGCTGATTTTCCTGAATCCTCTGCTGATGTGTTCAACAATAATGATTCATTCTCAATGGGTGAACAGGCTCAAGACATTAGTGTGTCTGAAAATCTTGAAAGTTGTTCTGCAAGACCTAATAAGAATGAAACTGATATAGGAGAATCTTCATGGAAACATGATCCTAAGTGGATCAAGTGTCATCCCAATGATCAAATAATTGGTGACATCAACAAAGGGGTGCAAACAAGATGAGACAGCTTAGGAAACGTTTGTATGTTTTCTAGATTTGTGTTCCTAATGGAGCCAAAGAAAGTAGATGATGCACTTAAAGATGTCAATTGAATCACTGCCATGCAAGAAGAGCTCAATCAGTTTGAGAGAAACAAAGTATGGAAGTTGGTCCCTAAACTAAAGGTAAAACAATAATTGGCACCAAGTGGGTTTTCAGAAGCAATTCGTTTATTTCTAGCCTATGTTACCCACAAGAGCATGAAGGTATTTCAAATGGATGTCAAAAGTGCATTTTTGAATGTTAAGCTGCAAGAAGAGGTATATGTCAAGCAACCTCTAGGTTTTTAAAGTGAACAACATCCAGGTTGTGTCTATAAGTTGGACAAAGCTCTCTAAGGTCTGAAACAAACCCCTTGAGCCTGGTATGACACTCTTACTGTTTTCTTATGAGCATTGGTTATTCCATAGGTAAAGTGGATACCACATTGTTCATAAAGAAAGTCAAAACTGATATTATGCTTGTTCAAATTTATCTGGATGACATAATTTTTGGTTCTACTAATGAACAGTTATGCAAGAATTTTTCACTGCTCATGAAATCTAAATATGCAATGAGCATGATGGGTGAATTTACTTTATTTTTAGGATTACAAGTTAAACGAACCTTAAATGGAATTTTCATAAATCAATGAAAGTATACATTGGATCTTTTGAAAAAGTTTAAATTTGATCAATACTCTCCCATCAAAACCCCAATGGCAACCAATGTAAAGTTGGATGTTGATACCTGTGGTAAAGCTGTTTCAGTAACAAATTACAGAGGCATGATTGGGAGCTTGCTATACTTAACTACCAGTAGACCAGATATTATGTTTGCTACTTGTTTATGTGCCAGGTTTCAAGCTGATCCAAATGAATCACATCTAGCTGCCGTGAAAAGGATCTTTAGATACCTAAAGGGTACTCCAGGTTTGGGTCTTTGGTATCCCAAAGACTTCAGCCTTGATCTAATAGGTTATTCAGATTCAGATTTTGCAGGTTGCAGGCTAGATATAAAGAGCACACCAGGTGGATGTCAACTCCTTGGTGGAAAGTTGATCAGTTGGTGCAGCAAGAATCAGAATTCTGTTTCTACTTCTACTGCTGAAGCTGAATACATTGCTGCTGGAAGTTTCTATGAACAGATTCTATGGATGCAGCATCAACTTATGCACTATGGTTTTGTATATAGGAAAACTTCTATTCTGTGTGACAATACAAGTGCCATAGCTATCTACAACAATCCAGTTTTACACTCTAGAACAAAGCATATTGAGGTCAGACATCACTTCATAAGGGATCACATCCAAAAAGGTAATGTGGAGGAATTAAAAAGGTCAAGTTGGCCTGGCAAACATTCTGACATGGTAAACCATTCCATTTTACGTTAGAAACATTTCAAATCAACCGCCCAAACCTTTCTCTCTCCTACTCACTCATATTCAAATCCTATAAATACCTAAACCATTGTTTCATCATCTTCTTTTTCCCTACTGCTTCCATAACGTCCTGATAAACCCTAACAGACTAAGTGTCCAAATATCATGCATCCCTAGTACTTTCTCAAATGGCACTACAAAACAAACCCCTTCACCATGTGTTCGTTGGTGATGATGTGGAGAAGCACCCCTCTGTCAACACCATGCTCACAAAATGAAACCCACCAACTACATTGCAAACTTAACCATTCCCAAAAACTATACTGGAAAGGGTTATGAATCTATGGTGGAGTTTCTTCAAGCCTATCCTCTGTAACATGCTATGACAGCCTCTCCTGGTGTCATGTACCAGAAGAGGGTCTATTAGTTTTGGTACACTTGCTTGTATGATCCCTCTACTAAAACCATTAGGGGAAGCATACTCAATGGCACTCAAACTGTTGAGATCACTACTACTCTTCTCAGGGAAGTACTTCATCTTCCAGTGGCTGACACATACGACAAACCTCAGACTGAGGATGAACAGATTGGCAATCTGCTACGCTTCTGTGGTTTAGCAGAACCAAAGGTGTGTGCAACCCTGTTCAGAAGGGATCTTTCCCTAAATTACAGTTTCCTCTTCGTCTCAGTGGTGATGAGCCTTAGCTGCGAAGTTGGTTCATTTGACCAACTCAATAGAGATGAGATACCCATAGTCCTACAGCTTGTGGATGGGACTACTCTGAACATGGCAAGGTGGATATTCTTGAACTTGAGGAACCTAGTGCAATAAGAACACCATCCAGCTGTTGTCAGATACCCAAGGTTTTTGAGCCTCATCTTCTAGCACATCTGTGGTGAGCATCTTTAAAACTCCCAACCTTTATTGACTACTGATGTATTCCCTGTTATTGGAAATAGGGTATTTTATACCCCAGTACTCAACAATGAACCTCCTCTGTGTACTCCAATGAGGAGGTTGCTTTGTTTGGTGGAAGGACCTTCTACTCAGAAGGTGGATCCAGCCACAGCTCCCAAAGGAAAATCCAAATCAAGGCCTAAAATGGTGAAACGTGCCTTGAAAACAAGTGAAGTTGAGCCTGTCCGCAAGGAGGCTAAAACAGCTAACTCTGCCCCATCAGCCTTAGTGGCTGAGGGGGAGCAGGCTGCTTACCCTGGTTCATTCATTGAACCTAAAGCCTTTGTGACTGGTGCCTTTGTACTTGAGAATATGGAACAGGAACAACGTCCTGTTTCTAGCCTAGTCTACCCACCAGTCCAAACAAGATCCCCTATCCTTCTCCAAAACATCCATCTTCTACATCCTCTCTCACAACCTATAACAGGCTAAGTAGAAAATCCTTAGCCAAAAAGAAAACCTCCTCTCAAACAAGCCCCTCTGACCCCTCCCTACAGGAGTTAGTTGAAAAAGAAGCAACCCCTGCTGCTTTTGCTTCTCCTATTATAACACCTTGCTTGCACACTTATATAATTATGTGGCCATTTAACTTTTAAGATGTAATTTGAGATAATTACGAAATAAATTGCTACATATTGCAATAAAGTAATGAAAATTATAAAGTTAAATTTTATAAATATGTATTATTTATTAAGTGCTAAATATTAAAAGAAAGTAATGAATAAAAAGTTGGTTGCCAAATTTTTAAAGCTAAATACAAATACCCAAATAAAGAAAACTTTATTGCTTAAAGTGATAATTTTGAAATTTGGGAAAAACATATATACCTAAATGAGAGTTTAGTTCTCATTATCCCCAAAACTTGTTCCCTGCTTTTCCTTCTCCTTCAACCTACGCTTTCATCTTCAACCTCTACCCCTCTTCAAGTTTTGTAAATAAATTCAAGATTCAAGCTATAATCGAGCAACACTCAAGCAATCCATCAACGATCTACTAATTCTTGAGGTAATTTCGAAACTTAAAATTTTAGTGTGTGTAATGTGTGTGTTTTATGGGTTACGGCTTTGATGGCCAAAAAGCGAACCAAATTCTTTCAAAAACATCAAATTGATGCTTAGTTTCGATTCAAAGGTTATAGTAAGCAAATACAAAGCAAATCGAGTGTTTAACTGTTGTTTTGGTAGCTGAAATACAAGGAAACCAAAAGAACATAAATATTAGTCGAGTGGGTGTTTGCATGCAAGTTCAATACCGAAACCTTAAAGGTTTCGGTATATACCGAAACCTTAAAGGTTTCGGTATATACCGAAACCCACCACCTCTAAGTACCGAAACCTTGAGAGATTACCGAGACCCACATGGGTTTCGGTAAATACTGAAACCACTTCACAATACCGAAACCTGCAGAAACAATTAGATATATACCGAAACCTTGGGAAGGTTTCGGTGCCTTTGAAAATTTGCTTTTACCGAAACATACATAAGATACCGAGGAATTCATAAATAAATAAGCAGTGAGTGTGTGCATGTGTGTTGCAACCTACCGAAACCCCCACTGTTTTGTTGATTATTCTCGGTAGATAGCGTGCATGTATATACATGCATGCTTAATTATATATATATAATTCAAATGTGTATGTGTGTGCGGTGAAGCTACCAGAAACAAACATATTAATATATACAAAAAAAAAAATTACATAGTTAATCAAATATATATTTCATGCGTGTAGTGTTGGAACCTATATATATATGATCAACCCAATTAAGTGACCATTGGTCAAACTTAATTATATTTAAAAGCTACAAAATATACAGTAATGAATTATGGTCTAAAGCCTTAAATTTTAAGCAAGTTATATTAACTAGTTATGTACTCTTTAATATTAAATTACAGACACATCATTGTACACCGGATATTATATTAAAGCATATAGTTCGGTTACGAGTCGAAGCTTATTTAAAGAGTCGGCCTTCAGAAATAATGCGAAGTCGTAATAAAGCCTAGATAAGCAAGTGCAAGCATTTCAGAGTATTTCAAGCATTTTCAGTACTGTGAGTAACAGTTATTCTTGTTTACATGTTTTATATGAAATTCAGACATAAATTGCTTCTATATGACTTCTTTGGAATTCAATAGACTTTTGTGAGTGAAGGCGAACACTGTGGTACAGGTGATGCCCAGCTTAGCCGGATCTTACATTTGATCTATTAATATGCATATTTATCTGCTATCTGTTTATTGTTCTGCATACTATACAACAAGCTTTGTTTTAGCGTTTCTTTGTGCATCTCATAAGCATTATATTTAGCAAGCAAGCAATTCTGATGCTCACCACTATCCCTAAGCATTATGCGGGTAGCTAGCCCCGCATCACAGATTGATCATCTGTCAGCGGTAAACCCCTAGTGGTGGCATCTCCTTTCTGCGTGAAATGTCTCAATTGTGCAGCATTCTTTCTGGGTATTAAGCAAACAAGCAAGCAAGCATAACAGCCTTTATAGGCACTTTCGCCTCATATTTTACATGCATTCATGAATATCTGTTTACTCACTAAGCTTTAGCTTACAGTTGCTACTCACAATTTTTACAGGAAAAGGTAAAGAACAAGCTGGACCTTCTGCTTAGGTCTATTATCTGATCAACCCAGAGGACTTAGCTCACTTTCAGCTTGTGGTATAGCTTTATGATGTCTTGGGTTCTGGGTAGCTGCTTTTATTTAAATTGTGATGTTTCTAGCAACTTAGTACTGTAACCTTGTAACACGTGTAGTGCATGACTTATTGTAATATTTTATTTAGCTTTGTGCATTTATTATTATTCATGGGATAAGCAAGCGTGTTTTAAAGCAAGGATGTGACAGGATGGTATCAGAGCATTAGTGTTAGGCACAAAAAGGCCTCAGTCAAACCTGTTCTACATCTGAGGGGGAGATTTATAATCAAACCTGTTGATGCATTTGAAGGTTGAATTTAAGGCCTGTTATATGCCTTATTGAAACCTAAAAATGATTTGCAATATCAGTCTAAAGCTGTTCTATATGTTGCATGTGTTGCAACTAAGACAGTTTGTCCAAGCTGCTCTGTCTGCTGAACAGGCTGGACATAAACTGTCTACGCTGCTCTACACTGTTGAGCAGCTTGGGCATTTTTAAAGTGTTCTGTTCTTTGTGAACAGAACCTGTTCTTTGTGAACAGGCTAAACACTTTATGGAATATGTTTCCAAGTCATCATGTATTGTTTTTGACTACAAGATCAGTTTACAAAGTCGAAGACAAAGTGGAAAACAGAACTGCTCAGCCTGCCCACGCTGTTCTGTAACATGAAGACAAAAGGTTATTTGAAAAAGGGTGACAGACCTTTTTCTTATATCAAAATAGGCCTTTACAAGGAAGAAAGACGCAAAGTTGACATTCCTAAATTAGTTAAAGGCAATGCAACAGTAGACAAAGTAAAAAGACAAAAGTTCTGCACATGTGAAGACAAGTCTGCTTTTCAGAAAAGTGCAGAAAAGGTTATGTTGTCTTTTCAACAAGACTTCTCCTTTTTCATTCCGTCCAATGAAGATGTTTCTCTTAGATCCTCTAAGTGAGTATAAAAGGAAGCTTCTAAGGTCAGAAAGAAGTGTGAAGAAAGCTAAGTGCTGAAACCAAGAGTGAACGTGCAAGTGTGATTTTCATGCATGCAAACCTTCTGTGTAAACCAGCATCTGTGTGTATAAGCTGTTTTACATAAGCCGTTCCTTTAAGTCTTGTAAACACAGTGAGTGCTTCTTAGTGAGTGTATTCATTGTATACTAGTTTGAGTCTGTCTTAGACTAGTAAGCATACTGTTGTATCTGTCATCTCAGCTTGAACTATTCCGGATTCAAGCTTGTTTGTAATTAACAAATTGTTGATAATACATACAAACATTAAGAAAAGAGTGTCTAGTTTTTAAATTGCTGTATTCACCCCCCGTCTACAGCTTAAAGCTATATACTTTGGGAACCTCTCGGGACCTACACCTGGCTATCAGAGCAGTTTAGAGTGGGTCATTCTAGAATCTCTCATTCTCCCAAGTTCCATGGCACAACCTGTGCTGCAAATTCTTCTACTATGAACACTGGCTCTATGGGCAAACCTCCCAAATTTAATCATCAAAACTTCTCTGTTGGAAGTGCAGAATGATGCTTCTCTATTTAGAGAATCTGGATGTACAACTGCCAGAGATTATGTGGAGGGTCCCTATGTGCCAACCTCGTTGTTACTACCATAACCCACGGTTGAAGGAGCTGCTCCTGAAATCAGGACCTTTGAAAAGCTAAAGCTCAATGGTCGATGAAGACAAGAGATTGGTGGCTCTGGATTGCAAGGCCAGAAACAACCTGGTCTTTTTCTCCCTGATGAGTTTGTTCAAGCAGGTTGAGAAATGAAGATAGCAAAGGAGATGTGATACTTTGTGTACCGTCTGGATGGACCCACAATCACACTGGACAACAGATCAACAATCTTGTTAGACAGTAATGAACTCTTCTTTGCTAACCAAAGGAGACTCTCACTGAAACCTACACCAGGTTTACTGCTCTAGTGAATGACGCAAAGCTTTGGGATCACCAAGGACAGTCTTACCCTGGTGAATAAATTTCTGGACATGTTTACCTGAAGGAGGGAAACTGACTTGTCACAATCTAAGGAAACTCAGGTAAACTGATCAGAAATATGATCGGTCAATCTGGTATGGATCCTTACTGAATGATGAACAGTCAAGGCCAACCAAAGAGCAATAGCCTTGGAAATGTCCAGTAAGAGTGGCAGCGTTCCTGTGGCTAATGTGAGCACAGCCTGTAAAATCAGTGAATGATGTTATGTGTTCATCAACCTGATCAACAGGATGATGAGAAAGAAGGAAGGAGGTGTCAGGACGAATAGATTGCGGCAGATCTTGCTGTGAACAAGATTGATGAGCAAATGATGCCATGCTTGTCAAAGGTTCAACAAGAAAAGGTTTGGAAGAGAAAACATGCTGGCAAGAGGTTTAGTTGCTGTGCCAAAAAAAAAGGAAGTGCCATTGCAAATCCAAAGCTGAGTGTTCCTCAGTGTGGCAAAATGGTCCAACATAGCTGCTGACTTGTTTGTCACAACTGTGTGTCGTCATCCAAACCCAACAAGACTAACAAGGTGATGGCTATATGGTATTATTGCTATCGGGTAAGACCTTATGCCTGGCTAAGCTGAGGAATGGAAAACGTCAGTGGTCCTTACAATGCCAAAAGGGCCTTATGGAGAGAATGTGACTGGGACGGAATCTGATTCATACTGGATGAAGAAATAATCATGTCTGATGGCCACACTGATGTCCCACAACACAGTTTTCAACGATATGGTATATGAGCTGAAGCCTGAAGCCTCTCAGCAGCTTAGAGAAACTAGAATCCTACTATGATGTATTAAGGTTACACAAATTTTATGGCTTACAGTTCTGAAGATAAACGAAAGAATATAAAGAATGTAAATGTGTATATGCGTGTTGATCCCAAAGCTGCCTGTTTAGAAGCATGATGCCCGTTAACTATCGAAATCTCAAGCTAAAGCTGTATCTAAACTAAATCCAGTAAACTGCGACAGTTTCCATAAGTGGAAACTGAGCTTGATGAATTAAAACACATCAACTCTAATTTTACTGGAAAGAGAAAGGAAGAGAAAACAGAAACAGTATAAAGCTGCCAAGCTTCGGCAAAATAGGTGAGCTGCTTGGGCCAATCTGCACAAAAAGGAGCCATGGATAAAAGTCAACAGAGTCCGCACAAAGCAAGCCGTATCCGTGGAGGGGGGATCAACAGCACTTCCATGGTGAGAGAATAATGCTGGAAAGAAGTATTACCACGCGGTGGAACCTCCATAATACAGCAGTTCAAAATGGTTGAATGGGTAAACAATCCAAAAAACAGGTTTGTCGCAGGGCCTCAAAATACCTGATATCTTGTGTGAACTCAGCTCAAAGCTGCGTTGGAAGTTTTGTCTCCACAGTCAGCCTGCTAAGTGCTCTGCTTCAGCTCACAATAAGCAAACAAAAGAAAGGAAAAAACATGTTCCAAACTGAAGCTGTGTGATGCAAACGTGTTGACAAAACAGGTGTCTGAGTCCAAAGTGAAGGGTAAAAAAGCGTGTTGTTAACCTTTTGATGCTAACATCGTTGAAAACAGTTTCAAAAAGTAAGCAGCCTGTTTTCAACAAGGGTAAGTCTCATGTATGAAACAAAACTGCTTGTTGATTCAATTAATAAGTTTTCATCATTAGTGGGGTAAATTGGTTTTAAATGAATTCTAGTTTCTAAAACCAGACACAGAGGAGTATGCTGATAGCAGCACTATAAATCACAATCCAGTAGGGGCAAAGGCCAAAGCCCATTGCTCAAACTGAGACAACTGGGATAAGTTTCCCAAACATGTGAAGACTCAAGCTAATCAGCTGCCTGTCGTTGACTCTGTCCTCCCAAAAGAGGAAAGAAGAGACAGTCAAAGCGGTGGCTATTGAACTCTCCACACAAAGCTGTTGATTCACAAGAATGCTAAACCTCTGAAGAATCCAACAAAAATAGCTCAGATGTGGTTTCTGAAGGATAGTCGTCCAAAAATCTAAAAAGAGAAAATGTTACAATGTTTGAAGAAGACACATCTGGCCAAGGACTGTCCTGAATCTGAGTACAGGAGGCCTGTGAACTCTTGCTGTTTGTCTCTCACATCTGTCAGAAAAAAAAAAAAAAAAAAAAAAAAAAAAAAAAAAAAAAAAAAAAAAAAAAAAAAAAAAAAAAAAAGGAAAAAAAAAAAAAAAAAAAAAAAAAAAAAAAAAACAGGCAGTTTGGAAATGGCACAGTTACTGAGAATGGTATCAAGCGTATACCATTCGAGATAGGGAAATATTAGTGTTGATTTTCAAATCCATCAACAAATTTTTGATGAGTAGGAGAACTCATCTCTGTGATGAGTTACCCTAAAATGACTATAATTCCTCTTGTATCACTCTGCAGGAAAAACAACTCCAGGTTTGGTACTTGTATAGTGGGCTGCTCAGGGCGGACATGACAGGTTGTAAAGAATTGCTGAGTGAACGCAGGCCTGAAAAGGGCCAAAAGTCACCTGTGGGTGACAATGTACAGGGTCACTGAGGGATATGGAAACGCTTAAAGCTGGTGCTTGCAGGTGTTCAAAAGAGTAGCCTATGT
>JAANYP010001356.1:169622-457922 GCA_020465985.1 Centrapalus pauciflorus
GCTGTCTATCTGAAGTGACATTGGATAGAAGACCCGCTAGATTGGCCTGTCCAGATGAGGAACTCGGAAGGTATCGTTGTTGGGACTGATTTTGGAAATGTCCCTGATGTTGGCTCTGTCCCTGGTATGTCTCTACCTTTGGCCTCTGGCACTCCCTGGCGAAGTGTCCTAGTCCTTGACAGTTATAGCATTTCACCTTGGACTTATCAAATCCGATCCCCTTGTTATTCATCTGCAAATTCCTTCCAGTTCTCTTAATGAATCTTTTAACCCTCTGGGTCACCTAGCTGATAAACTCGAGATCGCCTTAAGCTTAATTCCTCACGAATTCTGCTCAAAGTCTGCTAATGACTCGAGTCTATCCCTAATTATAGACCCTGATTCGAGTCTGATGTGGGCCAAACTCGAATCTGGCCCAAGGCCCATTCGAGTCTGTCCACAAAGACACTCTCGAATCTAGCCTTCATTCGAATCTAAGGCTACATTCGAATATATCATAGATTCAAATGTCTACCTTTGTGTAATTCGAATCTAGCCAGATCACTTAAACACCTAAGTGATGAAACTTATGTTTTTACTTATGTTTGAGTTAATCTTTGATCTTTATGTTTGAACTTCTTGTAATACGTTACATCAAGTTCAAACATACAATCAATAACAGTCAAACACATATAAACATATACACACTTGCTCAAATCACAATGCAGTATCACTTAGACTTCTATCGTCACACAGGATGTACCAACAATCTTGAACCCTAACTTGTTGTGGAATGCGTTTTGAACCCCTTGTTTGTCCATGGCTTATTCCTGGCCCTTTAGGTGCCGGATGCCGACGTACTTGCATTGTCGGAAGTCCCGTACTTGCTAGGGACAACCTCGTACTTGCTAGAGCCAATACCACTCCCGACTTTGACAGGGAACCCTAGACGACCATGGGGTATGTGGTATATGGATTTGAATTGGATTATCTCGTGTGAAGACGGCAACGGGCCGCCTGCGGGCGATGATTATGACACGTTAGGCTGCAAGCATGAGTTATATCCTAGTGGCGGTGTTGTCACCATGTGAGGACGGCAACGGGCCGCCTTCGTGGTGATGATTATGACACGTTGGGCTGCAAGCATGTTTGTTCTCACCTTTGGATTGGAGTCATTAGTAGTACGTACTGTGGTAATGTAACGTGCCGATTTGGTAAGGCATCTTTCTAAAAGTGTTACAACGTGCTACTATGACACGCGTTGGAATCCCCACTTCGGCACGACTATGTCTAGCGGTGTAGTGGATTCCAAGAGTTGAGTTGGTTCCCCACCTTGACTCGGCTAGGCCGGGCGGTGACGGTGGAACATGTGACATTAATAAATATCGAGAATGTTAATAGTACTCTGTGAGATGAGGCATATTGTTGTGAATTCGAAGAGGTAAATAATTGATGTGGGATACCGATAGTCCTCAACGAGGATGAGGAGATCCCATTCTATCTTGGCATTTGCCATCATTGGCCCTTATATCTTTGGTTGATAGAAAATATGTGTTGGATAGACATGGTTAGCATGTAATTGTTATTTATATTAATATTAGAATTCACTAAACAACTTTTGTTGTTTACCCCTTTAGTTGTAACCTTTTGCAGGTTTGAGATATCGAGCGGGAAGCGTATATTCTTTCTCATTATTCAAAGTGTAGACTCGAGACTAACGGTAAAGCTTTGGTTTTTTTTGATCGGTTTTTGGGTAGCCGACTTCCCGGCCTTAACTATTCGTTCGCAGGATCATGACCTGTAACCTCGTAGAATTAATAGTTGTTAATCGGGTGCATCACTTGTGATGCATTAGTTGTAAAAGTTTTAATTCTACCTTAATTCCGCAAGTATTATTGTACTATTTTTTGTTAATTACACTTAAACATGGGTTATTATTGTATGGGTGTTTCATAATCTATGGACGATAGAGATGAGATCATTGCAGAACCTAAATTTAGTACAGAACCGTAGAACCAATATCGTCCATAGATTAGATTAATCTAACGGTCTTGATTAAAACCATCAAGTTTGGAATTAGTGAAAAAAATGATTGGCATTAGTGATTTTATAATTCTTTCAGGGATAAAAAAGGAATAGATTGGAAATACCAAAAAGATTGGCATTAGTAAAATAAATATCTATTTTCTTTAAATTAAAATAACATTAATATGATTAATTGATAAATCAAAAAAATAATACCATAAAAACGAGAATTTTATACTCTTTAAAACGAGACTGGTCATGATATATTTTTTTTGAAAAAATTTTACGTGTTTATTTTTCTTAAAAAAATTACCTAGACCACGATGCAATGTAGCATGACCGTTATCATTCAATGTCGAATGAACACTTGATATCGTCGTATATTCAACGGTGATGCAACGCTGCATGTACATTCAAAATTAACAGAACCAAAATAATATTCAAAATTAGTAGTCAAAAGTTGGTTGATTTAATGAGAACAATGATGATATATTTTTTTTAAAAAAATTTTACGTGTTTATTTTTCGTTAAAAAAAATTACCCAGACCACGATGCAATGTAGCATGGCCGATATCATTCAATGTCGAATGAGCACTTGATGTCGTATATACAACGTCGATGCAACACTGCATGTACATTTAAAATTAACAGAACCAAAATAATGGTCAAAATTAGTATTTAAAAGTTGGTTGATTTAATGAGAACAACAATGATATATGTTTTTCGAAAAAATCTTACGTGTTTATTTTTTGTAAATTTTTTTTTACTAAGACGTCCATTCAATATATTATATAGAGATCATTCAATGTTGAATTACAGTTTATATCACACATTCAACGTCGAAGTGATACAATATATCATACATGCAACATTGCATGTCCGTTCGATATTAAAAGAGTAAAAAATGGTCAAAATGTGCAGTCAAACTTGGTAGGCTACTATTAATTCAATGTTAATTGCATAATTACCATATTATCCCTAGTGTTATATTATAATCCAATGGTTTAGATTTGTTCTATGGTTCCACACTAAATTAATGTTCTGCAATGATCTCAACCCTATATATATATATATATATATATATATATATATATATATATATATATATATATATATATATATATATATATATATATATATATATATATATATATATATATATATATATATATATATATAGGGTTGGGTTCCGGTAAGAATCCTTGTTACCGTGAGAACGTGAGAACCACTCCAAAATGCACAAATTTGTACATCAAATGCACAAATTTTAAAATTAAAAGTTTTACTTAAAATCATTATTAGTCTTAAATATTAATAAATATCATAATTTAACACTAAAATTACATTCAAAACTTACATTCATTAAATTATAAACTAAATGCACAAATTTGAACATCAAATGCACAAATTTTCTTAAATGCACAATTCGTACATAAAATGGATAAATTATAGCATGAGATGCGTAAATTTTTACATGAAATGCATAAATATATCGAAAACATTTAATTTTAGTATCAAATGCACAATTTTATACAGTGGATGCACAATTTTTAGAGTGGTTCTCACGTTCTCACGGTAATGAGGGGTTCTCATGTGAACCCAATCCATATATATATATATATATATATATATATATATATATATATATATATATATATATATATATATATATATATATATATATATATATATATATATATATATATATATATAGGGAGAGGCTCTTTTAAGAACCTCAAAGATGATGAGAACCTATGAACCTTTTAGAGCCCTTGGATCAAAAGGGTATTTCTGGAATATAAAAATTATCTTTCTCTCTCCACCTTTTTTATTGTATGCATCTCTTTTCACTTTTTCTCTCTTACTTTTTTTCATTTTCATTTTCTCTTTCTTTCATGAGAATTGATTTTAATAGTAAAAAAAATGTTTTTTATAAAAAAAAAAATTTTCTTTATAGAAAATTATTTAATTGCTAAAAAAACGTATTCTATATAGAATTATTATGTGTCTATATATAATGTTATATAATTCTATATCTTTTTATGTAGGTTAACATTATTATTCATAATCTATGTAGAATGTTATATTTCTTATATATTTCATATATATTAATGTTTCTTATACATTTTTATATCTTTTTATGTAGATTAACATTACTACTCAATGTGTTTGATAAAATGTCTAAATGAAATCTTCTTTTTTTGTTTCAATGTGTTTTTGGTATATTTTATTATGTAATATACGTAGAATATATGATAGTTGACATTCTACACGACATTCTATGCATGATATTCTAAGTAGATATCATGACATTCTACGTAGATTGTACATAGGATATATATGTAGTCGATGCTTCTATTCTAAAACCTAATTGTAGATTTGTTGGAAGTCGTGTATATGCCCATGTATCAAAATACCACACATAGAATCAAATTTGAAAAGCAGGAGTTTCTCAATCAGGCTATCTAATCACATCAAAGCCATTGATGAATCAGAAAACCGATAAAATAATACAGAGTACTGGATATCACATATGGAGGATGGACAAATTGCCTGATCTGGATTCCTCTGTTTGGCAATGCCTCCATTATTCTGCAAAATTTGGTATGTTTTAACTTGCGTACTGTTGGGTACAATTATAAGTAGAGTTGAAAACAATATTTTGTAATAGTTCAGGGGAATTTATTGTAAATACACAATAGTTATATTGTGTATATAAATAGAAGTAGTATTTCTATTTTGGAATAGATCGGACAGAATAGAAAAGAAATCGGACAGATCTAGAGAGAGAAGAAGATTGCTGTCCAAGATAGCCAAGAACTTAATGTAATATTTTTCTCTTTAATCATTCAATAGATTGTGTTTTGATTGATAATTGTTCATATGAATTGTGTTATGTTGATGAATTGCTAGAAATATGAATTCACAATTGGTATCAGAGCCTAATATGGCTGAATTTGAGTGAATTTTGAATCTGAAATCGTTTTTTTTTTTAGAACACTGTTATATTCATTTTTTTTGAAAATCCGAAAATCAATTGAGGATTTTGATTCTGTGGATGAAATGATCTGATATTTGGATCGAAGGTGCGAATTTTAAAGACGAATTCAATGATATAAGTATCAAATTTTTATTCCAAACACACAGAATTTAATTGAGAATTTTCAGATTTTTTGAAAAAGTGTGTGTTCTTGAGGTTTTTGGTCGATTTTTGGTTTTTAATCAAGAATTAGCCAAAGTGATTTCACAAAAGTTGTTTCTGCTATTAAAACGAACCTTCGAAATCAATTTGAGGTCAATTCATGGATTTTTATTGAAAAAGTTTGAATCTGATCTTGTTTTTGTTGAAAAATGATAAAACTCGGGCATAACTAAATTCATAGTGTCATTCGAGTTTTATAAAGTAGGCATTCGAGTTTTATGAAAGCTTTATTCGAGTTTTATTAAAGCTTTATTCGAGTTTTATGAAAGCTTTATTCGAGTTTTATTAAAGCTTTATTCGAGTTTTATGAAAGATTTATTCGAGTTTTATGAAGCTTATTTCGAGTTTGATAATACATTCATCGAGTTTCATGCCTTATGATTCGAGTTTTAAGCCTTAGTTATTCGAGTTTCATACTTCATTGACCGAGTTTCATAAAGCATTGACCGAGTTTCACTTCTTTGTAATTCGAGTTGATTTCCATTTCATTCGAGTTTAACATAACTTCATTCGAGTTGCATATCATATCATTCGAGTTTGATAATTCATCATTCGAGTTTGATCATTTATAGTTCGAGTTTCATCTTTCTTTGATCGAGTTTCAACCTTAGTAATTCGAGTTTCATCTCATATCATTCGAGTTTCATAATTCATTATTCGAGTTTTGACTATTTGACCTTAGCTGCTTAAATTGGTCATAACTTTTGACTGGAACATCGTTAGAATGCCTACCATACGTCAAATCGAAGCTTGAAAAGAGATCTACATTTCTAGAACTGGCGTAGCCGGTTCGGTAAATTTTCGAGGCCCAATTCCACTCCAGAAAAAAAGTTACGGGCATTTTTCTACAGAAAATCTAAAATTTCAACGTCAAAAAGTCATTTCAGAGCTGATTTTTCACAAGTTATCATTTGTAGATATAATTCTCAAAGTTTTATCAGAATTCACTCATTTTTCCATAAAAGATCTTGGAAGTTCATTTTTCAGTAATTCATAATGGAATTTGAACAATTGTCAAAGTCTGAGCTGATTTTCAAACTTACTGAATCTGAAAAGATTCGTAAGAACAATTACGACATTCTCATTCAGTTAAATACTGATAAACATTTGGCGTTACGTGACGTACAAATACTGAATGAAGAAATTCAAAACTTAAAAGAAAAACAAAACTCTGAGAGTTGTGCTCATCAATTGAAAATATCTGAATTACTTAAAGAACTTGATGAGCTGAAACAAGAAAATTTTCAGAATGCAACTCAACTGAAATATCTTTTGCCTGAAAGATCTGATCTTTACAAGAAAGTTCAGGATCTTGAAGATACACTTTGTAAGACAAAACCAACTGATCAGAATTGTATTTTAAACAAAAATGAAGAAATTTTTGCTCTTCAACAAGAGTTGTCTTTAACTAAAGATTTGATTGAGAAGGAAAGACATGAGTTCTTACTTAAAGAACAAGATTTTAAATCAAAATCTGAATTGTTTGAAGATGAAAGACAAATGTTCTTAATCAAAGAACAATCTTTTAAATCTGATTACCAATCATTTGATCATGACAGAAATTCAAATTTAGTCATTATCAAAAGTTTGGAAGATCAGATACTTCATCTTACAAAACAATTACATGTGTTTACTTCATCAACTGAGTCAAAGGTTAAGACCCCTTCTTCAGTGTGTTTAAAATCCAATATTAATCACTCTGGTTTGTCTTCTGAAAGTGAAGTGAATCTAACTAACTCTGCTAAGTTTGATTCTTCTTCAGATCTTAAACTTAAGTATCTGTTAAAGATACACAGCGGCAAAGATAAAATTATTGAACAACTTCCGGTCAAGATTTACACCGGTGAATCTTCGAAGTCAAATTTTCTTAAAGTTTCTGAAAATACTGGTCATTCTAATCAGAAAACATTTTCACAGAAAAATACCAAGTATTATCAGAAACAGGCAAGAACCGGACAGTTTTTCAAAAAGAAGAGTTCGCAAAAGTCTGATCATTCAAATTCAAGTTTCTTTAGAAATTCAGATATTCAATTTTCTCATACTCAAAGAAATTTGTTTTCTGCTTTTGAAAGAGAAGCTGATAGTTATAACTTGCAATGGGTACCTAAACCCAAGTACAAGTGGGTACCAAAACCCCAAGAGCGCTAACAAGTCTGGATCCAAATCTGTTTGGATACCAAAGACATCTTAAATTTTGCAGGTTATAGGTTTCTTATCATTTCAGATAAGGACCCGTTCTTCATTTCAATAGGCTCTTGATTACATCAGATCAAGACCCGTGTTTCAAATCAAAGTGGTTTCTAGTTAATTCAGACTAGAACCCGGACTTCAATGAACCAGAGTCAAAGGCTTTCAGTTACATCAGACTGAAACCCGAGCTTCCGTGACATATGGCTTCTAATCACTTCAGATTAGAACCCGAGTCTGAAAGACAAATATTTCTGGAATTCCTGCCCTGAATTCAACTCTGAAGCTGCATTGATTTAGAGGGAGTTTTATTTTTATAATTTTTTTGCTCCTGATTTCATTTCTATGAGTTGACTAACTGTGTGTGCTTATTTCCAGGGGGAGTTTCAGACGCACTTTGATGATGACATTTTTCAAAACTGTGTGTAATTTTTCACGAAAATATCTGATACACACATAAAAAGATTTTTTGAGCTGAAAAGCAAAATATTTTCATAATCTTCTGATTCTCTGAATCTCTCATTGCGATTAATTGATTTAATCTCTTTGATGTTCAAAATCTCATTACTTCTGAGATTCTCTTTAATATTCTCCCGTTCAAAGAATACTCTCATATTCTCCATGACCTAATTCTTTCATAACAAGTCTGATTCATTTCATATCTTATATCAGATTGTACATTTCATTCTGCTATCATTCCCAAAATTTATTCTGATTATCATCTCCGATTTCAAATGAGCTGAATTTCTTGGTATCCCATGAGCTGAAACGCTTAAGATTAATTCTGCTGACTCCGATTATGCACCAATCTGAGTGATAGGCATAAATATCGCTTCTATGGTCTAACCAGAACCGGAAGACCTACCCAAGGAGCAAACCATCTATAGTTTGTGTGGGTGAGGGTTCTTTAGGTTTATTAGTTGAGAAGTGTCAGTTATCACGGAATACTGACAGGGTCGAGCAGAGATAAAATGTAAATGAGAGGGATATTGATATTGAAAGGAGATGGTGGTGCATCAGATCATGCTTTTCGTATAAAGCTGACTGAATTTAATTCTGAAAAGTGAGCCGGAGGGAGCTAGGTTGAAAAATGCTGAGAGCTGAGAGTTGAGAAAGGATTTGAAGAAAAGATAATCCTATCCTACACTGTGTCTGCTGGGTAATCCACATAATCTATCAAGCCCTAGGCGACTTGATATTGAAAAAGACGTCATGGACCCAGTGACGCATGCACTTAACCCCACCAGCTACTCAATTATCTCTCAAAAGATTTCTGTTTCAATAATCACGGAGATATAGCACATTTCTATCGATATATCATTTGGATATTATTGATATTGAAACAAGGAAGACAGTTGCTCCGGTCTCCAATTTCATTTGATGCACATTGTGTCTAGAGCTGATTATATACACTTTTAGGACACATCGAGTCTAACAGTCTGCGTGACTATAAACTGCTAGTCCAAAGTGACTAAGCCGGAACAAATAAGAGTGATTCTTTCATGATAAAGGATTTCACGATGACTATTTGGAAATCCTACCAGTGTTAACATCATGCCAGCGCTGAACGTAGGTCACATAGATTTTGTCTATTGTGTAAACAGGAATCCTATGTGGACCTGGATTTCACTAATGAATTTGTTTCATTTTCCTCAAGTCAAGTTGAAAAGCTTTGACTTTGTTTTGTAAAGAAAATGTATCAATTTGAGGGGGAGTGAGATAAATTTGTTTTGTATAGGGGGAGAGATATCAGTTTAAGGGGAGAAAATCAATTTGTAATAATTTCTGAGTTGTAATTGTTGTTGTATTTCTTCTACTATAATTTCATTGAATTAATGTTTCTGAAGTTTTTGCATGATGTTCATAATTTTTTATGATCATCATGAGGGGGAGAAAAGCTGAATTTCAGAAACAACTGTTGAGTAGTTTGAAATCAACTGAAGGCAATTACTACATCATCTCAAGACAATTGATCAAGGAAGAGATTTAAAAGCTATTCATGATCCAAGGGGGAGTGTGCTTACAAGAAAAGAGAAGATCAGAATAGAAGAGATGTGAAGATCAGAGTGAGACAATAAAGAAGAAGATTCAGAGATCATAGAAAAGAAGAAGATTCAAGATAAGAATTAACCTGAACAGAGTACTTTAAATGAAAAATTGTTTTCATCTCTAAGGGGGAGATTGTTGGGTACAATTATAAGTAGAGTTGAAAACAATATTTTGTAATAGTTCAGTGGAATTTATTGTAAATACACAATAGTTATATTGTGTATATAAATAGAAGTAGTATTTCTATTTTGGAATAGATCGGACAGAATAGAAAAGAAATCGGACAGATCTAGAGAGAGAAGAAGATTGCTGTCCAAGATAGCCAAGAACTTAATGTAATATTTTTCTCTTTAATCATTCAATAGATTGTGTTTTGATTGATAATTGTTCATATGAATTGTGTTACGTTGATGAATTGCTACCACATGCATTTGATTACCTTGGGCAAACAAGCTATTGTAACTTTACAAGGTTGATAAAAACGGAAATATCGCAAATGTCAAGGAACGAAGGTTGTACCTTGTTATTCATTTTGATTATCCTTTTGGAAATTTTTGGCATGCATGTTATTTATTACACCTGTTGTTTAAATAAATAAGAGAGTTTAATGGTGTCATGATGCAAGTCCTTTACAAATGATGATCGTGGCAGGTACTTACAGAGTTGAAGCCTTATGTTACAGTTGCTGAAAAACTCGAAAGGTTGGCTGTGTAACCGGTAGCAGGAGGAATTGGTTCCTGCACTGACGTCAAGTTTGGATCCCTGAAGACATGAATGATCTTGCTTGTGCTCGTGCCTTGGCTTATGACATGGTCTACAATGGCATCGAGGTATATTTTAAATTTTTCGTTAATGAAGTTTCTACCACTTTGTAAAAAATTGTGAATTGTTTTGTAACTTTTTTAATAAATATATTTTGTTATATTAATGAGATATTAATAATATTGTCTGTTTCAACATATTTAGATTTAAGAGTTGAATTGTTGTATCTGTACTATTCTTCTCTATCTATCTGAGTAATTGCGATCACAAATTATAAGAGGGTTAAAGCTGTTAAAGGTAGTGTTACTGTTAGTTCAACATTGTCCCTAAATCATGATCTTGATGTAGCCTCGCTATTATATGCTTACTCGTGTTTGTCATTTTAGTCTTCAAAAGATAATTAAATTTTCAAGCTTTATGGATCAAAATCTTTATCTTTACTACTAATAAATCATTTAGCTTTTTACTATTTATAATGCATAAGTTACAACTACTTAAAGCTGATTTCTTGAATTTTAAGACATACAACTCACAATGCAATTGGTACAAGTTAGTAAAGCACAATCTTGAATTTTAAGAGGTGCAATTGCTTAAAGCATGATGTACAACTAATTTATGCACTTAACAGAGATTCAAACCGACTGCTTCTTTCTCTAATACCTTCCCCATTCATCCTAAATCAACATTCACTTTCCTCTCTTTGTTCCACCCCTCCTCCAGTTTCAGTCTTTATATACACAGAGGCTCCCTTGCAGAAACGATTGGCAAGAATACAAAGGGGAAGAAGAAACGATTGTTTAGCCTCGATTTTGAAAAAAACCATCGGTAATTATCAAGTTGTATCATTGCCACTCGATTTTAAAGAAAAGATTCCTTAGCCTCAAATTTGTAAGTAAATTTTACTTTTAAAGTCATTTTAAAGCAATCACAACCCTTAATAACGTACACTTTTTGTGGTTTTATCTGATCAGGATCTGTTTTTTACGATTCACATTTTGTTTTAGTTTTGATTTATGTGGATAACTAGCTCAATAATGGCTCATGCGAAAGAGGTAAGTAATGGCATAATATCCTTCTGTTCTTGGATTTCTATTTCTATTTTTTCTCTTTATTCATGCATTTTTTTTAAAATTGATATGGTGAAAAGGGGACCAGGAAGTTATAGACTGTGGATTAATCAATCCGTGATTGAAGCTGAGATACATAGTCTACGTGATGGTCGTTTATTGATGCAGGTACCCAAATTATATATAATCTTTATCAATTTATTTTGTCAAAATATTGTAAGAACTCTATAGAACTGATAATGTGTTGTATTATGATGGACCAGTTCAATGTTTTAGTTGGATGGGAATAGACATATTATATATGCAGAGGAAGAAGCAGCTGGTACTCGCCTCTTGATTGATGGTCGAAGTTGCTTGCTTTAGGCGCCAACACCTACTTTCTTTCTTAACCCATACACCGATCAGTTTTATGACTAAATTTTAATTGTTTCTAGAATGATTATGATCCTTCGAAGTTGGTGGCATAAACACCATGCAAACTTTTAAAAGTCTGAAGGACAAGCCATGAAAGTTAGCATTGTTTATCTATTAGCCCCAAAAAAATTACCCTTTCATCTCAAATCAGATAAACATCATGGTTTTTAACAACTTGAAAAATCTGTAGCATCTTTATTTGCCTTTTTACACATCCAAGAAAAAGAACTACAACTTTATGTGCTTTCAAACTTTTTTACATATATATATTTGAAATGTTATACCAGACCTTTCATTGCGATCTAATTGTCATTCTTGTGAACATGCCATAATTTGGTAAGATTGCAAGAAATTAGTGAATCTCTAGAAATTGGAGATGCTAAACATCTCCTGTATATATATATTCCATCATTTACAGCAGTGAGACACTCAGGAGATGTCTGTTCCAGTTGGTCTTTAAACACTTATGATTAGAGACTAGGGAGGTTAGACACTTGACAGTCTGGTGCCGACCAGGTTTGATATGATGCAACTTTATAATTTATTTTTCTAAATTACCACCTCTTGTGGAGTGATTACATGCATGCCTCTATTTTTTTGGCTTCACAATCATGGCTTGTTGCTTGATACTAACATAGGCAAGAGAAACAAAACCTCAATTGGTACATCAAGTTAATGTGATTTCAGGGATTAAACATTTAAACGTGTCTGTTTGGTGTTTGTGGTGCTGGTGATTGTTGTGGTTGCTCATTCATTGGATGATGGAGTAGTTGGTGATTGCTTCATTGCTTGTGGCTTGTTTCTTGGCCAGGTACAAAAGATTTGTGATTTCTGACACGTTTCATTTGTAAGATGATGGAGTAGTTGGTGAATGTATTATGGTTTTGATTTGCATATCGGGTATTTTAGTATCATATAAGGTTTTAATTTAGTCTAAAGCCCAAAGTATTTTATGTTAGTATTTTTTCCCTTTAAAATAGAAGTGCTTTAGGACAAATGTTTGTAGAGTGCGTATAAATTTTGAAAGCTTGTAACAGCTATGTTCCCGGACAGCTAAAGAATTTCTTTTTTCCTGTTTATGATAATATCTTTAGAATTGTATCTATTTTTTGACCATCTAACTCTTTCATAATATAAAAAGGGGTGAACAACTGAATGCTTCTTTTAACACTTGATGATGAATAATGAAAATCTTGTTGGCTTATTGTTACCAATTTTTATTTGCAGAAAAAGGTTTAAAAAGCATTGGAAAATGTTGGGATCTTTACATCTGGTGGCTTGGTCAAAGACAAGGTAAGCTCAATTAATAATGGTTGATTACAATCTTCAATTGAATGCAAGCTTTCTATAAACAGTTACAATCCTAATTCTATGTTGTCCTTCTTAGACCCCATGTGCTACTCCATGGTCAAATACAGAGTCCCTTTTAAATCTTGAAAATCAAACATTTAATTTACATATTCAAAATTTTGATACATGTATTCGGTTTTTAGCTCCAAAAGTTTTGTATCACATCACTTTATTTTAAGGTTACTTGCATCAAAATTGGAACTTTGTCGATTTCTATTTTTGAGATCTTACAATTAATGTTTAAAGGCATCTGTTGTAAGTTTAGAGGTAGATAAGTGATCCAGTTACCAAATAAGAAAATGATATACCAAAAGTCAATTCTACACTTCATTTTCCTTTCAATCTGAAGTCCTCAAAAAAGACAAACAACCAGGATTAATACCGCCCAAAAAATACCTTAGAATTTGGTGATATCGATGTACATATGAACTATATAATTGATGAGCCCCTGGTCCCACAGTTAATCAGAAATACATTACATTCTGTTGGCATCTCTATCTTGCTGCCGGTGGCATCAACAATTGATACATTAGCAAGAGCGTTGTACAAGGTTTTTTGTGCTTCACCTGATGAAGCAAGGGAAGAAATGCGAGAAGCATGCTTTGACTATTTGAGCCTTGGAGGTGTCTTCTCAAATGGACTTGTATCTTTACTCTCGGGTTTAAACCCACGCCCCTTAAGTTTGGTTGCACATTTCTTTGCGGTGGCAATATATGGCGTCGGTCGATTGTTACTTCCATTTCCTTCCCCTAAGCGAATGTGGATCGGTGCCAGATTAATCTTAGCGAGTATAATCCAGATTAATATACATATAGATTTTGGAGTGTGAGAATGGTATATAGTATACGTATAGATTTTGGAGTGTGAGAATGGGGGTATGATGCAAAAATGCAGGAGTTAGGCAAATGTTCTTCCCTGCAACAGTGCCTGTATGTTACAGAGCTCCTCCAACTCAATGAATTGCTTGCTTTACCACTGCTTTTAGAGGAAAGTGTGAAAAAAATAGAATGAAAAGAAAGAAAGGCAGGAGAGAATGACGATTTGATGGTTGAATTGTATTATAATGATCACTGTTAGTTGATTTTTTTTGGATTTCTTTTTTGTTTTAGTTCATTAAATTGGAGGACTTTCTACTGTTTTTGGTTGTGAAATTTGTCAGTTCAGTTTCCATAGCAGATATACACAATCAACTAATCAAGAAACAAAAACAAGGTAACTACTGATTTTAGTCGATGCAATATCTGCTTCCCACTTCTCCCAATACCAAAATGTTTAAATACAAATAGGTTATGTTTGTCATGTTAGATGTTAGATTTAGTTTTTTTAGAAGAGGCAATGTGGTTATTTAGCTTTAATATTTTTTTGGCATGAGCTGTTGAATTTAACAATTATAATGTGATTTGTTTGATTGATTGTTTTTGGCAGGACACGATGGAACATATGGTCATCTGGATGGTCATGGACATACGACTTCTGGTGGTGGTGGTGCTTACTCAAATAATGGTTCGCTTCTCTACAACATGCCTGGCTATAATCCTTATGCTACTAGGACATTCTTTGGTGTTGATGGGCAACAACACTACTTTTCTTCATCAGAAGGCATGTCATGTTATTCATGGAAATTCTCATACTCTGGAGATGCAACACACAGAAATGCTGCATCATCAGGCCCAAAATCTATGACAGCCTCAAATGGGATGAAATCCAGCGAATATAACTTTAAGAGAACCTTGAATACTTATACAGGAAAATCTTTAAATTACCCTATGGATATCAAGTCTCTGCAACAATCCACTTCTGGGGTACCTAAGTCGATTCTTCAGTCTCAGCATCTCAGATCACTAAACAAGGTATGTTTTAAATATTGATGCAATTTTGAGAACTATATTTATGTGCAAGTTATTTAAACACGAAATGTTTATGTTAATATGTTATATGTTTATTCTTCAGTTGGGTTCTGCCTACCAGTTTGGTGGTCTTGCAAAAGGGTGTCAACCATCTGGGAACTTCTCATCATTTGCTATTAAAACCAATGCCTGTTTTCGGACCATTCAATGAATTATGCTTTTGGTGGTAGACCTTGGAATGAAAATGAAAGGTACAAATCAAGGGAAAAGTCCTACTTCAGTCGAGAATCTGAAGAACTAACGCATATCTAGCAAAAGTTCTAGATGATTCCGGTTCATTGATCGTATTAGGAGAAGTTGTTATCTTCAAGCCTGAATAGGTTTGTTGATTGATCTATCTCTTTATTTTCACTTTAAAACAGTGTTTAATTTGCAGACTTTGGTTCATTTATGTTGCATCTCATATTTATCAATCAATTGAACAATTAATGGTTGGCAATGCAGGTGGTGAAATCCGTTAATGGCCTGATGGCCAGAGACGATCTCCCGGTGAAGGAACTTGAAGAGATGGAGAGGTGGAAGTCAGAGATCGACGGAAGGGCAGAAACGATGGTCTGGCGGGAGCTTTGGGGTGGATTGGGGTACCTGGTGGTGCAGATGGCGGGATTCATGTGGCTAACATTTTGGGAACTGTCATGGGATGTGATGGAGCCGATTTGCTTCTATGTAACATCAATGTGTTTCATGATGTGACATGCGTTCTTCATGAGAATAATTTATCGTTTGAAGGGATATTTCAGAGCAGGTTTTGTATGAAGCAGATGAAGGTGATAAAGATGGAAGGGTTTGATTTTCAGAAATCTAACGAGTTAACGAAAGCTTGTGGGTCTTATCATCCATGGCCCACAAAAATAATATCTAATCAATCTTTAATTTGATCATAAATATAATTAAGTCTCTAGAATAAAGTTTTGTTTTCATAAACTCTTGTTAATAATATAATTAGGAGCGGGTTTGATAATTCAAAATGCGTAGTAAATGGGATGATATTCAGTTTTTTTTTTTTTTTTTTTTTGTGGTTTAATTAATTGATTTTCTGGAAACATTTTGGTTTAATTAATTGATTTTCTGGAAACATTTAGAAAGATTAAAGAAAATATAACCAAAACGAGTAAAATAGTAAACTACAAAAAGTCTTGGAACCGTGTTGACTGGACCATGTTATGAATTTTATTTTCTTCCAAAACGTCAAAGTGTGTGTATCTTATCTATAATTTTACGTATGTTGTTGTAACTTGTAACGTCAAGAAACAAATGAATATATAATATTGTATGGAGCAAGGTATAATGGTAAAATGACTTGAAAATTTCAAAGAAGGATTACGTTGTTTTTTGGACAAGTTTATAGGAGACCTTTGGTATCAAAAATTTTAATTATGTTTTTACCAATATCAGTTGATCATTATGTAACTAATTAGGGGACCCTTGGTATCCAACTAATATTCATTATTTAGTATTTACTTTTAAGTTTCAATGTTTTTGAATTTTGTTCCCCAGTTATGCAGTTATGCAGTTTAGTTTCTTTAACCTATTATTTTATGTAGGGTAAATTACAATTTTCGTCCCCATGGTTATACAAAAATTATAGTTACAGTCCTTTTTAAGGTAAAATTACAATTACAATACTTATGGTTAGAGTTTTGTTCTGCTTTTGGTCCCTTTCTCCAATAATTATTTTAGAAATGACGATTTTACCCTTTCATTTGATTTTATTTTTGGTACCTAATGGTAACATTTCCTTTTAGGGTAAATTACAAATTTCGTATATGTTGTTATAGGAAAATTACGGATAAGGTCCTTCTATAGAAGATTACAAATTTGATGTATGTGGTTAACATTTTATTATGGATTTGGTCCTATGACCGGTCATTTTTTTAAATGACCATTCTACCTTTGATATTATAATAAAAATAGGTAATGAACTTCTTTCTCATAAAAACAAATAATAAGAATAAACAAAACAATAATCAATTAATTATTAAATTATTAAAATAAAACTAAAATAAAATAAAACATGAGTAATTAAAGGATGAAGCCGTACATTTCACTTTTTTCAATTTTCTCGCGTTGGAGAACGAACCACCCACCACCGATTCTTGATTGTATCATGGAGGTGTTCTTCCCCAATTGTCTCCACTGGATTTGCAGGTGTTCATCTCTCTCTCTGTGTTCATATCTCTCTCTCTCTCTCTCTCTCTCTCTATATATATATATATATATATATATATATATATATATATATATATATATATATATATATATATATATAGTTTCCACTGGATTTCTAGAAGATTTGTAATCAAACACTTCAAAACCTAAGCCCCCAAAGCCACCATAGATTTCATCATTTTCATATTTAGGACGACGTTCATCTGAAAACCTAAAGTCATCAAAGGTCATCATCGATTTCAGTAAATGAACATATTCGAATACTAGGGTGTTGAAGTGTTTGGTCAGATCTGAAACGAAGGATAAATGAAACCAGAGGTTGGCGTTTTTGTCTTCGAACTGTCGCTATTACCGAATCTGGCTTCAATGCTCGTCTTCTTCTCTTTTCATCGTGTATCAATTTGATTTAGATTTTCTTTTTGAACAACAGGACTAGAATCGCTTATGTTGTCTGAATCTGAGTTTTCTTGTTCTTCAGATCTGGGTTTATAATCTGGTTTCATTCGATTTTAGGGTTTGTGTTCTTAAATTTTGGTTGGTTTGTGTTGTCACTCGTTTCTCCCTTCCCGGTCTAAAGAACACAACCATGGAGGTGGGTTTTGCGGTTACGAAGAACTCAAGAACAGGGTTGGTGCTGATGAGTTTTGCATTCCTAATTAGTGTTCATTTACGTGATTAGTGTGCTCTTCTTGAAACAACACGACCTGTCGTATCAGAGATATAGAGATTTGTTAATAATTAAGATAAAAAAATATTTTGGATTTACTTTTATTATTTTTATTGTTTGATTTTATGAAAAAGAAGTTCATTGCCTACTTTTATTATATTATCAAGGGTAAAATGGTCAAAGGATCAAATTCATAACAAAATGTTAACCACAGACATCAAATTTGTAATTTATTCTATAGAAGGACCTTATCCGTAATTTCCCTATAACCACAGGGACGAAATTTGTAATTTACCCTTTCTTTTATGTTTCATTTTCTTAATGATTTATCATGCTTTTATTATTGATTTAATATATTATCTTATTATTACTATTAAAATTTAATTGAAGCTATAAATTATTTAATATATTTTATCTTCATTATTTATTTGACATTATTATTATTATTATTATTATTATTATTATTATTATTATTATTATTATTATTATTTTGTTTTAGTTTAATATTTACGTGACTAAGTAGTAGTAACTCAAAATAACTTGTATATGACTAAATTTAATTTATTGTATTCTTGTTAGTTATTGTTATTAATATTATTATTGTTGTTGTTCTTAGATATAAATTTTAAACATATATAGAACTATTTATATATTATTTTGAAAAAGGTATTAATTTGTTTTATTACTTTTCATTTATAAAGTTTTTAACTATTTACAAATTTAATTTATTTATCTTTTGTCTCTACTTTATATTACTTTATATAAATACTTATAAATTCAGTCTATTTTTTTCCAAATTTATACATATATGTATTAATTTGTATATTTTAATCTTAATTTTTTATATTCGTATAAACAATATATTAATAGAAATACAACTTATTTATATACAAATCCATATATATAAAAAATTATTTAATTAAATTCTTGTAACAATTAATAAAAAAACATGTCAAATAAATAATAATAATAATAATAATAATAATAATAATAATAATAATAATAAAGGACAATGTATTAAAAAAATAATACTTTAGTTAAATTGTAATAATAAGAAAAAGACCAAATATCAAATATCAAATAATAATAATAATAGTAGGATAAAAGTATTTAAAATAATGTAAAAAAGAAAGTAATTAGTTAGGGACAAAAAATGAAAAAAAGTTAAAGGTGCAAAATGGTCATTTAAAAAAAACTGGTCAAATGACTAAAAGCATAACAAAACGACAACCACATGTACTGAAATTGTAATTTTGACGTGAAAAGGACTGTAACCATAATTTATATATAAGCACAGGGACGAAAATTGTAATTTACCCTTTTATGTATAATTGAAATTTATATATTGACATTCAAATGTATGTATAATATTTATTGTATGTATATTTTAAGATACCTTGTTGTTTACAACGTTTTGAAATATCTTTCAAAAATTGATGTCTTCCTAAACAAACGTGTAACCAAATAGAAACTAGGTGAAGATGAGAAGAGTGATAAACTATGTGAGTAAGCGGTATATGATTAGTAAAAGCTAAGGGAAGACGAGAAGAGTGATGTACGTACTATGTGAGTAAGCAGTATATATTATTGATTGGACATAATTTGTTGTCGCCGCCGCTTTGCGTGGGTATAAGACTAGTATATGTATATGTATGTATGTATGTGTATATATATATATACACATACATATATATATATATATATATATATATATATATATATATATATATATATATATATATATATATATATATATATATATATATATATATATATATATATATATATATATATATATATATATATATATAGGGTTGGGTTCCGGTAAGAACCCTCAATACCGTGAGAAGCTCTCTAAAATTTATGCATTTATTGTATAAAATTATGCATTTAATATTAAAATTTATACATTTGATAAATTTATGCATTAGAGTCAGGTTCAAAAAAGTATCTATTGAAATCAAGTGCACCCGAAGGTACCGACCTTAAAAACCTTTTTTTAAAATTTTTTTCTCATAACCATGTTTAATTTAATGTTATACGCATGATATACGAATTTCACATACATTCACACTTTCTGTGTCCTTAAAAGTTATGTGAATGCTCAATGCATATTTATGTGAATGGTCATCCATGTGAATGATTATTTCACACCATGTGAATGGTGTTAGTATATCCTGTGTGACGATCGCAGTCTAAGTTTAGATAGCATTTTGTGTAAGAAATTTTACTTGATATTGAATATTAACAAGTGTTTGATATATGTTTGATTATATGTGTTTGATATTGATTGTTTGTATGTTTGAACTTGGTGTAATGTATTACAAGAAGTTCAAACAATAAAACTCAAAGATAAATTCAAAACATAAGATAAAACATAAGTTTGAATGATGAGGTTCGAATTTAGGCTAGATTCGAATTTGTCTAGGAGGACAAATTCGAATAGGCCTTGGGCCAGATTCGAATTTGTCCTAGACAAACTCGAATCTGTCAGTATAATTAAGGGTTAATTCGATTAAATATTAGACTTTTGCAGAATTTGTCAGACGATTAGCAGAAGGCGATCTAGAACTTGATTGCAATCAGTGAGTCTCGTGAGGAGAGAATCATCGTGTCGGGGCGTTCTAAGTTGTTCGTCTATCACCGTGGTAGTCTCCGTGTTTCGGTGTGCGTGATATATCCGTCAAGCCGCTAACGAGGATTCCGCACTCGTTGGAAGGTGTCGCGTCAAGATAGATCCGTATAGAGTTCAGACCTTACAAGTGGTATCAGAGCCATTGGGTGTTCGTGGTGTTTTTCGTGTTCACTAGAAACATCTGTGGTTTCTTGACGTTTTGGACGGTTAAAATCACATTTCTGGAGGATTTCGAGTTTATCAAGTAAGATATCGGAAAATACTTTGCATTAGTTCAAGTTTTTGATCGAATTCAATAATTTCACTAGTAAAAATATAGGTTTAATCTGAAAACTTGAAAAACTCGAAGTGTTTGCCGTTTTTCGAACTTGCGGCGCTCGAACATCAAGGGGGTATTAGGGTTTTCATAAGTTTCGAGTTTGTCAGAAAATACGCTCCTTTCGAAGTTCCTTAGTGTTTGATTCGACTTTGGCCAATTCGAATTTGCTCGGGTTTCGTAAATTCGAAATTAGGGATTTCGAGTTTAGTAAAGCCTTCGAATTTGTCATTTGATTCGATTTTAGTTGGACTTCAAACTTAATTTCGAATTTACTTCCAAACGAGTTTAAAATTAATTAAATTCGAACATACTAAGGTTTGAAAGTGTTAATTTAAATTAATTTCGAATTAAATTAATTAAGTTTGAATTCAAAGAATTCATGAAACAATGACAAGTCTCCAAAGGTTTATTGTGATGGATCACGAGGTCGGAAAAGCAAATTCTCCACCAAAGTTGATGAAATTGGAGGACTATTATTGGTGGAAGGATAGGTTCATCGACTTCGCTAGATTTAGTGATATGAGGATGTGGATTTGTATAGATGAGGGATACATTCCACCTACGGCAGAGGTTGAAGGACGACAAAGAGTCTTGTCATATTCAAAGATGAAGGATGATGATAAGAAGCTTTATGAGGCTGAGAAGCGGGCATTCGCAATCATTAGAATGGCTTTACCTCAGGAGATCTTGCACACTTTCCGCAATCAAAAAACAGCAAAAGAGCTGTGGGATGCTTTGGAGAAAAGGTGTGAAGGTAATCCCAGGGTTAGGAAAAATAGAATGGAAATGCTCAAGCAGCAGTTCGCGATATTCAAGGCTTTGAAGAACGAAAAGCTGGATGAGACAATTACCAGATTCTATCATTTGCTAACTGAGTTAGACAACCACGATGTGGAATACAGTGAGTCAGAAAAAATTGTCAAAATTCTAGATGCTTTACCAGCCAAATGGGAAATGTATGTGGCGCTGATAAAACATGATGAAGACAAGTTCTATACTCTAACTCTAAAGACTGTCATAGGAACGCTGAGGGCCTATAACTTTGAATTGCTGAGGCAAGAAAGGGATTATGAACAAGTACAGGATCCGGACATGTACTTTGGGAAGTCCAAATCTTCAGGGGCAACTGACGTGAAGACGGCTACAGCATTCTTTTCGGGTGAAACATCGACTCTGGTTGAATCAGAAGACTCAGTGAGTCGGGCTTTTCTTAGGGTTTTCTAGACCAGAAGAAAAGCAAACTCAGACTACATCTACATCTCAAGGGTATTCAAAGATGCCGATGAGCGCAAAATCAGCTGAAGACCATCTGAATCTGTTGGCTTCATTTGTGGCCGCCCATGGCAATTGCGTTCAAGGGAAAATCAACGATCCTGCGCTTTGGGATGAGGATTATGATTAGGTAGATCCTGATGATTTAGAGGAGATGGATCTGCAGTGGCAACTGGCCATGGTAACTCAGCGAGTTAAAAGGTTCATCAAGAGGACGGACAGAAATCTCAACGTCGGTAACAATAAGATAGGGTTTGATAAATTCAAAGTTAAGTGTTACAACTGCCAAGGGTTAGGACACTTCGCTAGAGAGTGTCAAAGACCAAAAGTAGAAAACTACCAGAACCAGTACCAGAATCAATCTCAAGGGAGATATCTGCCAGGTAGTTCAAGCAGTCAGACAAATATAGTTGGTCTGTTAACCAATGTCACATCTGACAGACAGCTTGATGGAACATATGACTGGAGTACACATCCAGAGTCGAACGCTAGAGCCTTTATGGCTGAAGTAACCGAGACCGGAAGTGTCGGAGCAGAGGAAAACACAGGGGACAACAATCAGAATGATATCAGTCCTATGTTGGTAGAAAAGTCAGAAGATCAGACGATTCTGGAGTTCGCCGCACAGATGGCCAATGTGGAATCTGATCACGCCAAGGTAATTCTGAATTTCTCTATTTTCTGTGATTTATGTGCTTTGTGTGCAATGTCTAACGATAGATTAAACTTAGTACTAGAATCACATCAAACTATAACTGCTCAGAATGAATCCTTAAAATCAGACAACGCTAGCCTCTTAGATATAAAGGAAGACCTTAGGAATAAGCTTAAGGCAGATGCACAAGATGTCATAGTTCTAAAAGACAAGCTGAGCGAACAGTGTGTTAGATTAGGACTAATGTATGAGCATGTTGAGGCATTGACTAAAGAGCTTAAGATCAAAGAAGTAGAGCTAGCCGAATCTAAGGTTAAGGTAGCCGAGGTAAACAGTAAACTGGAAAAGTTTTTGAACTCATCACTCAACCTAGGGAAGATCTTAGATGCACATCGTCAGTCTAAAAAACCTATAGGTCTAGGGTATCATGAGAGTCCTCCACCTTTCAATGATAACTATGTACCTCAGCCTCAAGAGAAAACTGAAAAACCAGTCGACTCAGAGGTAGATACTGAACCTATGTCTGAACCAGTTAAGGATAAAGAAGCTAAGGTGACTAGTAATAATGTCAAGATTAAGAAGGTCAAATTTGTGCCATCTTCTAGTGATAAGCCTGTAGGACAAGCCAAAATTGACTTTAATGATCAAGAAGAGGAACCAGTCACTATAGTTGAGACGAAAGAACCAGACACTAGTGAGACACCTAAGTCAAAGGGCACACATAAAAAGTCGATTAACAAAATGTCTTGCTTTAGATGTCATGAAAGGGGACATGTTGCTTCTAGTTGTCCACATAGGAAAGTAGACTCTACCCCAAAAACTGGAAAGCCGGAACAACATAAACCTTCTACAAGTGTTGCAAGTACAAGTAGTTCTCATAACACCGAGAAAACTGTGCAAGCCACACCAAAATCTGCTGTGAAACAAACACCTGTGTCAGGTCGAACCAAAGAAGTGATCAGGACTAATTCACCAAATAGAGTCACTAATCAATCTAGGTCAGGACTGCAACAAAATTATAGGAGTACTACACCTAGCAGAGCTTACACTCCGGTTAGGTCACACACTCCTGTAAGACATCAAACACCAGGTAGAGCTCAGAGATATCAATCGGAAATGCCTTATAATCGAAACTATTCAAGAGCTCCACAGCAAATGCCTACACAAAGGCCGAGAGTGAACTTAAATCACTCGACACACAACAGGCTCTAAATCAAAAACCCAAGTCGCCTGAAAGGAGAGATTGGTATTTGAAAGAGTTCAAGTATGTGGACGAGAATGGTATTACCAAGTTAGTTATGGCTTGGGTTCCCCGTGATAACTAACCTCTTTTCTTTCATGTGCAGGAGATAACTACAGGTCCAAACAACAAGTGGTTCGTCGACAGTGGCTACTCCAGGCACATGATAGGGGAAGGAAGTCTACTCGCAGACTTCAAGGGAGGGAATAGGGGATTTGTATCATTTGCGGGAAATAAAAGAGGAAATATCACCGGTACTGGAGTGGTCACTAATGGGACTATCAAACTGGATCAAGTTTATCATGTTGATAAACTGGTTCACAATCTCATTAGTGTATCTCAAATCTGTGATAAGAAGAACTCCGTACTCTTCACTGATACTGAGGCGTTAGTGCTGAAACCGGGATTCCAAGTACCTGAAGAATGGAAACTGATGAGCGCTCCAAGGAAGAATTACCTGTACATGCTTGACATGAATAAGCCGGAATCTTCGATGGGACCAATTTGTCTAATATCAAAAGCTTCAAAGACTGAATCGTTTTATGGCATAGACGCATGGCACACTTGCACCTGAGAAAGATGAATTACATTACTAAAAATGGTTTGGTGCAAGGTGTTCCAATGAAGAGCTTTCAGTTTGAAGACAAGTGTCTGCCGTGCAAGAAAGGAAAACAACACAAGAAGACACACAAATCCAAGACTCAGAACTCAATAGCTGCCACGTTCGATTTGTTACATATGGACCTGTTCGGACCAATCAACAAAAGGAGTATAGGTAGTAGTTGGTATTGTTTGGTTATTACTGATGATTACTCACGTTTTTCTTGGGTTTTCTTTTTAGGTACAAAGGACGAGACGACTGCCAAGCTCATCGGGTTCTTAGACCAAGTGGAAAACTCATACGGGACGCATGTTAAACGTATCACGAGTGATAACGGAACAAAATTCAAAAACACGGTTATTGGTGTATATTGCCTATCAAAGGGCATAGTGCATCAATTCAGTGCACCATATGAGCCACAACAAAATGGGGTGGCAGAACGGAAAAACAGGACTTTGATTGAGGCAGCAAGGACCATTCTCTGGGATTCAAAGCTTCCTACCATGTTTTGGGGGGAGGCAGTGAATACAACGTGTCATGTTTTAAACCGGGTCCTTACTGTCAAATCATTGAACAAACCTGTTATGAAGTTTTGAATAAAAGGCCACCAATTTTAAATGGCTTCGAACCATTTGGGGTACCATGTACGTTAATGAAAACAAAACATCAACCTATGTTTGGTGAAAAGGCAGACGAAGGATATTTCCTAGGTTATGTGTCGAACTCACCAAATAAAAGGGTTTTTAACAAATCAAATGGTACAGTAGAGATTGTGTATAACATTGATGTCACAAGTTATACACATGAACCCGAAACTGGTCCGGGATGGATTTTTGATTATGACAAGTTGTTTGAATCATTTAACATTCCTTTGGATGGAAATGCAGGTACAATCGAACAGGACTTGTCATCATTAAATCTGAATGATGAGGGTCAAAGTTTTCCGAGGACCACCTTTCCATCAACTTCCGAGCCTACAACAACTGAAGATAGATCTCAAGTAGAAAATAATTATGAAATGCCTACAAATGAAAATCAGACAACAAGTTCTAACTCTGAAGACAGTGTCCATGAGGAAGAAAATGTAGAGTCTGAGGTTGTTCCCCCGTTAGGTGAGATAGGATCGAACTTAGGAGATAATCTTAGGGTTGACGAGATAGAAACATCGAGGATTAACAAGGATCATCCAGTTGAGAGTATCATAGGAAATCCTAATGCTGGTGTGAGGATTAGGTGTAGTTTGAATAACAACACAATGTTGTTGTCAATGACCAATGACTCCGATGCCTTTCATACTTGCCTCTACTCATGTTTCATTTCACAAGTAGAGCCGAAGAATGTGCAAATGGCACTAAAAGACAACTCTTGGGTTGAAGCGATGCAGGAAGAACTGTCACAGTTTAGGAAACTTGAAGTGTGGGAGTTAGTTCCGTTACCTCAAGGAGAAATTGCAATAGGAACCAAGTGGGTTGTTAAGTGCAAGAGATATGATCGGGGTATAGTGACTCGCAACAAGGCAAGGCTTTTGGTAAAGGGTTTCAACCAAGAGGAAGAAATCGATTACAATGAAGTGTTCGCGCCAGTGGCAAGGCTTGAAGCAATCCGTTTGTTTCTAGCTTTTGTTTCCTTCAAAGGTTTTAAGGTTTATCAACTTGACGTAAAGAGTGCTTTTCTTTATGGGAAGGTGAAGGAACTGGTGTATGTGGAACAACCGCCCGGGTTTACAGATCCGAAGTATCCAGACAGAGTATATCGGTTAGATAAGGCTTTGTATGGATTACATCAAGCACCAAGGGCGTGGTACGAGACTCTATCTAATCATCTTTTAGACAACGGGTTTGAAAGAGGGAGAATAGATAGTACGCTGTTTGTGAAAAGAAAAGGTGAACATTTCATCTTGGTACAAGTGTACGTCGATGATATCATTTTCGGGTCATCAGACGAGCAGATGTGCACAGACTTTGAAAAGGTAATGAAGTCTAAGTTTGAGATGAGTGCTATGGGTGAGTTAAACTTCTTTCTGGGTTTGCAAGTCGAACAGAGGAAGGAGGGCATGTTTATTCATCAGACGAAGTATGTCTACGACATTTTAGAGCGCTTCGGGATGGAAGGAACCAAGCTGATAGCTCACTTCAGCACGCCGATTCAAGTGAATCATAATCTCGGATCAGGTACAGAAAGTGATACCAATGTGGATCCGACGTTATATCGGGCCATGATTGGGTCACTCATGTATTTAACTGCTTCTAGACCTGACATAATGTTTGCTGTGTGTATTTGTGCTAGCTTTCAAGCAAATCCAAAAGAGATGCACATGAAAGCTGTGAAGCGGATTCTGAGATACCTCAAGTCGAAACCGAAGCTGGGACTTTGGTATCACGCGGATGGTGATCTGGAATTGGAGGCTTTCACATATTCAGACTATGGAGGATGCAGCTTGAATCGCAAGTCAACAACTGGAGGTTGTCAGTTCCTTGGAGGGAGGCTCGTTTCCTGGCAATGCAAGAAACAGACTTCGGTAGCCGTGTCAACGTGCGAGGCCGAATATGTTGCTGTTGGTAGTTGCTGTTCACAGGTTTTGTGGATACAAACAACAATTGCGGGATTACGGTTTGACTTATACTCATACTCCTATTAGTATAGATAACCAGTCAACTATTGCAATAACCAATAATCCAGTTAAACACACTAAAATCAAGCACATAGACATAAGACACCACTTTATACGTGATTGTGCTGAAAAGAATTTAATTAAGCTGGTAAAAGTGGCAACAGAAGATAATAATGCTGATTTATTTACCAAAGCTTTTGATAAGTCACGTTTTGAGTTGTTAGTTCAACTAAACGGAATGCGTAATCCAGAGTAAATTGACCTTAGTAGAATTTATTTCTTTTTATAGTAGTAGAATTTCCTTCTTTTTATGGTAAGTTTAGTAGCTTAGAAGAATTTCTTTTTATAGTAAGTTAGTAGGTTAGTATATTTCCTTACTTTTATTTATGAAAAACAAAAGAAAAAAGAGAGAAAAACCATAAAAAGTTCAAAAAAAGAGAATATTAGAAAATGAGTTAAGTCTTAGTTACATAGGTTCAAAGTGATGAAAATTAGCACACTTGATACAATCTCTAAGTGTTAAGCTTTCACACATAATGCACCTAAAACTCTAAGTGTTATACATTATCTAGTTTGATGTGTTGGTAGGCATAATACACAAAGGGAGTCTCAAGGCTAATAAAATATTCAAGAAAAAGTCAGACGTGTCACTAACTAAGATGTATGACCAAATGGTCTTAATTTTGATGTTAGAGACATACATACATTGATTCTAAATGAGGTATGCAAATTTTCTGGGGGATGTATAGCAACATCAGATACATCTTAAAGAAAAGAAAAGAATAGAAAAATCATGATATTGAATTGAGAGTCAAAACAAGTAACTCTATTGTACGTAAGTACAGACCTGTTGCCTCTGGTTTGATTCGAGTTAGCAAGATAAGTCGCTTTGTTGTACGTCAGTACAAACCTGTTACCGATATATTGCTAGCTTTAAAATAAACTTTAAGACAAACTAAGACACTCTGTTGTATGTAAATACAGAACTGTGTCCGACGTTTGCCTTTTAAAGAAAATTTGCAATACCGAAAAGTTATAATCATTGTGTGAATGCCTTGATCATAAAAGTATGTTTAAGTATGAGTCACATAAGGTAATTTCTTGATAAATAAAAAGGCCAAGGGATATTCCAAAGTGTAACATGTTTAAAGGGAAAATAATACCAACAATCGTCTAGAATTGTGTGTCACGACAAACAATCAAAGGAATAAAAAATTCCTAAGTGTGAAAGTAAGATACTGAAAGTGCGTATTTGACACCGCTATCTGATTGAACCTGTTTTTGACTTTCTCGACAAAAATATTCTGTTAGTATAGGATGTAAACTTAAAAGTATTGTAGATTAGTTTAAGTTTAAATTTTGTTCAAAATTTTACTTTATTTTATTTTACTTTATTTTATTTTATTTTATTTTATTTCATTTTAATTTATTTTATTTAGGAAAAAGATCAAAGTTACTAAGGATGCATTTTTAGTTGAATAAACAAACATTGCGTGAAAATCTTGTGGTTAGTGATAAATTTTGCATAGTTTGTTCCGTTACACGAAAAAAATTGAAAAAGTTGAATTTTATTGAAAAATTTTCAAAATTTTCATTTAAATTCGAATTTAAGACAAAGTCGAATTGACATTCGAAACTGTCAGTAATTTCGAATTTAATGCAAGTTCGAAGGTGGTTAGTATATATAGGTCAATAGTGAACATTCATTGTCACCTACATTCGAGTTTAGCTCTTCGAACTTACCCTCTCTGGGATTTCGAACTTGCCGTTCGAGTTTACCGATTCGAATCTTTCACTATTTGTCGAAGTTTTGTTCACGTGTGTTCTATTCTACCACCAAATCTAGGTATAACCACTAGTATTATACAAGATTTAGGTAGTTTAGGACTCAATTTTAGCAAAAATCGACTCATTTTGATGTTTTAAGGGTTTTGAACTTTGTGATTCAAAATCACTAAGTTTAACCGGTAAAACTTCAAATAAGTTACAAACATCTTCAATTAGAACCTACTAGGACTAGTGAATACAATTTTCTAAGTCTAATGGGGCTTAAAACTTGGATTTGTGTTTGAAAGTGACCGACTTCGACTTTGTTCATCTAGTTCGAGTTTGTCAGTAAATTCGATCTTGAATTCAAGTCAAATTCGAACATGTCATTCGAGTTTATTATTAAAATCGAAATATTTGAATAATTTTAACGTCAAACTTGTACAAATTCATATGTGTTGGATTTTGAACTTACATAAGTTCAAAATAAAACAAATTTAGATTTAATCAAGTTTCATTTTTATTATTCATTTCTAATATATATTACTGTTTATTGTGCAGATATGGGGGAAATAGCTTTCTTTCAGAAACATAATATGGTAGAATCGCCAGACCAGGAGCTTCCTGAAGCTCAGGCGTTTAGACCTATGGTGGATTTCTTGGCAAATTCCAGGGTGTCGTATGCCCTTTCTCATAATGTACATATCGTACTACCATATGTTAGACAGTTTTGGGATCACCTGCAAGTTGATTGTACAGTGACGCCGACGGTCTTGAGGACAAGGGTTGGCGGGCAGCCATTAGTGTTTTCTGCCGATATGCTGCGTAGGGTTTTGCAGCTTGGGACGGTCGAGCAAGAGGCAGGGCCGATCGACTTCACATTGGACGTAAGGCAAGCAGCCTTTTTACGGATGGGTTATGGTCTTGATATAGCTAAAGCATCGTATATGAAGAGTGGTCTGATAGGCCAATGGAGATACCTTGCACATGTCTTTATGGTGTACTTTGCACCTAAAAAGGCAGGTTTTGATTATATAGTGTCAATGATGCAGTCGGCGATGATTGCATTGGTTTATAATAAGAAATTCAGCTACTCCGAGATGTTCTTTGCGGAGTTTGTTCATCAAATTACTGCTCCAGCGCGCGAGAGGTTCCTAATGTATCCGCGCTTCGTCATGATGTTGATACGCCATTTTTTGCCCAACCTGCCGCAGTTGCCGGATATTCAGAGCGTCGCTGTGATTGATAAGCGAATTTTTGCAGATTGCCAATCAGACAACGCCCGTAGGGCTGACGTGGTTAGACCACTGGATGCACCTCTTTTTGGTGCAGTGGTAAATCCAGGTTTTGTAGCCACAGAGGGTGAGAATTGGGCTGGGGAAGGGCTGCAGCCGCAGCAAGTACAGCCACAGCAGCAGCAACAACAACAGCAACGCCCTCCAGCACAACAAAGAAGGAGGACAAGAGCTCAAGATAGATCGACTCAGGCTTCAAGGCTAAGCTCCAGCAGGGTACAAGAGTCAGTGGAAGCAGGTCCGTCATCGGACGCTGCGGTTCCTTCTGGTGTGGCACCACTAATTGATCCTCAAATGGAAACTCTGGAGGAGATCTGGGCACAAGGAACTCAGGCACAAGAAGAAATTACTGCTGAGCTAGTTGATACAATCTTAGAGCCTCCAGCTAGTTTCGATGATCTTATGCGTTAAATTGATGAATATCAGCCAGAGGTAGAGGGTCAAGCAGTGACCACTTCTGAGTCGTCATCAGAAGAAGCTGAAGAGATAGAGGTTGAAGCAGCAGCAGTAGAGACGGTTGATCCGGCTGTCAGAATAGGCAGATATGGATCCAGAATTGTTGTTAGTGAACGAGAAGCAGAAAAAAGAGCAGCTAGAGATTCGGATGACGACGATTCCGATTTTGAAGCTGAAGATCCTACTCCATTAGTGCCAAGGCAAAGTGCCAAAAGACACAGGTTTATGCAGGGAGCTTCATCTGCTTCTGTTTCAGAGCCTGAGATTCCATCCGCTCAAACATCTGCTCAACCATCTGTTCAACCTTCAATCACTCCGTCACCAATCACATCAATTCCATCCACTTCATCCACCTTCACAGACGACCAGCGTTTCTCAGAGCTGAGAAGCAAGGTAGACTTCCAGACAGTCCAAATCTTCCAACTCACAAAAATAGTCAGCGAGCTTCAAGAGCATAATGCAAAGATTGATCAAGAAAACATTAAGTTGAAGACATTTGTCGCTGATCAAGCTGCTGAGATCAGAACCATGAAGTCCCTCCTCGAGCGGCTAATGAAAAATCTTCAGGCTTAGGGGGAGACCAGCTGCAGAGATGCTCAAGAGATTAGAAGAGAAGATGACGATGGCAATGATCCCGATACACGAAAAGATAGTGAGCCAGTAGATTTTTCTTCTGCTCAGCATGCTGAAGTTCAGGGGGAGCCTAGTCAGTCAGGAGTCGAAGGAGGTGATTCAAAGGCCATTGAGAGCGAGATGATTGACGCTCTAATGGATATTGAAGAAGAAGAGATAGAATTTGATTTTGAAGATGATATTGAAGAGTTAGAGGAAGGGGAGTTTGTGCCAGAGGACATAGCTGATTGGAAATCAGATGATGAAGTGATAGAAGATGAAGACGATAATGTTGATGAAGTGATCGTAAATTCACAGCCTATCACAGAGTTTTACGTGCAGAATGAAACAATGTGATTGATATCGAGGAGATCAAGCTGGCCTCAGTAGAAGACTCTGAACTAGAGGAAGCTGAGAGAGAACCATCTAGGGCTGAACTGTTAAATCTATGGTTCCGAAAGGAAGAGAAGAGAGCAGAGCCTAAGATGAAGAGGAGAATGAGAGTACCAGGCTCCGAGAATCTCTCAGGTGGAATTATAAGCTGGTTCTTCGACAGAGAACTTCAGCTATTCATTCTAAAGAGAAGAGATGGACTCCAATACCTGAGGCGTACGCTTAAAGTGTTTAACACATTGCCGAAGGTGGAATTGAAGGAGTTAGCGTGGAGAGAGTTAATCAACATCGGTGAGGATCCTTATGCTGAGGTTATAGCAAAGATAATCAGAAAGAAGGGCCGATCCGGAAAGTTTGAAAGACTCAAGCCTAGGACGGGAAAGAGAGTAGAAGATGAATCAAGGGTAGATCCACATACAGGAAGGCCATGGGCTAGAATGGTGTATAAGCCTGTAAAGTGTTTGAAGAAGGTGCCTATGAAGTCGATGCCACAAGATGTTCTAAGTAATATGAAGTGGTGGTATGTAGATAATGATACTGCTGAAGCCGTGATGGAAGACATTCAAGACAAAGTTATTTTGCGAGTGTATGATCCATTACATCTAATAAATCTATCAAAGGATGACCTAAAGAAGCTACATGATTAGCCTATCTTCTTTTACGAAGGATGGAGATCTGAAGCTAGGAAATTCCAGAAGATAGTTAGAATATGTATAGATATAGGTATATATGCAGGAAGTAGTCTATATGGTTCAAGTAATTAGACAAAATGTAAAAAGTTAGAAGCTATCGTCAAGAGGGAGTCTGTTAGTACATCCTGTGTGACGATAGCAGTCTAAGTTTAGATAGCATTTTGTGTAAGACATTTTACTTGAAATTGAATATTAACAAGTGTTTGATATATGTTTGATTATATGTGTTTGATATTGATTGTTTGTATGTTTGAACTTGGTGTAATGTATTACAAGAAGTTCAAACATAAAACTCAAAGATAAATTCAAAACATAAGATAAAACATAAGTTTGAATGATGAGGTTCGAATTTAGGCAAGATTCGAATTTGTCTAGGAGGACAAATTCGAATAGGCCTTGGGCCAGATTCGATATTTGTCCTAGACAAACTCGAATCTGTCAGTATAATTAAGGGTTAATTCGATTAATTATTAGACTTTTGCAGAATTTGTCAGACGATTAGCAGAAGGCGATCTCGAACTTAATTGCAATCAGTGAGTTTCGTCAGGAGAGAATCATCGTGTCGGGGCGTTCTAAGTTGTTCATCTATCACCGTGGTAGTCTCCGTGTTTCGGTGTGGGTGATATATCCGTCAAGCCGCTAACGAGGATTCCGCACTCGTTGGAAGGTGTCGCGTCAAGTTAGATCCGTAGAGAGTTCAGACCTTACAAATGGTGTGAATGACCATTCACATGATTTTTTTTTTTTACCATTTACAAGATTTATGATGTTGCTTGTTTTGAAAAAAAGTCTTATAATGTTGTCGTATACATGTCTATTCAAAAAAAATATATGTGAATGATCATTCACATTAGGGTACGTTGGGTACACTGGAATCTTATAGGTACACTCATGAACCTGATTATATATATATATATATATATATATATATATATATATATATATATATATATATATATATATATATATATATATATATATATATATATATATATATATATATATGGGTTCAAGTGAGTACCACTTGTTATGCAGCGTACCAGAAGGTACCACTCTTAAATTTATTTTTTTTAAATTTTTTTTCATAAACATGTTTTAATTAACATTAAACAGATGATATATAAAAGTTACGCAAATTCGAACACTCTAAATGCATGAAATCACGCATCACATATATGCACGTTCACATATATTCAAATTTATGTAACCGTACGTTCACATCATTTTTAGGAACTAGGAGATGTGAATGTATGTAAAATTTACCTATGATCTTTATAAAATTAAATAAAACATGTTTATGAAAAAAAATTTAAAATTTTTTTAAGGGTGGTACCTTCTGGCGCGCTGCATAAGGGGTGATACTCTCTCGAACCATATATATATATATATATATATATGTGTGTGTGTGTGTGTGTGTGTGTGTGTATACATGTATATATAATATACATACATATATATATATATATATATGTATATTTTATACATATATATATATGTATAATTTATACATATATAATATATATATATATATATATATATATATATATATATATATATATATATATATATATCTATATATATAAATGTATATTTTATATACATGTATATACATATATGTATATTTTATATAAATGTATATACATATATGTATATTTTATATATAAAGATTGGTTATTTAAGAACCTAAATATTTGTGAGAACTTGAGAACCATAGGGGTAGTTTTGGAAAAATAAAAATCTATCTCTTTTATTTATATATTCTCAATTTCTCTTTCATTAAACCCTAAAAAAGATGCACATTTTTCTTTTCTCTTTCCCTATCTCTCTAAACACTAAAGAACACCACCGCCACTATCTTGAAGACACGATGAACTATTACTTCTCCTTTATATCTCTCACGATTTGGAAGTCCGATGGTCAATAGATGACGATTTGGAAGTTGGATGGTCAAAAGATGAAGATTGAAAGTCCGACGGTCAAGAAATGAAGGTTATTTGTACGATATTAGATTTATAATAAATGTAATAGTTATTAGATGTTTTTTGTTAAAAAAAAGTTTTTGTTTATGATTCACAAGATAACGATTTTTTTCTATTTAAAAATGTGTTTTTGGTATATTTTATGTCAGTTGCATACCAAGTGTTTGATAAATGTCTAAATGAATTTTTTTTTCAGTTCATCTACGACACTCTACGTAGAATATATAATACTTGGCATTCTACACGACGTTCTACATAGATTACATGATAATCTACATAGAATATGTTCGCCGATACTCTACATAGAATATGACAGTTTCATTTTCCATGGATATTGAAGTTTAAAATCATTTCCAAACATATTTTTTGTTAAAATTTTTTTTGTATATGATTCACAAGATTTGATTTTTTTTATTTAAAAATGTATTTTTTGTATATTTTATATCAGTTGCACACATCCTTTTTTTTGTTTCAGTTCGTCTGCGATACTCTACGTATAATATATGATACTTGACATTTCTACGCGACACTCTACATAGAATGCTTGACATTCTACATTGATTACGTTTATCGGTTCGTCGGAGGTTCTGGTTCCTAATGAGTGTGTCATTGATGGTTCAGCGTCTTTATGTATTACATCTAGTCTTGGTTTGTATTTTTATAGATCTATAATACTTTATATAGAATAAATAATATTCTATACAAAATTGATTGTAGCTAGTTTGTATCTATGTAGAATATTGTTATTGTTGTATGAGTAAATCATTATCGTTGTATCTATATAGAATACATGATATTTAACACAGATTACATGATAATTTACATAGAATATGTTCGCCGATTAATTTGCTAAAACTGTGTTTTTAATGTATTTTTACATAGAATACATGATAATATACATAGAATACGTTTAACAGTTTATTTGTTATTGTTGTATCTATATGTTTTACATATCATTCTATGTAAAACATATGAAATGTTTAAGAAACATAACATTCGACATAGATTATGAATAATAATGTCAATCTACATAAAAATATGAAATGTATAAGAAACATAACATTCTACATAGATTATGAATAGTAATGTCAATCTACATAAAAATATATAGATTTATATAATATTCTATATAGATACATAATATTACTATATAGAATACATTAATCTTTTAGCAATTAAATAATTTTCTTTATAAAAATCAATTCTCATGAAAGAAAGAGAAAATGAAATTAAAAAAAGTAAAAAAGAAAGAGGAAGAGAAACAACAGATTTTTTTCTTCCAAAAATACCTTTTTCACACATTTTCAAAATTTTCCACTATCAAAGTTCTAACTAATTACAAAAATGTCATTTGACAATTTTCAGCCATAGATCTTCTTGATCTAATGGCCACAAATGGTTGTTAGGTTCTCAGAAATATTTAGGTTGCGTTTAGTTAACGAAAACTAGTAATTTTTCAATTACAGTTTTCAAGTTATAGTTTTTACGAAAAAACAAGGGTTTCTATGAAAAATGAAAACTTGTTTAGATGATGAATTTTAGTTTTAAGAAAAATAAGATAAGTGATTATAAAATAAGAAAATAGGATAGATGATAGAAAAGTAAGAGAGAGAAAGAGAGTATTATAAAGAAATATAGGGTAGGTAATAGAAAAGTAAGAAAGAGAATATCAAAAGTGGTCTTTTAAAAAGTTAAACGAAAAGTTATGAAATTGTTGCTAAGTAAACAAATTTTCATTTTTTTTTGAAAAGTGAGATGGAAAGTTTGGAAATTTTCGGTAACCATTTTTTTTTGAATTAGATAGTCATGTTTAAATTAATAATACAATACTATTTATAAAAAATCACACATAAACACTAGAACTATGTGAAACGTACATGTTCACATGAACTGCATTGTTGTGAATGTAGGTTCACATAAGCATGTTCACATAAATTTTTTCACGTTCAGATAACTTTTAAGATGCTAGAAAGTATGAATGTATGTAATTTTTAACAAATAGCCTTACATTATTTGAATCTAAATAAATATGAAAAAAAGAAAAAAACTTTTTCTCAGAGCATGTTAACATCCGAAACCCGTGTGTTCACAGGTACCCATATATACCTTTGCATTTTTTAGGTACTCACACGAACCATATATATATACACAACTGGCCGAATGATTGTATTGATATGAATATGAAAATACAATTCGGTTTACAATGAAGTTCCGTATTCACTGTTACGTTGAAAATGCCTATTTAGACTAAACACTAACTATTACAACATTACAAGTTTAGTCCCTAGACTTTAAATCCATTAAAAAATGACATTACCAACATTCTCCTCCTTTTATGGATTTGAAGCCTAGAAACCTTTTATATTGCCCAACTTCTTTTCACATCTTCTAATGACTCGACAACTACTCAAAAAATTACAATATCTGATACAAAATCAGCAGTCATCAGTCTTTTGGTCTTTGGCATGGTATCCTTCTTCCGTTTTGACTTGTCCTCATCAAGAATCCCCTTCAATGACACCACTATCATTCTTAGGGTTCCATCCGAATCTTGTTGAGCTCAATGATTCTCATCGCCTTCTTCAAATGATCTTTGTTTTTATAGATGACACGCGACACATTACCCAAAATCACTTGAAACTCTTTATAATTGAAAAAGTTGGGAATCAATCATATCGTTTGGAATTACCTAAGGAGATGTCGGGTATACACCTGGTGTTTCATGTAGGAAACCTTAGGAAATCGTTCACTACTAGAAATGAAGATTGGACTGATCATACTGAGTTAGAGATTGATGAAAGGCTTCGATATGTGGAAGAGCCCGAGTGTGTTTTGGATACTAATGTCAAAAAGCTAAGGAACAAAGGGATAGAAATGGTGCGGATACGTTGGAAGCATCACAAAGCAACAATCCACACTTGGGAAACAAAAGATGATATGCTAGTGAAGTATCCCCATCTGTTCGAATCCTAGTAACTTCGAGGACGAAGTTTGAGCATGATGGAGCCCATGCTGTAACATCCTAAGATTTCAATTATTGTAATTTGAGGTTATTTACTTTAATTGTGTATTTGATGTAATTAGTTGGATGATTAAATGAAAGTTTATTTATTTGGAATTTAAAAGTCGATTGTTGTGCTTAAACAATTAAGGATTTTTCAATTTATAAATAAGTATGATAAATGTTTTAAGTGTTGGTGGTGAAAATATAAGAGTTTGAACTTTATTTAAGAAAATAGGTAAGTGGAGGGACCAGTTGTGTAATGAACCAAAAATGGAGAATAAAAGGACCTTTGAAGTCTTGCAAGAGCTCACTTGCAACTTTTCACCTTCAAAGTCACATAAAACCCTATCAAGAAAATCAGCTGAAATTCGAAATTGTGGAAGAATATCCGTGATAGGAACTGATATTACAAGGATTCAAGTCTGATTTAAGGTAAGAAAAGTGATTTTTTAAATTGGGGTTTTCTTGATGGGTTTAAAAATGTAAAAACGGAATTGAAATCTGAGAAATTGTCATTGAAAGACATCATTTGAAGTCCTTGAAAGTATTAGAAACAAAAATGATCAACAGATTCTCCAAAAAGGTAAGAAATATGGAATTTTATGAAGTTTTGTGTTCTTGAAATTTTTCTTCAATTTTGGTCAAATATGGAAAGAAATGAGTGTTATTGTTAGGGAAAATGGTTTAGAAGCACTCAATATATGTTAAAATAACGTTGGTATGCATTGCATGTTAATAAAAATTAATTTGGTGATATTTTAAGCAAAACTCGTAGGTCTCGACATGCTGAACTGCATGTCGACTCGTCGAGTCAGGCAGGATGACTTGGCGAGTCGATAAGAACATCAACTGGGTAAAATTTCTTCTAGGTGTTGTGACTCGAACCTCGAGTGGGGAAACTGAACCTCGGGTATAACCCAAACTTCGGGTGGGGACCCGAACTTCGGATAGGTTTTATTTCGGCTATAAACTAGACCTCCAAAGTTGGAATCGAACATCGGACCTCAACTTGACGAGTCGAGGTGGATGACTCGGCGAGTCAGCACCAGTTTAAGCGAACTTCAGTTCTGGTATAAGGGACGTGAATTTTTGAACTAAAAATCAGAATTTTGAGATAACTTTAACATTATATAAGAACTTTGAATGATGGGTTCTTATGACCTAGTAAAGATCCGAACCTTGGGTTTTAATTATGAATTTCGGATGGTGGATCCGAAGACTGGACACTTTAGTTTGTAAAATTTGATTAAAATCATTATTAAACAAACACTGATGGTAATTAAATAGTACTGATATGACAGGTTCCTTGTGGTGATGTTAAACACACAGTGGGGAAAATTGTGATTCCGGTTGAAAGCCTGTGGAGAAATAATATAATTTGAAGTTTAATATCGCACCCACTATGAGTACTTAAGATTGTATATGTCTACATTTGTTTTATGCTAGCTGTTATTCATTGAGACATGTTGATTCATTTTCGTTTGGCACTCTATTGACTTGCGTTTATTTGGATGCACATTGTTGCTTGATTACATTTTATTACATGTTCCATTTTCTTCGTCGTGCATCATCATGATGAGCTTTCGAGCTATAACTGGTAATTTGATGCTACCGAGGCTATATGACCTAGAGCTGATCACTCTATGGTCCTGAAGGGCAGGTGTAGTATCCTCGATGGTAACTTCTGCCTCAATTGAATGTTGACATTTTTCACTCGAGCCATAACTGGTAATTCGATGCACTCACTAAGCATTGCTTATCCTATAGTTGTTGACATTTTTCAGGAAAAAGGTAAATCGGCTGCTGGACCTTCTAGCTAAGTCAAAACTTGAAGTTCTTGAGAATTTCTACTCAATCGTTAACGGAATAAATGAGATTCCATTGGAATCTTTGGGATGGTTGTAATAAAATTTTAAGTATGTAGATTTAGAATGAACATTGTATCAATGTAGTGTGATTGACTTAAATTACATTTATGTATCATTTCAATTTCCTGTAATGTACTAAGTATTTGGGTTTAATGTTTATTTATGAGTTGTATGTTTAATCCTGGGTGATGTGTTTGTGATTATTGTGACAAGGGTGTCACACTATATTTTCCCTCAACACAAACTGACCCAATTCAACAACCTCATGTTGCTGAATCACACTAGGGATGGCTCCTTGGGTAGGATGGCTTAGTTCTTGAGGCTCCACTGGAGCATGATCTACGCGGTATAATCTCACAATCTCAGCACTGACATCAGCATACCTCAATATTGATTCAAGGATTGGAAGAATATTTGCATTAGGATCATCCCGATTGCTGTACAAACTCATCATGACATGATCAGTGCATTTTTATGAGTTGGCCCTCTTCGGAATTTTTTCGTTTGCACGCAATATCCCTCAAATGAGAATCTGAATAAAACCTTGGAGAGGTACAAATCTCGGAGCTCTGTTGGTAGTCTTTGCAAGCACCACCTCCTTTAGATCCTCCCATATGCACAAAACACAGCCGTTGTGTTTATTAAATGCAACTCCATGGAAAATTCGGAGTGCATGTATGCTTCCTTTATCCACTCCACTATGTTTGGAGGTCATACATCTATTCAAGATACAAAATAATGTATACCATTCTCTGTTGAGTACATTTCGATGGAATAAGAGATCTTATGGAGAGGCTTTGTGTAGCCAAGACTTATGAAGTCCCTACACACTTGATCTTCTGAAACAAATTCCTCAAAATCAACTAAATCAGGAAAATTATTCCTGTCTATTTTTCTTGGCTAAAACAAATTGTAATGGAGTCTAGATAAGATGATTTTAGCTTTGAACTGATCGATGGTTACTTTGAATGGATGGTCACCCACATCCGGAACAAATTCAATGGTGTGCCAGAATTGATGGAGATAAATCAGAGGAATTGAAGGTTTGTATTGCAAAAGATTGCCCACAGGATGACCTTTCAGTATTTCAACAACCACAGGATGGCTAACTTTCATAACTGAAAAATCTATGCTATGGTTGTTATCAGAAAGGAGAAAGTGGTTAGATTTTACAAGGTGAGTTTCAGGTATAGGTGATGTAGGTTTACCAGCAATTGATGCTGACCTTAACGGTTTGATTGCGATAATATGATTTGAAGAGGATTGTAAATTTGAGGAGTTAGAAACATTGGTGGGGGTCTAAGAAGCCATTTGATTCTTGTAAAAATAACAAACATGTTAGAAATTGCAGGTAAATACAAATGTCAAAGCATCTCAAGAAAAATATTATTTCACAAGAAGTTAGAAAAATCTGTGTTTCATTGTTTACAGCATCGGGATTCCAGACAATAATATTAAAAAATTACTGTGAGGACTCCAAAGTCACCATCAGGGACCAATATTAATGAAATACATATTTGAAAAACTTAACCTGCTAAATCTTATTTTTCTTTGAAAAATTAAATTTATCACACTTAAAAAATATTCAGAATTGAATTTCGAATGAATATACATTAATTTCGATCATTAAAGACCAATCTCGAAGTGTAGAAAGCAATCTCTAAAAACACAGAATGAAATTCGAATAAGGAATGATGACTTTCGAATGATAAGGATAAATTCAAATATCACAAAATGAATTTCGAATGATAAGGATGAAATTCGAATCAGTCTCGATGAATTTTGATTGATTTAGAATGAAATTCGAATGGTATTGGAATCAATTCGAAATATGAGTGATAAACTTCAAATAAAAATGAGTGATTTTTGAAGAATATTGCCAACAATCTGAGTACTTAATCCTGAATCTCGAAGGATAAGTATTGAATCTCGAATGACAATGCATCAATTTCAAATAAAACTAAGTATTTCGGTTAAAAAAACTAAGTAAAATTCGAATAAAACCAAGTATTTCGAATAAACAGGATAACATTTTGAATGACATTAACTAACATTCGAATATTGAACAATGAATTCCGAATTACGAGTTATGAAATTCGAATTACATTGTTTAAAATCCAAATAACATTTAATATAAACTGAAAAAACTGAAATACACATATAGTGTTAGACCTTAATTTCGACCATGTAGAATTTATTTTGTAATTTTTAGTTAGTTTTATTTCCATGTAATTTACTTCAAGTGATTCCTTTTGTTTGTAATTTCCTTAGTGCATTTTAGAAGTTCAGGGGGCTAATTTGTAATTGTTTGAAAGTTGATTTAATGATGTAAGGGAAACCCCACCTAGGGTTTCCCACAAGATTGTCATTATTCTGAAATAGCAAAAAGGTAGCCGCCGCTTTTATCTGACATTCTTCTCTCAATATTCATATCGATAATAGAGTGAAAACATTCTTATTGTGTTGGTTTTTTGTGCTGAAATCATCATATTGAATGCAGATTATCATTGGGACATTTCCAGAATTTAGGTGTTTTGGTTAATTCTTACTCACCAAAAATGATTTAAAAATTAATCCAAACATTTTAGAAATTATTTTCAGGCTTTAAACTGTATTTTAATACATATTCAGAAAATTCGGAAATTAATTCAACTGTTAAAATTCGGACCATCTCGGATCACAACTCGGATAAAATTCCGGACCAATTTGGACCAAATTTTAACATATTTCGGACCAAATCTCGGACCCATCTAAAATTCGGTTCATCCGAAATGTGTTAGAACATTTTTCGGGTGCTTAAAATTACTTGTTCTTCATCTTTAACATTTTTTAAAACCATCTCGGATCATCCGAAAGTCGGCTCTTCAACCGAATTCGGATCATCAGAGTTGATCACATATTTTAAGTTAACCATCCGAGTTTCTCACAAGTTCATCCGAGTTCGATTCATCCGAATTCGTTCCATCAGAGTTCGTTCCATGAAAGTTCGGTCCATCCGATTTTTAATTTATCCGAATTATAAGTCCATCCGAGTTCTACTGTTCATCCTAATTCTTGTTCATCCGAGTTACTATTCACCCGAATTCGGCTAATCCGAAATTCGGTTCCTGTTCATCCGAACTTCAGTTTCCACTTCAAAAGATCTTCATTTTTAATCAGAACTATTCATCATGTCTCGAGAAGCACTTGTTCCTGGATCAGAGAACAGACCACCTGTTCTCTATCCAGATGAGTACGAACAATGGAAGCAGAGGTTTCTGAAATCCCTTGGCATGCAATCCATGGGAAATTTGCTACTTCAATCCTTACTAGAAGGACCGATTCTCTATTACCGGGAATTACCTGCAAGGCCAGATGCTGATCCTCCAGTCCCAGCATCAAGGACTGTTCGTGAACCTTCCACTGAAGCATAGAGGGATAGACAACAAGCTGACAAAAGGGCAGAGTATTTCATTTACCAAGCCCTCCTTACTGACTCCTGGTTGGAGTTGACAGCAAGTTGTCAGCTAAAGAGATGTGGGATAAATTAGAGATGCAAATGCTTGGGGCGGATCTAGATGACAGGGCCAAAGTAGAGGAAGCTAAGGCCAAATTTACTGAGTTCCGGGCCAAAGATGGAGACTCTCTTCAAGGTAACTTCACAAGGTTCTATGCAGTCATGAATGAGCTGAACAAGCTGCACATTAAAAAGGACAAAGATGATATCAATATCCAGTTCCTTTCATCCTTGGCTCCTGAATGGCAAATTGCAAATCGAGCCACCAAACGCGTTATGGACATACCAAATGTCTTGATTAATGTGGTTTTCAAAGAACTTAAAAAGTATCAAGGAGATGTTGATCATCATAACAGATGGCAAACACTTTGGCATCCTTTTTACAATCATCCAACTCAGGCACCAAACCCACTGACTCTTTAGCCCTGCTCTCCAGCAAGTCAATCCCCACTGAACTTCAACCGAACCCATCTCCATTGCACCACTACATTCAAGGTTCATCATCGTCTCAATGCAGATACGCATCACCACCGCATGAGCTATATGACGAAAAAGAGGCAACCATACCAGAACAAATTGCCTTATGCTCAAATTGTCTTCAACAAAGACGTTTTTCTCAAAACAAGACAAACAACCAGCTTCGTAATGACACTGACCCTCAAAGGTATTCTTACGACAAAATGGATGAAAGAAGAGATGATCGCAAGGATGATTGGAGACAAGATGATAGAAATGATCGGGGACGTGATGACTGGAATCGCAATGATCGGGATGATAGGAGGAATGATGATAGGAGAGATGACACAAGAGAGAGATGTGATGACAGACGAGACTATCGAGATGATCGCCGTTAAGAAAGGCGTGACGATAGAAGAGATAAGAGAAGAGAGGATTGGAGGGATTACAATTGTCGGTTTGATAGCCTCGAACCCTGTCGTGCTGATGACCGGCCGTCGTTGCGACCTGCAGAAATAATCCTTAATCTAACTACTTGCGTAGGGAAGTAAGGGTTTAATCCATAGGGAGTGAATTTGTAATTAGGGTTAGACGGTTAGCCTTGTGAGTTTTATTGAAAGCACTTTAAATTGTGAATTTTAGATTTGAATGATTTGTTTAGATCAATGACTTATGATTACTTTGTGACTAAAATTAATGGCAAAATAACTAATGCAGTAGATTAACAATCAAGAGAAGAATAACCATTCACGGAATCACCACGGCATAAGTGTTACTCACTATAATTTCATGCAACAATCACATAGACATAATCAATTACGCGACTAAATTACCCAAACATGTTTTAACCAATAAATCTCGGCATAGCGTATGCAATAGTAATACTTGTCTTAATCCTTAAGCTAATGGACTCGACACAAATAGTAATACGATGATAAACTATCTTGCTTTTACCAATCAAAACATACAATCATAATCATAGCCGAATGCTTATCATTTGCATACACATAATAGATCTCACTCAATACAAATACATCAAAGCATGAGAAATTAAAGTAGAGTAAACTTAGCCGTAGATCCTCCGTAAACGGCTAATGGGATTAGCCGCTCATCGTATGCTCTTCAACAATGTAGACCTGAGTCATTGCATAGCTTGCGAATCACCATCTTCGTTCTCGTATCGTAGATCCACTCCGGCAGGCTTCGGCACACTTTCACACACGTCAAGGCTCCTCTCAATGGCTGCCATCGACCTCTATTTATAGAGGAGTCGATTTTAGGGTTTCCAGAGCTGAAAAACGCGCTTTTGCACCGTCCCAGAGCATGCTAGGCGTAGGCCTGCGCCCCCCCTGTGCCAGGGTGCGGCTATGGTTACACTGGAACTGATCTGGAACTTTTGGGGCGTATACCTGGGGTGCAGGGGGGGGGGGGGCGTAGCCCTGCTCCCCGAGCTGCTTGGTTCGCGCCGAAATTTTCTCGTGGTGCTTTGAAATGACTTCCGGACCCTGAAACACAAATATGATGTAAAAGAATGGATTTTACGAAGTATTGGTGCTTAAAATGAACATAAAATGACTCTGAACCATATAAATTATAGACTCATCAAATCTCCCCAACTTAACTCTTGGTCGTCCTCGAAAATGCTTTAGAATCAGAACTAACTATGTACCAACTGTATTAGTAGTGTGTTCGAATAAATCTAGGTTAATTCAGCCTTCGCAATAATGCATTAAAATTTTGAATATAAGCTAAAGAACATTTTCAGTTAAAACACATTCTCTCTAAGTAATTATAATGTATCTCACTTTTGGAAATTACTCTTTTAGCTCAAGGTTACAAGCTTAAAACATGTGGGTCTTTTGACCATCTTTTCCCTCTATGCATCATGTATACGATATGATATTACTTTTAATTATCATGCTTATATCTATTTTCTTTTCTTTTTTTTAACTCGAGTTTTTATCATAGCTTTTCTAGTTGGTCCATGTAGCGGGATTTGGGTCAATCGCTCCCAAACCAGATGGCTTTAGGGGATTAGGCATGAATGGTACCCCTAAGGACTTAATTTCCCGAACCAACTAGGCTACCCTCGAAACTTTTGAGGCTAAAAACATGATTAAGCCCTCCCCCTTATTGCATGAGTTTTTCAAAATCTTTTGACACATTACTTTCATTTAAGCACAAATATATCTTAACTTACTTGACTCAACCTACACTAAAATATTAATTACTATCACGACTCTTAACATAATTCTAGAATTTCTTACTAACACTACCTAATTCTGGGTACAATTTTTTTATGTATCATCATTTTCCACGGCTTGATCGGCAAACAACAACCGTTGGGGAAATTTAAAAGACTACATTGACACTAAGCGTCCACATTCAATAGGTTTTAGCAAATGAAAATAAAACACACACAATTACTGAAATAATAGAAGTTAAAATTCTAACCAAACAAGCAAATCTGAATATGATAAATGTGAAGAGCAAGGAACGATGGTACCTGATTACTAGTAATGAGGAAGAGGACCAAAGATACTATTTAAGAAGTTACCAGCCAGAAAATCTTCGTGATGTCAAACCTCCTTCCCAATATGCCCAGATCTGATGTTCATGATATGTCGTAGCTCTCTGCCCAGGTGGTCAAATTTCAGTCTAATAATAAATAATTTTTTTTGTGGGGGCTCATTAGATCATATTAAACATTTCATAGAACCTACCCTCCCCAACTTAGACCATTGTGACGTCCTCGTCATATAGACACACTTATAATGAGCAGACAATGAACATAATCACATTCTTAATAGGATTCTTTGCTTAGTTAGGTTAGATTAAACTAAAGTAAAAATTAACATTCATTAAACTAGCACACTTGCATAAATATAAATAAACTTAAGTCTAGAAACAACTAAAATTGGATTGGAAATCCTCCCCAACTTAGTTGGTGACACTAAAGCAATTAAACTAAAACAAAAAAATAATTAAAACTAATTCGCCTTTTCATAGGGAATCATGATTGCACTTAGCACGTGCAACAAGCCATTAAACCCCTCGGTATCCCGAGTGGACGAGTGTTATCTCGTGAGGGTTTCCAGAAACACACCCACAAAGTTCTCTGGGTTGCCTCCCAGGAAGCGCTAAGTTTTACGTCTTCAGCCAGACATACTGCTCCTATACTAGCCTAATTATGTTTGGGATCTTCTTAACCTGATTAGTTCAGAGACTAGCATATTATTGGTGGCCCATTTAACCTGTGTCTAATGGAAACCATGGTATTTTGAAAATTGATGATAATTATTCATCACGGAAGGAGTCCCTAATGTGATCAGTTAAGTACACAATTACTTTTGCCCCCCAAATATATGATCTGAATTTATCAAGGGAAAATAATACGGCTAGCAATTCCTTTTCCGTAATGGTGTAATTCATCTATGCGGGATTCAGCCTCCTTTGTGCATGTCTTACTCGTTTAGCTCCGGGATCAACGATGATTCGATGCATACAAAAAGTAGTATTGATTCCTTTCAAATCTTCTATTGTCCAACCTACTACCTCTTTATACTTTACTAGTACTTGTAGTAGGGATTTTTCTTGTGCCTCGATCAGATTTGATGAAATAATGACTGGTAGAGTGTCATTCTGACCTAAGAAGGCATACCATAAATGTATGGGCAAGGTTTTTAATTCAAGAACAGGTGGTTGTTCTATTGAAGGCCTTGCATATTGATGCAAAATAATTGGCAGCTTTTCAGTCTTATGGGTCCACAGTGGTTTTTTAGGTTTCAATGTGGATTCCATGACTGCCTCACGTTCATTGCAATTTTCAGAGTTCATTATGGCAATGTCGTGTTCAGCAAGGAATAATTCAGTGGTACCCTTGACATTGATTAGTGAACCATGCTGCTGTATAAGTTCATCCACCGCATCTATCATGTAACATTCAGAATCAATTGAAGCAGCGGTGGAGGCATTGAACATGTTTAATCGCAGCTTGCGATTCCCAAAGGCAATATCTACAGCCCCCATTCTACAATTGATTTGAGCATTTACAGTGGCTAAGAACGGTCTGCCTAAGATAATGGCCGGCTGGTTCTCCCCAAAGGAACTCTCAGTATCTAATACTAAAAAGTCGACCGGATAGTAAAACTCTTGTACTTTTACTATAACATCCGATAAGATATTTCATTGACCGATCTGCCAGTTGTATAATAATATATGTGGTTTGTAACTGGCCCAGATCATGTTTGTCAAACAAATTACCAGGTAAAATGTTTACACTGGCTCCAAGGTCGAGTAATGCCTTTTGATTTGCACATTGCCAATTGTCACTGGAATCAAAGGCGATCCAGGGTCTTTCAGCTTTGGTGGCAAGAAATTAGAGATCACTGCACTCACTTGCTCAGTTAAGTTGATCTGCTTGGGAAGCGAGACCTTGAACTTTCTATTCTGCATGCAAAGATCTTTCAAAAATTTGGCATAAGAGGGTATTTTCTGAATAGCCTTGACCAATGGGATATTGATCTTGACTTGATTGAATAAGTCCCACAAATCCTCAGATTGTGGACCTCTCTTGCCATACAGAGACAATTTTGGATTTTCTAGAGCAGCGTGGTAAGGAGGAGGAGCTATGGTATCCTGATCCTTAATCCCCTCCCCAAATTTGGAAGTTGGGATCTCTGTCTTAATTGGTTCCTTGAAAGTAACTTTCTTAGAACCTTCATTCTTTTTAGGATCTTCTGTCTCATCATACACGACCTCAGTGTTGGTGTCTTCTTCTTCCTCTTGCTCTTTTAGCATTTCGATCTTATTATCCACCTTTTTACCACTTCTCAGGGTGGTCACCTTAGATACTTCATTCACTTCATACTTCTTCTCTTTACCATGTGCATGCGAAGGGTTTAGAACAGTGTTACTCGGAAGCTTTCCCTCCTCTCGTCTTGTGAGCGATTCGACTATTTGACTAATTTGGCGACTCAGCATCTCGTTAAAAGCCGATTGTTGCTTCATGAATTATGTGAACTCTGAAAATTGTGAAGAACTCGTATTCATCTCCACATGAAAGTGAGGTTGATCACATTGGTTTGGATTATAATCTCGCTCATCCTTGGCAGCAGAAGTTGAACCATATTGATATTCTCTTCGTGGTGGTGGTGGTTCATACATTGGTTTAGATTGATGATCGGTAGGCTGATCATTTTTCAATCGAAAATCAGGATGATTTCTCCATCCCGGATTATAGGTTTCGGAAAATGGGTTATCCCTCTCCCAATGCGCTCTGAAACCATACACTTCGTTCGCATATTCTTTAGTGGGTTTCACTTGAGGACATGTTTCAGAATGATGTGATGGATCTCTGCAAATCATGCAGTTAACTGATGCAGCAGCGTTTTGGCTAAAACCCTTTATCAGTTGATCTATCTTCTTTTCGAGTTCTGAGATTTCAATTTTTACTTCAAGTTTCCAAGCATTGTCTATATCCATCACCTGAACTCCAATATTAATTTCAGAACCGGCTTGAACTTTGAGACGTTTACTGAGTTGATTCAGTAATTCCCAAGCCTCATCATCTTCTTTAGCTAAGAATGTGCCACCAGTAGCGGCGGTGATCATGTTCCGGCTTTCTTGACTCACACCATCAAAGAAAGTTTTGACGAGCATGCACTTTGGAACTTCATGGTGTGGACAAGCTCTTAGCAATTCGTTCATCCGATCAAATGCCACGTAAAATTGTTCACCAGGTTTTTGTTTGAAATCGGTGATCTCTTTTCGTTTCTCAGTGGTTTTACTTATAGGGTAATACTCAATGAGAAATTGACGCTTCATTTGATCCCAAGTTGTGATGCTATTGGTGGGTAGCGACAAAAACCAAATTTTGGCTTTTTCTTTTAATGAAAAAGGGAATAAACGAAGTTTTAATTTATCGGTGGTTATACCTCGAACATGGTTAGCTTTTACAAATAGCTGTGAATTCAGCTAAATGCTCATAGGGTTCCTCACTAGGCATTCCTCTAAAGATAGGAAGAATTTAGAATAATTGAGGTCGAACTTTGTGTTTGTTCTCATTTTCTGGATATCGAATAGGTGACTGATCGGGCACATCACCAAGGCGATAATGTGACTCAACAGTACGTCTCATTTGTTCACCCATCCTAGCGGCTATACGCTCAGGTTCTTCTTGTTCACGATTTCGTGGCGAAATTGGAGGACCTTCTAAATTAGGAATTTCTAAAGTGGGAATTTCTTCCTCTTGTTCGTTTGAATTCTCCGTGATTAGTGTTTGTTGTTTTTGTAACCTGACAGTCTTTCGATTAGATTTTGCTACTTTTTCGATTTCGGGTTCGAATCGAAGCGACAATCCTTTGGCCGATCGACGTGTAAGCATACACTATTAAAAACTTTTAAATTAAATTACCTAATTAAACTAATTATATTTTTGGTGGTAAAGTAGAGGACTACAATTACCTTTTTGAATTTTAATAATTTTTTTTTTGATTTTTGGTGGTAAAGTAATAAATAATTAAAACTAAAAGAAATTAAACTAAAGTACCTAAAACTTAAAACTAAGGCCAAAACTAATTTCTAGCCCTAACTAACGTTACCACTCCCCGACAACGGCGCCAAAATCTGAAGGGCTGTCATTGTGACCCACAGAAATAATCCTTAAATCTAACTACTAGTGTAGGGAAGTAAGGGTCGAATCCACAGGGAGTGAATTTGTAATTAGGGTTAGGCGGTTAGCCTTGTGAGTTTTATTGAAAGCACTTTAAATTGTAAATTGTGGATTTGAATGATTTGTTTAGATAAATGACTTACTATTACTTTGTGACTAAAGTTAATGGCAAAATAACTAACACAATAGATTAACAATCAAGAGAAGAATTACCATTCACGGAATCACCACAACATAAGTGTTACTCACTATAATTTCATGCAACAGTCACATAGACATAATCAATTGCGCGACTAAATTACCCAAACATGTTTTAACCAATAAATCTCGGCATAGCGTATGCAATATTAATACTTGTCTTAATCCCTAAGCTAATGGACTCAGCACAAATAATAATATCACGATAAACTATCTTGCTTTTACCAATCCAAACATACAATCATAATCATAGCCGAATGCTTATCATTTGCATACACATAATAGATCTCACTCAACACAAATACATCAAAGCATGAGAAATTAAAGTAGAGTAAACTTAGTCGTAGATCCTCCGCAAACGGCTAATGGGATTAGCCGCTCATCGTATGCTCTGCAACAATGTAGATCTGAGTCATTGCGTAGCCTGCGAATCACCGTATTCGTTCTCGTATCGTAGATCCACTCCGGCCGGGCTTCGGCACACTTTCACCCACGTCGGGGCTCCTTTCAATGGCTTCCATCGACCTCTATTTATAGAGGAGTCAATTTTAGGGTTTCCACGGCTGAAAAACGCGTTTTTGCGCCAACCCAACGCAGGCCTATGCCCCCCCCCCCCCCCCCCCAGCGCCAGGGTGCGGATAGGGTTACACTGGAACTGATCTGGAACATTTGGGGCGCAGACCTGGGGCGCAGGGGGGGCGTAGCCCTGCTCCCCGACCTGCTCAGTTTGTGCTGAATTTTCTCGTGGTGCTTTGAAATGACTTCCGTACCCTGAAACACAAATACGATGTAAAAGAATGGATTTTACGAAGTATCGGTGCTTAAAATGAACATAAAATGACTCTGAAACCATATAAATTATAGACTCATCAGCCGACAAAAGGCCGGCTGAGAGAAGAGATGATAGGCCTAAAGCTGATGAGCCTAAGGCAAACGATGAGCGTCTGTGCTACAAATGTGGGAAACCGGGCCACTTTGCCCGGGAACGTAAGAATCAGTTTGAGCAGGATGTCGGGTATTATGAGAGAAAGCTGGAGGCACTAAAGAAAAGGTCTGATGCTATGGACCTCGTTGCGCAAGAAGATTTTTGGGATGACGCTGATTCCGACGAAAAAGAGGATAGGGGTAGAAATGCTACATGGTTGACCGCATTGGACTGGCTGAATATGCAACTACTTCTGATTTAGAATCTGTCACACCCCGTTATCTGTCACACCCCGTTAACTCGGTTGGCAACGAAGCGTGACGTCGCGGAATCGTAACCATAATAATAACGAACGACCACTATATGGACGTTTTTCAAAAATGCATTGATTTAACTTCAAATATAAATATTGTTTTACATAACCAAAATACAGCGTAAGTAGTTCTTAAAATACTAAAATTTAAATACACAATTTAGTTTATCCGAAAAGATGCAAATAAATCTCCGAATTTGAAAACGATGCGACTCCAAAATGAACGGAAGCCTTGGAATACTTCCGATAAATGTGCATGTCTCAAACACCTGAAAATACATGCTAAAATACGTCAAAAAATTGTTGGTGAGCTCATAGGTTTAAGCGAAAAGACCAGTTGTATGGGCATTATCAGATGAGTTGAATTTATAAAATCATAAATTCTGTGTATGTATTACATAAACCATCATGCAACCGAAGCTTAATTAAAATGAGTTTGCCCTGTGCAGTATCCCCGTCTGTAATACCGTGTGTTGAATATATATGCACTCGCTGTTAGCCGACCCGAACTAACCCGAATGGGGGACATGACTCCCAATAGATCTATCCACAATATATTCGCGCTTGCAAATAAATGCAATTAACGGTTCATGATTTGAGGGCTGATGGATCCAAACATGTAATACATATAAGAAATAAACAGTTTTGATGTCCATATGAAAACAGTGCATGTATTTCCACCCCAAAAGATAGTGAAAATAGGGGCTATGAAGACTCACCGAGCGTGTGATGGCAAAAACGAGCGAAAAATGCTTTTTTTTTCGTAAGTTGATGGATGGTGCACCGAGCGAGATTAATCGAGCCCTAAATGATAATAGGGACTTAATATCTCTAATATATGATAATATATATAATATAGATTTTTATGTCTTAAATCACCCAACATTACAAGTTTATAATTAAAACCCGCTTAAAACGTCAAGTTTATATATATATATATAATTTTCCAGCTTTTTCGGAGGTTTTTCGGCCTACTTTGAGGCTGTTTTTGACCAAGCTCCAAAACATTTTAGGCTTTGGTCCTCTAGGACATTAAACTACTATATACAAAGGATTTTTAGAATCAAGAACGGCCATTTTTCGACATGTTTAGGTTGGCGAAAAAGCTTGTTAAAAACCCTATGTTGGCCATTTTTGAGCTGTCAAACTTTCGGTTTCCCAAATAATTTCTGGAGGTTTTAAACTCCAAAATAAATTATGAAAACTTTCAAATCTATAGTTAAGACATAGATCTAACTTTTGAGACAAGAATCAACTCATTTGGTTAAGTTATGAATTAGTTATGATTTTTCAAATTCGATATAAACTTTCTGCCGAAAATCCGCAGTTTATAAACTTGAAATAACTTATGATTCTTGTTGTTTATTCAAAGACTACTTGTATAAAAGTTATAAAAGTTATAAAATACATATATATATTACATGTTTTCATAATATTAACATTTTTACAATGTGTTCATATATTCATAAACACATTTAAAGAAACAACTTAAAAACAAAAAACTAGAAATTTATAAACTTGAGTTTTTATGAAACTTGTTGTTGTTGGTGATTATATATATTATGCAAGACTTATATAAACATAAATGTAAGATGAAATAAGTTAGTATTTACTTACTTTGAAGTGTTTAGAGTATGATTTTGAGTAGAAGTTGAAATCCTTGCAAGATATGCACCAAAACACTTGAATTTCTTGAAGAACACTTGAAGAACACTTGAATAAAAAGGTTTTTGATGTGTGTGTGTGTATAGATCCGGTTTTTAGAGAGAAAAAAGAGGGATTTTGGTGTGAAAATAATGAAATGGAAGCTCTCTATTTATAGGAAAAGTCTGGGTCTTTCAAATGGAGGTTGAGTGTACACTTGGTTGAATTGAAAGAGAATGGTGAAATGAAAGGGAATGGAGAAAGGAGATTTGATGTAGATGGTGCATGGTCTTCATAATATAAAATTGAAAATCAAGTGTGTGTGTGTGTGTACTATGAGGGCTGGCCATGTGAAGGTATTTTCCATGTATTTTTTACATTTTTTTTGTATAAAAGTATTTAGAAATGTATTCTTGTATTTCCCTTTTCTTGTAATTTCATAAATACTTTTAGATGCATTGTTTTAATGAATTGTTTTAGTCTTGCATAATTAATGTTAAGTAATTGTATTAGTGTATGATTAGTGTCACTAATCATAATTTAATTATATACTTAGTTGAATTATTCCCTCATATCGTAAATTGATCGGATTAATTGATTTTCTGATTCATCGCACCGATGAATTTGATTCTAATTGAGTTGAATTTTCTAATAAACCTTGTTAATCACTTGATTAATTTCTAATGACCACTGATTAGGTTATAATTGGCTATTAAATACAGATTACGTCATTGTTGCTAACCTGGTTTAGTGCCGGATGTTACAGAATCAGACACGACTGTCGAGGGGGAGACAAAGCAATATCCAATAGCCTGTCTGATGGCCAAGTCCGGGGATTCCGAATGCTCCACGTCTGATTCAGAGGCACACGAGGTACATCCTTTTTACATTCATGAGTCCAATTTATCTGTACAAAATGAATGTAACTTGCACACACAAATACTTGAGCTAGAAGCTAGGTTTAATGCTGAAAAAGAAAAGTGTGTCAAGGATGAACATCTAGCCCAATCCGAATTCGGTCCCCATCCGAATTCGGTGTTCATCCGAATTTTATCTTTTCAGTGTATTTTCTAAGTATCATCTTCTCATCATCCGAAATTCGAATCCATCCGAATTTCGGTTCCCCCACATTTAATTTCATACTTAGTTTTTCATTTCATGCATCCTTTCCATCTGAATTCTCATCCCACCAGAAATTCGGATCATCTCATCCAAATTTCCCATGAACCGAATTCGGATCATTCATTCATCCGAAATTCGATCCATTCGAATTGTTGGTACATCCCGTGTGACGATAGCAGTCTAAGTTGTCTTACATTGTGATTTAGCATATGTTTGGTATATATATATGATTGATCTTTATCAGTGTTTGTATGTTTGAACTTGATGTAACGTATTACAAGAAGTTCAAACATAAAACTCAAAGATAAAATCAGTCATAAGGTAATATCATATGTTTCAAACACTTAGTTGTTTATGTAAAAGGCTAGATTCGAATTACTTAAGGGAATACATTCGAATCTGAGATAGATTCGAATGAGTCCATAGATTCGAATAGGCTAGATTCGAGTCTGTCAAGATGGACAGATTCGAATGGGCCTTGGGCCAGATTCGAATAAAGTACAAAATAAAACAAATTTGAATTTAAACAAGTTTATTGATTTTTAATCAGTCTAACAGTTTTATTTATTGTGCAGATATGGCAGTTCGTGCTTTTGTCCCGAAACATAATATGGTCCTTAATCCAGACAATAATATCCCTGAGGCGCAGGGATATCGACAAGTTTTGGATTTCCTAGCAGAATCTAGGATTAGCTTTGCTCTATACCATAACATTCCAATTGTTATTTCGTATGTGAGGCAGTTTTACGACCATTTACAAGTTGATTGCACTGTCACCCCGACAGTTTTAAGAACGAGAATCGCTGGACAGCCATTAGTCTTCTCAGCAGATATGTTGCGCCAAGTGCTACAGTTGGGTTCACAGGAACAAGAAGACGGGCCTATAGACTTTCCATTGAGTATTAGGCAAGCCGCGTTTCTGAGAATGGGCTATAGTCTGGACGTTACAAAATCATCTTATATGAAAAGTGGATTGATAGGGCAGTGGCGATTTCTGGTCCACGTGTTCATGGTTTGCTTTGCGCCAAAGAAGGCTGGTTTTGATTACATCGTCTCAAAGATCCAATCAGGGGTGATTGCGATGGTGTATAATAGGAAGTTCAGTTTCTCGCAGTTGTTTTTCTCGGAATTCATCCATCAGATTACTGCTCCTGAAAGAGAAAGATTCCTTCTGTATCCAAGATTTGTGATGATGTTGATAAGGCACTTCTTGCCAAATTTGCCACGATCAGATGACACTTTGAGCGTCATTGTTATGGATAAACGCATATTTGCTGATTGTTCCTCACATCGAGGAAGGTTAGCGGTTCCGGTGGCTCGTCCTTTGTTCGGAGCTATAGTAGACAGGGAATTTCAAGCCCCAGGTGATGCCAACTGGGCAGGGGTAGTTGATATTCAAACGCAGCAACAGCAACAGCAACAGCAACCGCAACGCCAACAACAGCCGCGTGCTAGGCCGCGTGATCCACGACGCCAACAGCAACAACCTGCGAGTCAAATTCAGGCATCCAGGCCTTCAACAAGTGAACAACCACAAGCACAAGAAGCAGGGACTTCAGGTGCAGTCCCCGAATCTGAGCAGCTTGCTCAGACTTTGGAGGAAATATGGTCTTCTGGTCCTAATGCAAATGAAGATGTGGCAGCAGCATTAGTAGGTGAGCTGCTTAGTCCGCCTGGAGATGAAGATGATATATTTCGTGATGTTGAGGAATACGAGCCAGAGCAGGCTGATAACGTTTTGTCATCATCTGCAACCGAATCAGAAGAGGTGGAGGAGTTAGAGGTTGAAGCTCCTGAGTCAGTATCGACTGAACCACCTGTTCAAATTGGAACTTATGGTTCGCGATTGATTATAAATGAAGGTGGTTCTAGGAGACGAGTGGACAGGGAATCGGAGGAGTCCGATTTTGAAGAAGAAGAAGTTTCTCAACTAGTGACACGGCAACGGGCCAAACTTCACAGGTTCATGCAAGGATCCTCTTCAGCTTCAGCAGAACAACCTGAAATTCCTCAACCTCAGGACCCTCAAACCACCATTCCATCATCACCACCTCATGATGAACCATACATTCCATCGCCGATCATTCCAACTCCAATTCAATCCATCCCATCCACCTCATCCTCATACGCCGACAATCAAAGGTTTCAACAGCTAAAAGCTCGAGTTGACTTTCAAAATATCCAGATCTTAGGCCTCACAAAGGCAATCGGTGAGATTCAGACTCATAATGCAAATCTTGACAAGGAGAATGCCGATCTAAAGAAGATTGTGGAAAAAGTTCAGGAAGAGAACTTGGAGCTAAAAACCTTTGTTTGTGATCAGTCTGCTGAGATAAGGTCGATGCGCTCCCTAATTGAGCAGCTAATGAAAAATTTACAGGCTCAGGGGGAGACATCGTGCCGAGATCAGGAGGTGCAGAGAAAAGATGATCATGAAGGCGATGATCCCGGTGCAAATAAAGAGTTTGAGTCTGTAGATTTTCCTGCAGCTCAAGTTACACAAGTTGAGGGGGAGCCTAGTCAAGGCGAAGGAGAAAGGGGTGAAGCTAGTTCATCTAAACAGCCTTCAGACTTTGAGATCAGTGAGATGATTGAAGCACTCATGGATCTCGATGATGATGCACTGGATGGAGGCTTTGATTATGAAGATGAAGAGCTTGAAGAAGGAGAGTTTATTCCGGAAGAGATAGTTGATTGGCAACCGGAAGATGAAGTAGTAGCTGATGAGGATGATGAAGCTGACGAAATAGTTGTACAGCAGAATCCTATCACTGACACTTATATGATAGATGGAGATAGAATTGTCGATGTTGACATAGTGAATGCTGCTTTGAATCCTAAGTCATCGACTGAAGAACCAGCAAGAGAGCTAAGTAACGAAGAAAAAAGGAAGCTATGGTTCAGAGCCGAAGAGAAGGAGTTAGCAATCAGGAGATCAATGAAAGTGCCTGGTACAGGGAAGCTATCTGAGCGAATCTTAAGTTGGTTCTTTGACAAAGATCTTCAACTTTTTATAATTAAAAGAAAAGACGGGCTTCAGTACATTAGGCGAACATTGAAAGCATTCAACACCCTTCCAAAGATTGAAATCACAGCGCTTGCATGGAAAGATCTGATAAATATTGGTGATGATCCTTATGCGAATGTGATTGAAAGAATAATAAGAAAGGAGGGGAGATCTAGGAAGTTTGAACGGTTGAGTCCAAGGGTCGGAAGAAGAGTCGAGGATAAGTCACGTATAGATCCTCTTACAGGCCGACCTTGGATGAGGATTCAGTACAAACCAGTGAAATGCCTGAGGAAGGTACCTCTGAAGAAAATGCCACAGAATGTTTTGCAAAATCTGAAGTGGTGGTATGCTGACACGGAAACTGGGGAAGCGGTTATGGAAGACTTAGAAGAAAAAGTTATTCTTAGAGTCTATGACCCGCTTCACCTGGTAAACCTATCTAAAGAAGACCTGCAGATTTTGTATAACTGTAAGATTTCCAGTGACGCACATATGGATACTGAAGCTAGTAAGTATGAAAATGTGGTCAAGGTATGCGTTGAAAAAGGTCTGTATGCTGGTAGTGTTTTGAATCAATAATAAACCATGTTCTCAAATCAAATGTGTGAATTATTAGAAGCTATCGTCAAGGGGGAGTCTGTTGGTACATCCCGTGTGACGATAGCAGTCTAAGTTGTCTTACATTGTGATTTAGCATATGTTTGGTATATATATATGATTGATGTTTATCAGTGTTTGTATGTTTGAACTTGATGTAACGTATTACAAGAAGTTCAAACATAAAACTCAAAGATAAAATCAGTCATAAGGTAATATCATATGTTTCAAACACTTAGTTGTTTATGTAAAAGGCTAGATTCGAATTACTTAAGGGAATACATTCGAATCTGAGATAGATTCGAATGAGTCCATAGATTCGAATAGGCTAGATTCGAGTCTGTCAAGATGGACAGATTCGAATGGGCCTTGGGCCAGATTCGAGGTTGGCCCACAACAGACTCGAATCAGGGTCTATAATTAGAGATAGACTCGAATAATTAGATGACTTTTTGCAGAATTCGTGAGGAATTGAGTAAGAGGCGATCTCGAGTTTATCAGCTAGGTGAGTGCCGTTTCGGAGAGAATTAGTACGTAGGATCGTTCGTGTGTCGTTCGTTCAGCGTCTAATAGTCTCCGTGTTTCCGTTGGTTGAGAGTTGTCCGTCTAACCGTCAACGAGGATTCCGCACTCGTTCACGGATCCGCGTCTAGATAGATCTTGCAGTCGTAGACCTTACACGAATTTTAACACTTAGAACTTTTTTTTAATTTTCATATTTTCCTTTTTTTTTTTTTGCATTTTTACAAAAAATTACAAAAATATTCCATGTCCTATGCACCATTGATTAGAGTTAGGATAAGTGTTTGAGTGAAAATGTATATTCTAATATTGGTCTCTCAACGATCGACTTTGGACTTCATTCAGTAGAATTTACATTCTACTGATAAAAGATCTGATGCTTTAAACATAATAGACAGTTTCAAATTCACGCTTATCTTAGACTTAGTATTAATGCTTCATTCTTTCAAGTCTGTTATACTAACACTGTTGCATGTTTATAGGACTCATGGATCCGCAAATCATCTAAACCCTTCCGCATGCTCCGCTACCCAATAACAACGATCAGCTGCCAGAAGAATCACTTCTTCCATCCACTCAGTTTGTTGAGTTTACCCCTCACAACTGGCAACTATATCTTTCAAACCTGCGCCATGAAGCCGAGGATATCACATTTGATATTCTCAAAGGCCACCCTATCTTCTACGCCCTAACCACAGCCATTTCTGTACCAACCATCTACCTCTAACAGTTTTGGCATCATCTAACTTTCATATCTGATGTTGAACCTCACTTTACCACCAAAATCGACTCCTTTCCCATTCAACTCACCCACGAAGCCATTCGCCACATTCTTCGCCTTCCATCAGAGAACTTTTCCAACACTAAATACGCCTTTCCCCCTATTCCTCCTCCTATCCAAACCCTTCAATAAATTCAGACCTGAAGATATGATGGCCAACTCACCAGGCCATCAGATTTCCAGACAAAGCATCTCTAGTCCCACTAGAGGGTCCTGTTTGACATCATCAACAAATGCTTCACTGGCAAACACTCTGGCCATGACTCAGCCTCCATTCAAGTTCTTGGGAAGTTTTCCGCCTTCGCCTATGATCGCCACTTTGATTATGCGGCATTCATCTTTGATGAGTTAAAGAGATCAGTACTGGAAAAAGGAACCAGAAGAGGACGTAAATACATTCCATTTCAAAGGTTTCTTCAACTCATAATTCAAAATGCAATGGATCAGGACAAGGAAATACATGAACGTCCCAAGGCTGACATCTACTTCACGGCCTCCATTCAACGAATAAAGATCCAAATAGCCTTTGCAAATGTTGCGGTAATGGTCATTCCATTATCGCTGCTTCATCAGGCCGTTCAAACAAGAGGGTATGGGATTACATCAGGGCCATATATACGGATGAGGCTCAGTCAGATCCGACTGAGCCTAACCAGTACGAAGGGTGAGGAGCGTTTGAGTGAGACTGAGGGAGTAGTGGCTGTGATAGAAAATATTTTGGGTACTGGTGAGAGGGAGACGTCTGTAGTGAGGGCAGGAGTAGAAGGTGAGCAGGAAGAGGCGGTCGACTCTGAAAGGACCGTGTCTGTCCAAATGAGGGATGAGGGTGCTGCATTTGAGGGTGTTCTAAGCCAAATCAGCTGGACTACCCACCATAAGACCACCAGTACAGTGGTCGAAATAACCCTAACCATCCACTTTGTCTCCCCTCTACGGGAAACAGTTTCATTCCACGGGGAATCAGCACATACACCATCACCTTCTTACTAAGAGAGAGGTGGCGTTGAAGCAGGTCACCTATCGAACCCGGAGACCACCTTTCCTTTGTCCATAGCTCACACCACACCCCCTCACACAATGCACGACGCCTCAGTGGTGTCCATTCATAATCTAGCCGCCTTCGGTGCAGCTCCCCAAACTTTCGGATTTGAGCTTCCTGCAGAGGAGCCAGAGATGATGGAAGGAAGACCTGGTGTTGACCAAGAAACACCATGAACATCAGGCCATCCAGAGATATCTCTCGAGATGCTAACAACGGCTTTACGTGCTGCTGGTTTTGTTTCCCGGCTGACCTGGACGCCCATAAGGTAGCTTCTTAGGAGCGACACACCGCCCTGTTATCTTTTCTCAAGGGTAAGGGTGTTGCATCTGAGGAACAACCACCAGGTTCCCACTCAGTCCAATCTCAGATAGCTGATCTCTCCGAATAGATAAACAACCTCGCTCGCCTTATCCTTCAAGTCCAGGAGCAACTGAATGGCTGAATAGACCGCTTGGAATCAGCGCTCATTGAGTTACAATGCCGTCCTCAGGTTGAATCCCTCAAAAGAAAACATGACGATCAGGACGAACCTAATCGTCATGAGGGGGAGAAACGCCAAAGGATTCAGTCTGAGGGAGAGATGTTAAATGTAGGGGGAGCAGAAGCGGAGGGAGCAGAACAAGAATGGTTTGGGGAAAAGAGTTCAGTGGCTCAGGAAATGGTGGAAGATGACCCTATTTTTGAAGGCCCCACACCTTTAGATCCACTTTCAGCCATGGTGGAATATGATCCCATTTTTGAAAAAGTTGAGGTCATTTGGTGTCTGATACAGACTCCGATACTGACGAAGACTATCCTTCGATAATCCCCAAACCTGAAGCTGAGTCTCCCTAGAAATCATCATCGTATTTTGAATTCCTAAATTCCCCACCCCACGTGCCTCAACAAGAAATCCTATCTTCCATCCAAGCTACCTCCCCTACTCCCAAAGAAACCCCACCAGTCTAAATTTCCCCCACAGTCAAAGAAATCCCAACAGCCCAATCAACCACTCCAGCCTAAGTTGCCGAGTCTTCAGGTTCAAGAACCGTGGACTGCTTTGATACTAGGTTTGAAGAAACTCCAAGGCATAATATACACGATCTAGAATGGGTTCGATGGTATTCAAAGGGTGGGGTGTAGTCTTTATCAGAAGAGTTAAGGCAGGAACGGAGGGGTCGGATTTTGAAATTACTTGAAGCTCTTCCCGCAGAGCTAGAAGAACCTCCAGTTCAACGTTTGAAAGACTTCTTAAGAAAATTCCCCGCTGAGGAATTTCAGAGTCCCTTTCTTGAAGAAAGATTCAAGATGGTGTTCAGAAAGAAACCCGGGTCATACAACAGACGTTTGTTAATGGTTTTGTCTGACGCATCCAGAGCTGAACAAACGGAATACAATCAAATGATGCTCAAAGACAAAAGGCCAAATGAAGAATACTAGTCAAAATCAAAGATTGTGAAGATTAAAAAAATCCATATGTATAAAAGAGCTCGAGTGTTCACTACTGCATTTGAAGTACTCCGAGAAGATGGATCAGTACAGTTTTTGCATGAAAATGACCTGGATTTTGTGAACATAGACGACATTGAGTTTTCGCACAATAAACTGAAGAACAGGATCAAGAAACGATTAAATCATGTCACTGCTGTTGCCGCTCTTACTAAAAGTATGCATCGCCGACCTATTATTATGTACTTAAAAGATTTCCAAATGGTGATAGAGAGCTTTATGGTTAAAGTTGGTCTAAAAGCCCCAGAACAAGATATTTTTCTCCTAGACCACTATCCAGCATACAAAGTTTTGATGGGGTGACAGCAGGGAACTATTTTTTTGAACAAGAAGGGACAGATTAGGTACATGCACATTGAAGACTTGCCTTGCTATTCAGATGGTACAATCAGATTGGTCAGAGCCGAGCTTAACAACCGACTACAAGAAGACGATGCTCAGCCAATCTCTGAACTCAAAAGAAAACCAAAAGAAAACAAGACATGCTCTGCGCCATCAAACTTCTAAATGACAGGCTACATCTTAGGCAAGTGACTCGACGATTCGAAGTCGTCCTTGGCCTCAGGGAACATGTAAAGGAAGCCTGTCATTGTCCACAATGATCGAAAAGGGAGAGATTTTAAGATATTAAATTGTGATCTTGTGGAATTTATATTTTAATAATTAATTAGCTTTATTTTCATGTAATTTATTTCTAGTCTTTCCTTTATTTGTATTTCTATTTAGTTTTAGAAGTTGAGGGGCTGGTTTGTAATACTCTGAAAGTTGAATTAAATGATGTTAGGGAAACCCCACCTAGGGTTTCCCACATACACCCGATTATTCTGAGAATACAGCAGCCGCAATTTTGCTTTTCTCTCTTACATTTTCTTCTTCAATATTCATAGCTATTATTGAGTCAAATCATTCTTTTGTTATGTTTATTGCTGAAATCATTAGTGCGTGTGCTGATTATTGCTGGGAATCTATTACAACACCAATATACTGTGATTCTAGAAGCGCAATTGATATCTCTTGCAATCCCGTGCAGCACTCACGAACGAAACACATAGACATCAGGTATCATTTCATTAAAGATCATGTAGAAAAAGGAACAATTGAACTCTATTTTGTAGGCACATAATATCAACTTGCTGATATTTTTACTAAAACTTTAGACGAACCTCGTTTTCAGTTTTTAGTAACTCATAACGGCATGTTGAATCCACCTTCTTGTTAAATTCCAGACATTTTCTAATTAATTCTATTTAAAACATATAAATGTTTGAAATTCCTTTATTTAAAAAATATTTGTTATTCAAATTTAAAGGTTGTGTCACAAAAATTAAGTTCAATATTTCTTTATCTATGTATATTTTTAATGTTTAATGATCTTGAAAGTTGTTATGTGAATTGTTCATAGTTGAGTGAGACGCTGATTATATCCAAGTTTGACAGTTTTCAAAAGGGTAAAAAGGTTCTAGAGTCTAGATCTGAAAAGATATTAGTTTAATTGAGGGGGAGTAATTTCAGGATGTTAGTGTAGTTTTTATTTTTCTCGTATGTTATTTGTAGGATAATTTTATTTAATCTCTCAGAAAACCACAAAAAAATCTTATATTTTATCTAGTATCTTTACTTCATCAAAAACTCAAAAAGATTTTTGTCTTAGTTAAATGTTTGTTTCGTTTGTTTAATAGAAATACTCAATAATATTTTTAGTGGTTCTTATTTTATTTTTTATTAATTTTTATTTATTTAGTAGATTAATTAAATTAATCTTAAGTTTAGTTATTCAGTTGAATTTATCTATTATAATTTTGTCTTAGTAATTGCTCTAAAATGAAAAGGGGTAAAGTCATACAATAGCAACCTACTTTTGAAAATGTATCGATATGGTACATCTACTTTTTTAATTGTCAATATGGTACCTGTACTTTAATTTTCTGTATCGATATGGTCATTCTACATAATAGAGCCCGATTTTTACACACGAAACAGGGTTCTAATGGTATGAAAAAACAGGGGTCTATTACAAATATGGTCATATCGGTATGAAAAATTGAAGTACAAGTACCATATCGATATTTAAAAAAGTAGATTTACCATAGTGATAAATTTTCAAAAGTAGGTTACTATTGTATGGCTTTACCCCAAATGAAAATCCAAAAAGATTTTTTATTGGGCTCAGTTTTCATATTTTTCTTGTTTAGTTTTTAGTTATAAAAATTTAAGCCCAATTTTTTGTTTTTGTTAAAAACGGTGGATCCTTGGCCCATTTAAAAGAAAACGCGCGGATTCTGCCTTTGCCCCGACCCGACCCACCTATTTAAATAGGCGGGATAAGGATTCTTCTTCATTACGCAAACTTCATATTCTTCTTTTCTCTTTCTCTTCGATGAAACAACCCACCGCCATTTCCACCGGAAATCAAGCTCACAAGCTCATTTTGTAATCGTTTTTCCTCATTTTTCTTTTTCGTGATAATCTACTTCCAGGTAACCTTTTTATTGCTTTATTTCACTTTATAATATCTTATTTTGGTTTTTAGAATTTCGAATTTTAATGGGTTTTATGTTCATTTTTTTTTTTGCACTTTTAGGTCCTTAAATGAGTTCATTTTAACATAGTGTAGTTAAATAAAATATTCTTTATATGTTTTTGCATTAGGATCTGCATTTTCATGCATATTTATGAAATTTTAAACTGTTCACGTTTGCATTTGCATGAACACATTAACTGCAGATATGACTAAGTCCACAACTCGGATCCATTCGAAATTCGGATGACTCCAACTTAGGCAAAATTTCAGTTAAGTGTTTCACTTATTGGACCCATCCGAATTTCGGACCAGTAGACAACACTTAGAAAATTTATAAGTATACTATATGTTTCACCCAAATTTTGGTTCATCCGAAGTTCGGATGGATTCATATAATATCCCTTGTATATTTTATGCAACTAAGTCTTGTCTCGGCCCACCCGAAATTCGGGTCCACACGAATTTGGTTCCCATCCGAATTTGTGTCATTCATATTTTAAATTCTAAGTGTTCTCTTTAGTCATCATCATCTATCCGAATTTCGGGTCTCTCACATCATCCTTTTGTTTTATACTTAGTTTTTCATTTTCATGCATCATTCCATCCGAATTCCTATCCCAACAGAAATTCGGATCATTTCATCCGAATTTCTATTGCACCCGAAATTCAGGTCATATTTGATCCGAATTTCGACACTTAGGATTTTTATTTAAATTTTCATTTTTGCATTTCACTAAAATAAAAAACCACAAACATATTCCATGTCTAATGCACCATTGGTTATAGTTAGAATAGTTGTTTGAGTGAAAACGTCTATTCTAACATTGGTCTCTCAACAATCGACTTTGGACATTATTTAGTAGAATTTACATATAATCATTCATATATATCAACTAGTGTTTGTAACATGATTCTTATGATTCAAAAGGTTCATAGAAGTGTCTACAACAAGATTCAGAACATTCAAAATATTCATAGTAGTTTTTACAACAAGATGCATAGGATTCAACGAGATTCATAAGATTCGACAAATTCATAGGATTTAATAAAATTCATTGGATCCAATAAGATTATTAGGTTAATAGAAATGTTCGGTAGTATTTTCAACAAGATTCATAAGATTCAAAAGTTCTTTTATGGGTGTTCACAATGTCCACAACGAATAAAGTGTTCACAAAAGATCTTTAGTCTATATATATATATATATATATATATATATATATATATATATATATATATATATATATATAGACACACACACACACGCACATCACCCAAATACAATATAATATATATATATATATATATATATATATATATATATATATATATATATATATATAGAGACACACACACACATACATACAACTCACAGCGCAACTTTTTACCTTTTTTTCACTTTAGAATATAAGTCAACAAATGTGTATGACTAAAAAGAAGTTGCAGCCTTATTTCCTTATAATCAATATACATGCGCATATATATATATATATATATATATATATATATATATATATATATATATATATATATATATATATATATAATTTTGTGATGTGGAGATTAGAAGTAGCAGCCTATATATATATATAAACAAATCAAATACAAGTGTGTATGTTTTGGTTGATTTAAAAAGCAAGCAGCAGCAACAAATATAAGAACAATACATAATTACTTCATATTTGAATCTGTCCACTTGTTTATAAATTCTAGAAGCGCAATTGTTATCTCTTGCAATCCCGTGCAGCGCTCACAAACGAAACACGTAGACATCAGGTATCATTTCATTAAAGATCATGTAGAAAAAGGAACAATTGAACTCTATTTTATAGGCACATAATATCAACTTGATGATATTTTTACTAAAACTTTAGACGAACCTCGTTTTCAGTTTTTAGTATCTCATAACGGCATGTTGAATCCACCTTCTTGTTAAATTCCAGACATTTTCTAATTAATTCTATTTAAAACATATAAATGTTTGAAATTCCTTTATTTAAAAAATATTTGTTATTCAAATTTAAAGGTTGTGTCACAAAAATTAAGTTCCATATTACTTTATCTATGTATATTTTTAATGTTTAATGATCTTGAAAGTTGTTGTGTTAATTGTTCATAGTTGAGTGAGACGCTGATTATATCCAAGTTTGTCAGTTTTCTAAAGGGTAAAAAGGTTCTAGAGTCTAGATCTGAAAAGATATTTGTTTAATTGAGGGGGAGTAATTTCAGGATGTTAGTGTAGTTTTTATTTTTCTCGTATGTTATTTATAGGATAATTTTATTTAATCTATCAGAAAACCACAAAAAAATCTTATATTTTATCTAGTATCTTTACTTCATCAAAAACTCAAAAAGATTTTTGTCTTAGTTAAATGTTTGTTTGGTTTGTTTAATAGAAAGACTCAATAATATTTTTGGTGGTTCTTATTTTATTTTTTATTTATTTAGTAGATTAATTAAATTAATATTAAATTTAGTTATTCAGTTAAATTTATCTATTTTAATTTTGTCTTAGTAATTGCTCTAAAATGAAAATCCAAAAAGATTTTCTTTTGGGCTCAGTTTTCATATTTTTCTTGTTTAGTTTTTAGTTATAAAAATTTAAGCCCAATTTTTTGTTTTTGTTAAAAACGGTGGACCCTTGGCCCATTTAAAAGAAAACGCGCGGATTCTGCCTTTGCCCCGATCCGACCCACGTATTTAAATAGGCGGGATAAGGGTTCTTCATTACGCAAACTTCATATTCTTCTTTTCTCTTTCTCTCCGACGAAACAACCCACTGCCATTTCCACCGGAAATCAAGCTCACAAGCTCATTTTGCACTCGTTTTTCCTCATTTTTCTTGCTATTTCGTGATAATCTACTTCCAGGTAACCTTTTTATTGCTTTATTTCACTTTATAATATCATATTTTGGTTTTTAGAATTTCGAATTTTAATGGGTTTTATGTTCTTTTTTTTTTTTTTTTGCACTTTTAGGTCCTTAAATCAGTTCATTTTAATATAGTGTAGTTAAATAAAATATTCTTTATATGTTTTTGCATTTGGATCTGCATTTTCATGCATTTTTATGAAATTTTAAACTGTTCACGTTTGCATGTGCATGAACACATTAACTGCAAATTTGACTAAGTCCACAACTCGGATCCATTCGAAATTCGGATGACTCCAACTTAGGCAAAATTTCAGTTAAGTGTTTCACTTATTGGACCCATCCGAATTTCGGACCAGTAGACAACACTTAGAAAAGTTATAAGTATACTATATGTTTCACCCAAATTTTGGTTCACCCGAAATTCAGATGGATTCATATAATATCCCTTGTATATTATATGCAACTAAGTCTTGTCTCGGCCCACCCAAAATTCGGGTTCACACGAATTTGGTTCCCATCCGAATTTGTGTCATTCATATTTTAAATTCTAAGTGTTCTCTTTAGTCATCATCATCGATCCGAATTTCAGGTCTCTCACATCATCCTTTTGTTTTATACTTAGTTTTTCATTTTCATGCATCATTCCATCCGAATTCCTATCCCAACAGAATTTCGGATCATTTCATCCGAATTTCTATTGCACCCGAAATTCAGGTCATATTTGATCTGAATTTCGACACTTAGGATTTTAATTAATTTTTCATTTTTGCATTTCACTAAAATAAAAAACCACAAACATATTCCATGTCCTATGCACCATTGGTTATAGTTAGAATAATTGTTTGAGTGAAAACGTCTATTCTAACATTAGTCTCTCAACAATCGACTTTGGACTTTATTTAGTAGAATTTACATATAATCATTCATATATATCAACTAGTGTTTGTAACATGATTCATATGATTCAAAAGGTTTATAGAAGTGTCTACAACAAGATTCAGAACATTCAAAAGATTCATAGTAGTTTTTACAACAAGATGCGTAGGATTCAACGAGATTCATAACATTCGACAAATTCATAGGATTTAATAAAATTCATTGGATCCAATAAGATTATTAGGTTAATAGAAGGGTTCGGTAGTATTTTCAATAAGATTCATAAGATTCAAAAGCTATTTTATGGGTGTTCACAATGTTCACAACGAATAAAGTGTTCACAAAAGATTTTTAGTCTATATATATATATATATATATATATATATATATATATATATATATATATATATATATATATATTATTATATGTTATGTCTCTGTTTTCCTTTCTCTGCACACACTTAACTATATATATATATATATATATATATATATATATATATATATATATATATATATATATATATATATATATATATATATATATATATATATATATATATAGAGGGAGGTTCAATGGAAAACCACAATGCACCTGAAAACTTGTGAAAACCGTACTGCACCACCACAAATGCATCAAATTCTCGGCGTGATGCATCAAAATTCTCGCGTGATGCATCAAAATTCCCGCGTGATGCATCAAAATCCCGCGTGATGCATCACCTTATTTACGATCATGTCACCGCGTTTTTCATGAAATGCACCAAATCAGACGGTATGCGTAGGTTTCCATAGTTTTCACGTGCATAGTGGTTTTCCATTGAACCCACCCCTATATATATATATATATATATATAGACACACACACACACATACATACAACTCACAACGCAACTTTTTACCTTTTTTTTTCACTTTAGAATATAAGTCAACAAATGTGTATGACTAAAAAGCAAGTTGCAGCCTTATTTCCTATATATATATATATATATATATATATATATATATATATATATACACATAAACAAATCAAATACAAGTGTGTATGTTTCTGTTGATTTAAAAAGCAAGCAGCAGCAGCAACAAATATAAGAACAATACATAATTACTTAATATATGAATCTGTCCACTTGTTTATAAATTGAGACACACTTGAATGCACCTACACATTTTAAGTTAATTGAACTATTGTTGATGGACATTTTTAATCACACATCAAGGCACACCAAATTATGGTTTTCAATCCATACAAATACAACATAAGTGAAACACTTACTTATATAAAATCAAATATAACTTTTATTCATTTTAATTTTGACATAACCAATTTTATAAATAAAACTTATAACTTAATTGTAACTTTTATTAACTTACTCTTTTATTTCATTTAAATCAACAGGACAAATTTACAATTTTAGCATATTTGATTTAATTATGATTTTTATTAACTTAATTGAAATTACCTAGCTAATAAATGTAATTAAAATTGCATTTAACATATCAATTGTTCGTTATGCTGGTTAATCACCGTTAATTAAAGTTTAGGTTCTGTAACAACCTGACTTTTATTTTCAGTAACCGACTTAATAATGTAATTTAATTACATCATTTGTGTTATACTTTATATTATTTAATAAAAGATAAATTAAGTTACATATGTGTTATAAATAAATTTTAATGATCAATTTAAAAGAGATGTAATAAAAACAAGTTTAGGGGATAAAATGATAATTTAACAAAACTTGTAAAATAAGAAACCCATAATGATAATTCTGATTCTGATACCATCCTATCAAGACCACCCCTTACACAGTTCCCCCTGCTCTAGGAACCAAGTAACCCGAGCTTGGAATCTCTAGTCAACCCGACATGGTAGACTCCTCATTTTGGGCTTGTTTATCTTTTCGCTTGTTTTTCTTATCAGGACGTCTCTTAGCTTCGGCCTTATCTCTGGCCCGAAACTGTTCTTGCATATTTTTATTTTGTTGCTAAAATTGTTGGGCTAACAGTTGTTGTACTCTCTCAAACATTTCTTGGGTAGTCATATTGTTGGGGAAATAACCTGATCCTGACATCTTTACTGAAATTAAAAATCATGTAACTATCAGTTTATTAGACTTAGAGCTATGTACCCTTATTCCCATCCTAACAGTCTGTACATCCTATCTCAGTTCAAACGACCTAAATGATTGATACTTATGTATTGCTTCAGTTTGACACCAAGTATCACCCACATAATACTTGATTCACTCAAACTATGGGCTCTAATAACATCTTGTGAAGACCACCCCTTATGGGGCAGATCTCAGTGTCTAGATCCCACAAATTGCAATACGATATCAATCATAACTAAGATAGATTAATTAAGTTGTGAAATTATGAATTACAGTACAAACATTTAGGATAAGTTTAATAAAATTTCAGTACGAGTTACAATTTTCAAATTAAACTATTAAAGGGTACAAGACTAATCTAATACATATCACCATACGATCAAAGAAATTCTACATGAACCACCACAATTATCATCTTCAAATCCGTTGGGAAATATTCTAAGTATCTCAGACTGTTAGTAGATTTTCTGTGTAATTACAAAGTTCAAGCTGTTAATTGAGTAAGTTCGAGCTGCTAGTTCAAAAGTTCAAGCTGTCAGTTCAAAAGTTCAAGCTACTCAAGTTCAAGCTGCTCAACAGATAAACTTCAAGCTGCTCAACAGTTTAAGAAATAGAAAGTGCTGAAATTCAGGAAGAGATTTATATTTGAAGATTCAAGCATATCTACTACCATAGAAATCAGAATTCCTCAAGGAAACAAATCAGAAGGCTTTATATATAGATAGAATAGGTTTTTCTATTGTAAGTACGTACGTACAAGTTTTGATTCAATTGTAATTGCTTTCTTACTAAGTTTTCTCAAGCCTCTAAGGTTGTAAAACCCTAAGAACAGTCTGTGTTCTTCGTCTAATCAAACAGATTAGAGGTGATTGTAATCAGTGAGTTGGCAATACAAAAGATTTGATTTTATTATGTGTTATTTGTTCTGAGAGCTTTTCTTAAAACAATTAAGTGTTATTCCGCAAACTTCTTAATTGGACTTTGATTCTATACAAGGTTATTGGTTTTATACTCTGATTTATTCAAACCAGTTAATATTAGGTGGTGATTTTGATCCTGACAAGTGGTATCAGAGACACATGTTTTTCTTTGTTTTCAAAGTCAGAAGCTTTCTTTTAAAATTATTTTTCTGCAATGGAATTTGATAATAGCAGTACTGGATCTGGGCAAGGACTCAAAGTGCCTATGCTCAAACCCACTGAGTTCGAGATGTGGAAACTCAGGATTCAACAGCACATTCAATTTATTGATTATGCCATATGGGAAGCTGTTGAATATCCTCCTGTAGTTGATCCTGAACTTGATGCTGAGGGCAAGCCCATAAAAACACCTCCAAAGACTGAACTTGAAAGAAAGGCTCTAATGAATGAAGTGAAAGCTCTTACTCTCTTACAGATAGCCATTCCTAATGCTTATCAACATCAGTTTAAAAAGTTCTATACTGCTCATTCTCTTTGGATTGCTTTAGAGAAAAGATTTGCTGGCAATGCTAGCACCAAAAGGAATCAAAAAGATCTTCTAAAACAGCAGTATGAAGACTTTTCTGGTGGCAAGAATGAAAACCTTACTCAAATTTTTGACAGGTTTAATAAACTGATAGGTGAATTGGAGAGTGCCAAAGTCAGCTTGGATCAAGATGAAGTAAACAGAAAATTCCTTAGATCACTTGGTGAAAAGTGGACAGTCTATGCTGCCCAATGGAGAACAAAAGATACTCTTGATGAAATAGAGTTGGATGACCTTTACAACAGTCTGAGAGTGTTTGAAACTGAGTGCGACTCCTTAAATGCGGAAGCTTGAAAATACTACCGATGTGATGGACTTGCCTTAATTTCCTGAAAATACACGCTAAAATACGTCAACAAAATTGTTGGTGAGCTCATAGGTTTACACGTAAATCTGACTTGTATGGACAACAATAATAGAGATTGAATTTATAAAATCATAAATTCCTTGTTATGCATTACATATAAACCATCATGAAACCGAAGCTTAATTAAAATGAGTTTGTCCTGTGCAGTATTCTCATACGTAATACCGTGTGTTGAATATATATGCACCCGCTGTTAGCCAATCCGAACTAACCCGAGTGGGGGACATGACTCCCAATAGATCTATCCACAATATATTCGCGCTTACAATTAAATGCAATTAACGGTTCATGATATAAGGGCTAATGGAACCACATGTTGTAATACATAATAGAAATGAAGATATTTTCGTGTCCATATAAAAACGAAGCATGTATTTTATCCCTAAAACATAACAGTGTGAAAATAGGGGCTATGAGAACTCACCGGGATTGCGATGGCAAAAATCTAGCGTAAAAAGCTTTTAGCGTAAAAGGATGGATGATGCGTCGAGTGAGTTTAATCGAGTCCTAAATGATAATAAGGACTTAATATCTCTAATATATGATGATATATATATTTATAGATTTTTATATCTTAAATTGTAACATCCTAATATTAAATTAATGTATTTGAGGTTTATTAGTTTTAATTTGTAATTTAAGTTGGATAGCATTTGGATTAATTTTAAAAGTTGGTGATTTTATTTAGAAATTGATGATTTCAGTTTATTAAGTTAATATAATTATTATTAAATGGTTGAAAGGATAAAATAAAGATTTAATCTTTATTTATTGGAATTTAAGAATTTTGGAATTGTTATGTTGTAGTATGATGATTTATAAATGTTAGTAAGGATAAAAACTAAGATAAAATCAGTATTTAATGGAACCCGATAAGTAGAGGGGTTAAAGGTGTCAAAGTTGGAAAAAGAAATAAAAACCATGTCTTTCATTTTAAATGATAGACAATATCTCTTTCTACCTTCTCTCTCTAAACTCTCTGCTCTCTATCTCTTTAAAAGAAAAACCCACGGGTTCTTTATCTCAAATCAAGAATCAAAGGAAACCATCAAATTGGTAGCTGAAAACTTGGATTCGGGTTGCATTGGAGGAACTATAAACACTACAAGCATCGAGTTAAGGTAAATAACTCTCATAATTCCGAATTTAAGGGTTTATGGTTCGGTTTTGGATGAAAACGAATCTGAGATGTTATGATTAAAAATGTTTATGCATGTAAGAAATTTTGATGGGTTTGTGTATATCTAGTGTTCTAGAAGTTGTGTGCAAAATTTTAGGTTCGAATTCAAAGTTATAAATATGGTTTTGGAGAGTTACAGTAAGGTTCTACGTGTTCTTGCATGGTACCGAAACCACAAGTTGGGGTACCAAAACCTTAAGGTTTCGGTATTAACCCCCTCTATATACCAAAACAATGGTGAAACTTTCATACTAAAACTCAGCACATGTTTTGAAACCCACTTACTGAAACTATGGTACTGAAACTCACATTATAGAAACCTTGTGTGTGTGTGTATACCGAAACAAAAGGGGTACCGAAACCATGATGGTTTCGATATTGTCCCTACCGAAACCCTCCCTTCTACCGAAACCCACCTGATACCGAAACACTCCTTGACTACTGAAACTATGTGTCGGTACATAATACCGAAACTGATTGAGATACCGAAACATTATATATGTTACTGAAACCTTGATACAAAGACCCAATATGTATATAAATATCGAGACCATGTGAAGTGAGTACCGAAAATTTAAGAGTTTCGGTATTCCTTTCATTTCAAAACAGAAACAAATAAATATATATATCGTCTAGGTTGGGTTTGATAGGTGAAAATAAAATGGAACGAGTTGGACATTTATATAAAAGGATCAATTCTGTACATTTTGACAATCCCAGAAATAGGAGATTAAAGTATAAATTTCGGATCACAATTTCGATGGATTTATACAATAATTTGAGAAACTTGATGGGACTTGTTAATAAATAAGTTATTGAAGGGAATAATAGAACCATCAAGTAAGAGGGTTTAAATATGAGTTCCGGATGAAGGTTCCGAATGTTGTAACACTTTTAATTGTACAACTTGATGTACATTTGTTGAAGAAACATGTTTATGATATGATTTTCTTATGGAAATGTAACAGGTCCCTTGTGGTGTTGTCTAACCCACAGTGGGGTACTTTGTGATCCGGTTGAAAGCCCGAGGAGATATAAGATAACTTAAAGTTTAATAACGCACCCACTATGAGTACCTTTGATTTTAGCATGTCTGCATCTGCTTTATGTTTGCTATGCCTACTGAGGCATGTTGTTTCACTTTCGTTTGACACTCTATTAACTTGCGTATATATAGATTGATGCACATTCATACTCGTTGCATGTCCTTTCTTTTGTTGTGCATTCTGTTGCTGCGTGGTCGCATCTGTACTCTGATGTTACTGTGCTATATGAGCCAAGAGTTTGACACCTCTATCGTCAGGATAGACAGTATGACATCCCCGATGGTATGTTTGCCTCAGTATGGTGGGTTTCTTAATGCCGAGTGTCAGCTCGAAGGGGCTGCGGGCTCGGGGTTGCGTACTTTGAGTACGTGTGGAGTATACGGTATGTGTTACCGCGGTTACTCTGGGTGGCATCATAAAGATTTGTAGAATGTGTAAAATCTTATGGTATTCACTAAGCAATTCGCTTACCCCTCAGTTGTTACATTTTTACAGGATAAGAAAAATCGGCGGCGGGACCATCTAGCTAAGTTGTTTATTGAAGTCTTGGAAGATATCGACTGTGTATCTTGGTAACAGAATTTTTGGAATGCTGTTGTAATAAAATTTGGGATGATTGTAATGAAGTTTGAGTATGTAGACTTAGACGTGTAACCTATGAAGCACCGTAGGGTGTTGGACACAAATTTGTATTACTTTATTTTGTATTTTATGCTTCCGCACTGTAATTTAAGCTATCAGATCATTATGAAATTATGTGTTGGTGATTAATCCTGGGTGTATTGTAATGTTGGTTAATGTGGCAAGGGTGTCACAGCGAATGGTATCAGAGCAGTAGTTTGAGATTCAAGTGTCCGTGAGGTCTTGGTCTCAAACATTAAGTGATGATATGTTATTAAGTAATGATCTGAACTAAGATAAGTTATGATCTAGTAATCATAGGACATTGACTATCATACGGGACAATGGGGTGGTGTCGTTAAATTAATAACATATTACTAAACAAGTTATATGTGTTGTATTTCAGAACATGTCTGGAGGAGGAATGACACCAGAAGAGACGAGAGAAATGATGCTAGCCCTGATGGCTGAGCAAAATCGGATGATACAAGATCAATTTCGGGCTCGAGATGAGGCCGAGGCTAAGCGAAGAGAAGATAAGAGGAAGAATAAGGAAAGAGAGGGAAACAATGACGAACAAGATGACAATACTGGGTCATCTAATAAGCCCAGAAGTTGTCGGTTTAAGGATTTTAAAAGAAATGGAGCAGTCGAGTTTAATGGACTGGGTGATGCTGTTGCTGCTCTGGAATGGATAACAGCCACAGAACAGAGATTCCGAATCAGTGATTGTGCTGAGAAGGACATGGTCCGGTTCGCTACTGCTATGTTCACCAAAGACGCAGTAATGTGGTGGAATTCAATGGTGAATGCCTTAACAATGGAGAAGGTTTCTAGAATGACATGGGCTGAGTTTACTGAAATTTTCACTCAGCAATATTGCCCGGCCGATGAACACCGAAGATTAGAAGCTAAGTTCATGACACTAATTCAGGGGACTAAGTCTGTGTCCCAATATGCGGTAGAGTTCACGAGGCTAAGTTTATTTGCACCTCATCAGGTTGATACAGAAGAAAGAAAAGTGACCCGATTTGAGATTGGTCTTGATTTGGAAATCCGAAGGGTGATGAGCAACGTACGTTACCCCACGTTTGCTAGTCTGCTGGAAGCTGCCAGAAATGTAGAACAGATCCTGATTATGTCAGGATATGTGATGGGGTCTGCTGCTGCTGCTTCAACTAACCCAACTCAACCTTCACCGCCGAAACGTCAACGTGAAGGAGGCTACTCTGGTTCTGCACGATCATCACAGTACTCGCCACAACAGTCTTATCGTCGGCAGTCTAGTTCTCCTGGTCATGCTCGTGCATACTCCATCAACACCGAGCTGCAGTACTGCAATAAATGCCATTTGGAACATTTCAGCAAATGTACTAAGGGGCGTGCATGTTTTTGCTGTGGAGAATTGGGCCATTACCAAAATGAATGCCCACGAAGATCGGATGCCTGCCATAAATGTGGTGTGTGGGGGCACTATAGCAGGGATTGTCGAAAGAATGCTCCAACAGCTGCTGCTCCATCTTCGACTCGATCATTTGGAGGATCAAGTGGTGGTTCAGTCAACCGCCGGAACCAACCACAAAGGGGACAGGCTAGTGCATTTCAGATTATCGCGGAGGAAGCTAGGGAAAACCCAGAGGTGGATGCGGGTACGTTTATAGTTAACTCTTTGCTTGCAAAAGTGATGTTTGATTCTATGTCAAGTATAACAGAACATAGTATTTAGTGAATTTAACGTAATAAATGTAGAAGATGTCGACATTGTAAATAAGAATAACAAATGCCAAGAAGGACCGATGTTTGTTATAATTGAGGAAAAATGGGTCATTGTAGAAGAGTACTTTAAGATTCTAGATGTAATACTTCATTGAAGTTTTATGATTTTGAAGATAACATAAACTTAAGTATTATGAAAAGCTGTTACAAATATAGGTATGATTATGTTTGTAAATGAGAATACTCGAGTATATGAATAGGCATTAGATGAATAGCCAAAATGGATTTTGAAGCTTTGAATTGGAAAAGATGCTTTAAATATCCTGGAATTTGTGAATGAGTTTGGAAGTTGTAATAAAGATTAAGCTTGACTATAATAGGTTAAAGAATGGGAAGTAATTGTATTAGTATCATAGATGATATGTTTGAGGGATTGATAACAACTTGTAATGGTTATCATAAAACAAAATAGCATCAACTTGTATTAAAAAGGGGACAGTAAGGTATATTGTGTTGATTATTTTAAGCTTAAAAAGGTTATGATTGATGTTGAAATTATATAGTAACACATTAGTTAAAGTAGATCATGTGTTCATGATTGTACTTTAATGATTGAAGAAGTAGTCTTATATGTTGAATTGATCCCTGTAGTTTCTCTAATAACTTGTTGTTCGTATTTTCATGCATCTACCGAAATGTAAGAGAAATGCGACATCAACATGACTACGAGTAAAACTTACCAGCAACCGATAGAAGATCAGAATGGATGGATTATTTTCATATCGGCGTATATGACAATATAATGTATTTTGGATTTAAGTATAAACTGAAAAGATCAATGGATTAGATGGGAATTTCGTATAACACTAGTTATCATGATAAAGTAAAGAAGACCATGTTTAAGGTTTTGCACGCAAAGAAATGTAGAAGTCCTACATGTTGGAAAGAAATCGAAGGAACTCTGATTGTTATGTCTGTATTATCACAAAAATGTTACAATGGTGATAGTTATAAACCGATCAGTTATAAGACAAATAATTGAGTGTAGTTGAAAGAATCACCGATGAGGGTTGAAACTTGATCTGTAAAAAGGTACAAGTTGACACGAAGATGTGTGGCACATCTAGAATAATAGAAAAGTTGGGAATCAGTTGTGTCATTTGGAATTACCTAAAGAAATATCGAAATAACACATGGTATTTAGTGTGCAAAGCTTTATGAAATCTTCACAATTGGTAATGAAGATTGGCTGATTATACCAAAATAGAATTCAAGAAAGATTTTTATATGATGAGAAGCCAAAATGTGTTCCGGGTATTAAAGTAAATAAAGTTAAGAAACAGAGAAATTGAGATGGTAATTATATGTTGGAAGCATAAGCATGAGACGAATCACTTAAGGTAGGTGTGTTAATGAAGTATAGTCATCATTTTGAATTCAAATAACTTCGAGGACGAAGTTTGAGCGTGGTGGAGCCCATGCTGTAACATCCTAATATTAAATTAATGTATTTGATGTTTATTAGTTTTAATTTGTAATTTAAGTTGGATAACATTTGGATTAATTTTAAAAGTTGGTGATTTTATTTAGAAATTGATGATTTCAGTTTGTTAAGTTAATATAATTATTATTAAATGGTTGAAAGGATAAAATAAAGATTTAATCTTTATTTATTGGAATTTAAGAATTTTGGAATTGTTATGTTGGAGTATGATGATTTATAAATGTTAGTAAGGATAAAAACTAAGATAAAATCAGTATTTAATGGAACCCGATAAATAGAGGGGTTAAAGGTGTCAAAGTTGGAAAAAAGAAATAAAAACCCATGTCTTTCATTTTAAATGAAAGACAATATCTCTTTCTACCTTCTCTCTCTAAACTCTCTGCTCTCTATCTCTTTAAAAGAAAAACCCACGGGTTATTTATCTCAAATCAAGAATCAAAGGAAACCATCAAATTGGTAGCTGAAAACTTGGATTCGGGTTGCATTGGAGGAACTATAAACACTACAAGCATCGATTTAAGGTAAATAACTCTCATAATTCCGAATTTAAGGGTTTATGGTTCGGTTTTGGATGAAAACGAATCTGAGATGTTATGATTAAAAATGTTTATGCATGTAAGAAATTTTGATGGGTTTTGTATATCTAGTGTTCTAGAAGTTGTGTGCAAAATTTTAGGTTCGAATTCAAAGTTATAAATATGGTTTTGGAGAGTTACGGTAAGGTTCTACGTGTTCTTGCATGGTACCGAAACCACAAGTTGGGGTACCGAAACCTTAAGGTTTCGGTATTAACCCCCTCTATATACCAAAACAATGGTGAAACTTTCATACTAAAACTCATCACATGTTTTGAAACCCACTTACTGAAACTATGGTTCTGAAACTCACATTATAGAAACCTTGTGTGCGTGTGTATACCGAAACAAAAGGGGTACCGAAACCATGATGGTTTCGGTATTGTCCCTACCGAAACCCTCCCTTCTACCGAAACCCACCTGATACCGAAACACTCCTTGACTACTGAAACTATGTGTATGTACCGAGACAAAATGGAGGTACCGAAACCATAAGGTTTCGGTACATAATACCGAAACTGATTGAGATACCGAAACATTATATATGTTACTGAAACCTTGATACAAAGACCCAATATGTATATAAATATCGAGACCATGTGAAGTGAGTACCGAAACTTTAAGAGTTTCGGTATTCCTTTCATTTCAAAACAAAAACAAATATATATATATATATATATATATATATATATATATATATATATATATATATATATATATATATATATATATATATATATATATATATATATATATATATCGTCTAGGTTGGGTTTGATAGGTGAAAATAAAATGGAACCAGTTGGACATTTATATAAAAGGATCAATTCTGGACATTTTGACAATCCCAGAAATAGGAGATTAAAGTATAAATTTCGGATAACAATTTCGATGGATTTATACAATAATTTGAGAAACTTGATGGGACTTGTTAATAAATAAGTTATTGAAGGGAATAATAGAACCATCAAGTAAGAGGGTTTAAATATGAGTTCCGGATGAAGGTTCCGAATGTTGTAACACTTTTAATTGTACAACTTGATGTACATTTGTTGAAGAAACATGTTTATGATATGATTTTCTTATGGAAATGTAACAGGTCCCTTGTGGTGTTGTCTAACCCACAGTGGGGTACTTTGTGATCCGGTTGAAAGCCCGAGGAGATATAAGATAACTTAAAGTTTAATAACGCACCCACTGTGAGTACCTTTGATTTTAGCATGTCTGCATCTGCTTTATGTATGCTATGCCTACTGAGGCATGTTGTTTCACTTTCGTGTGGCACTCTATTAACTTGCGTATATATAGATTGATGCACATTCATACTCGTTGCATGTCCTTTCTTTTGTTGTGCATTCTGTTGATGGACCTGCGTGGTCGCATCTGTACTCTGATGTTACTGTGCTATATGAGCCAAGAGTTTGACATCTCTATGGTCAGGATAGACAGTATGACATCCCCGATGGTATGTTTGCCTCAGTATGGTGGGTTTCTTAATGCCGAGTGTCAGCTTGAAGGGGCTGCGGGCTCGGGGTTGCGTACTTTGAGTACGTGTGGAGTATACGGTATGTGTTACCGCGGTTACTCTGGGTGGCATCATAAAGATTTGTAGAATGTGTAAAATCTTATGGTATTCACTAAGCAATTCGCTTACCCCTCAGTTGTTACATTTTTACAGGATAAGAGAAATCGGCGGCGGGACCATCTAGCTAAGTTGTTTATTGAAGTGTTGGAAGATATCGACTGTGTATCTTGGTAACAGAATTTTTGGAATGCTATTGTAATAAAATTTGGGATGATTGTAATGAAGTTTGAGTATGTAGACTTAGACGTGTAACCTATGAAGCACCGTAGGGTGTTGGACACAAATTTGTATTACTTTATTTTGTATTTTATGCTTCCGCACTATAATTTAAGCTATCAGATCATTATGAAATTATGTGTTGGTGATTAATCCTGGGTGTATTGTAATGGTGGTTAATATGGCAAGGGTGTCACATAAATCACCCAACATTATAAGTTTATAAATAAAATTTGCTTAGAACGTCAAGTTTATATATATATATATATATATATATATATATATATATATATATATATATATATATATATATATATATATATATATATATATATATATATATATAAAATTTTCCAGCCTTTTCGGAGGTTTTTCGACCTACTTTGAGACTGTTTTTGACCAAGCTCCAAAATGTTTTAGACTTTGGTTTTCTAGGACATTAAACTACTATATACAAAGGATTTTTAGAATCAAGAACGGCCATTTTTCGAGATGTTTAGGTTGGTGAAAAAGCTCGATAAAAACCCTATGTTGACCATTTTTGAGCTGTCAAACTTTCGGTTTCCCAAATAGTTCCTGGAGGACTTAAACTCCAAAGTAAATTATGAAAAATTCCAGATCTATAGTTAAGACATAGATCTAACTTTTGAGACAAGAATCAACTCATTTCGTTGAGTTATGAATTAGTTATGATTTTTCAAAGTCGATATAAATTTTCTGCCGAAAATCCGTAGTTTATAAACTTGAAACAACTTATGATTCTTGTTGTTTATTCAAAGACTACTTGTATAAAAGTTGTAAAAGTTATATAGCACATATATAACACTTGTTTTCATAATATTAACATGTTTATGATGTGTTCATATATTCATATGCACATTTAAAGAAACAACTTAAAAATAAAAACTAGAAACTTATAAACTTGAGTTTTTATGAAACTTGTTGTTGTTGGTGATTATATATATTATGCAAGACTTATATAAACATAAATATAAGATGAAATAAGTTAGTATTTCTTACTTTGAAGTATTTGGAATATGATTTTGAGTAGAAGTTGAAATCTTTGCAAGGTTTGCACTAAAAACACTTGAAGAACACCAATAACACTTGAATGAAGAAGTTTGTGATGTGTGAGTGTATAGGGCCGGATTTTAGAGAGGAAATAGAAGGATTTTGGTGTGTTTGAAATGAATGAAATGTTCCTCTATTTATAGAAGAAATTTGGTCTTTCAAATGATGAAAAGCATGAGAGACAAAAGTTGTGTGCACTTTTAAACAAAATGATGGTGTTTAAAGTAATATTAAAAAAATAAAAGTCAACTTCTAATTCACCACATGCCTATGGCCGGCCCTTAATGTATTTCATATGTATTTATATATTTTTTTTGTATAAATGTATTTAGAAATGTATTCTTGTATTTTCCTTTTCTTGTAATTTTATAAATACTTATGAATGCATTGTTTTAATGAATTGTTTTAGTCTTGCATAATTAATGTTAAGTAATTGTATTAGTGTATGATTAGTGTCACTAATCGTAATTTAATTATGTACTTAGTTGAATTAATCCCTCATATCGTAAATTGATCGGATTAATTGATTTTCCGATTCATTGCACCGATGAATTTGATTCTAATTGAGTTGAATTTTTTTAATAAATCTTGTTAATCACTCGATTAATTTATAATGACCACTGATTAGGTTATAATTGGCTATTAAATACAGATTAGGTCATTCTTATGGCAGAAACATCTAATGTCACTTCCACTGAACTACCATCTGAGGTAAATGCTAAACTCTGTTCTCAAACATGCAATAATATGGTTAAGAAGTACAGAGATCATAATGAGAGCATGTGCAAAACTCTAGCTAAGATGGAAGAAAGGAGATATGAGTATATGCAGGCCTAGAAGATCTTGAAAAACAGATCAATGACTATAAAGATAATGAGATTCAGATGGGACATGATAGAACATATCATGAGTGGGAGAAAAAGGAATTGAATAAGAAAATAGAGACCCTAAATAAGAAACTAGATGAGGCTGAACAGAAGGTGTTAGAAGCTAACAAGAAAATAGAATCTATCAATATAGATTTAGGAAACTTCAAGCTGGCAAATCAAAAGCTAGAACACCTAATGGAAGTTCAATTTAAAGACAGGGTAAAATCTCAGCTTAATCCTAAAGAAGGTATATGATAAAGAGCCACTCCACCCCCATACAACAACAAATACATTCATCCCATGAGTGAAGTTGCTGATAGGCTTGTTAATGAACCATTAGATGAGACAATGACAACTGTAGATCCTATTCTTGAAAACAGTCCTTAATCTAAAGAAGAACTTATTTCAAATGAAGGATGTGAAGGTAAAGAAGTTGAGAGAGAACTCAAAACAATGAGTGCACCTATAGAAACCCTAACCCCAGTGAGAAAGGAAAAGAGAAGATGAGTGTATGCAATAATGCTCCACATGTTTCTGTACTTTCTAACTGTAACATTGCATGTTCCTCAAAAATTAAAAAAGGGGTAAGACTGTTCCAATCTGCACATGCCAAAAGCATGGTGTCCAAAAGTTTCCCACACAACATCAGGTAAGGGGAAATCAAAAAAACAAGAATCAGTTATGGTCTAACAAAACTGGTTCTCCAATCAAAACAGTCAAAAGATGTTTCCATTGTGGCAGGAAAAACCATTTGGCCAGGCATTGTTTGTATATACCATCTGTTGCAAAACAGACTGTGGTTCAAAAACAGGCATTTGTTCAAAACACAAAAAATTCAAAGGCCAAACCACTTGTTACACCAGTTCAAAAGAAGATAGTTGACCACAGGTTCTTAAAAGTCAACAAAAGAGAGCCTACACACCAAAAACAAGTTTTAGCAAAATCCAAAGAAAATATTAAACAGATATGGTGTGTTAAAGGCAAAAACTCAGATCAAACAGTTGATACAAATGTTGAGACTGTTAAGTCTAAAGTTGGAACTGGTAGTGCAAACTCTAAAGCTGTTAGCAGTAAAAACTCAGTTCAAACTGCTAAGCCTAAAAGTGGAACTGGTAATGGATCATCTGAGACTATTAATGAAAAGGTTGGAAAGAACACCTGGATACCTCATGTCATAACTAAATATTCTTCACAAAATCCACCAGTGGATCTTACTAAGTATAAAAAGACACAAACAGTGTTTAGTTATGTCAATGCACAAGGACAACCCAAAACCAACTTTGTTTGGGTTTACTCCACTACTAACTAAGCTTTTATTTGTGCAGGGCACCCACAGGATCCAACATAAAACAAGATGGCATATGGATAGTGGATGCTCTAGGCACATGATAGGCAATTCTGAATGCTTGTCAAATTTCAAAGGCTTTGAAGGAGGATTTGTTGCATTTGGTGGAAATTCCAAGGGAGGTAAGGTAACGAGTAAGGGTACTGTCAAAGCAGACAATATGATTTTCAATGATGTTTTGTATGTTGAACAGCTGAAGTATAATTTACTAAGTGTGTCTCAAATTTGTGATAAACAAAATATTGTTCTATTCACAGACTCTGAGTGCATTGTCCTTTCAAAAGATTTTAAAAATCCCTGAAAATCATGTTTTACTTAGAACACCAAGAAAGGACAATGTCTACTGTTTGGACACAGATCTTTTGTCAAAATTAAATACTTTGAGCTGTTTGATATCCAAAGCATCATCCAATGAGTCTGCTCTTTGGCACAGAAGGATGTGTCACATGAATTTCAAATCTATGAATGTTTTAGTCAAAAAGAATTTGGTAAGAGGTTTACCACAAAAGGAGTTCATCTGTGATGATCATTGTGTAGCATGTCTTAAAGGCAAGCAACACAAAACTTCTCATAAGGCCAAAGAAGTAAATTCAATCTCATCTGCTCTTCATCTTATTCATATGGATCTCTTTGGTCCAACATCTGTGTTGAGTTTGAATAAAAGAGCTTACTGTTTAGTAATTGTTGATGATTTCACCAGATTTACATGGGTCTACTTTCTTAGGACTAAGGATGAAACTGCTGAGCTAGTCACATACTTTATCCTTAAGATAGAAAACCAATCAAACTTAAAAGTTAAGGTGATCAGGTCAGACAATGGAACTGAGTTTAAAAATCATATCCTAAACAGTTTACGTGAATCTAAAGGTATTGGAAGACAATATAGTGCACCAAGAACACCACAACAAAATGGTGTAGCTGAAAGAAAGAATAGAACTTTAACTGAGGCTGCTAGAACCATGCTAGCTGATTCCAAACTGCCAATGACCTTTTGGGCAGAGGCAGTCAATACAGCTTGTTATGTGCTAAATCGGGTTCCAGTTGTTCAATCACAAGTGAAAACTCCATATGAGTTATTCCATCATAGAGTTCCCTTAGTAGCCTTTCTAAGGTCTTTTGGTTGTTCATGCACTATTCTTCACACTAAAACTCACTTAGGAAAGTTTAAAAGTAAGGCTGAAGAAGGTTTCTTTGTAGGATACTCTATTCAAAGGAAAGCCTATAGGGTATATAACAGTGTGTCTAAAACCATTGAAGAAAGTGCCAATGTTGAGTTTAATGAAAACACTGCTAATGTCAAAGGCACTGGTCACCTGATTGGTTGTTTGATTTTGATTCACTAACAAATTCTCTGAGCTTTGCTGAGTATACTGCAGGAACTGATGAAGACAATGTTGAAGCTGCCAACCCAAATTCTCATGCTGGTCACACAAACATTCAAGCTGTTGGCACAAAGTTTCAAACTGTTGAAGATTCTGAGAAATGGGATTAGTACACTGTACTACCTCTTCTATCTTGTGACCCACCAGGGGTATAGATGCTCAACATGATACACATCAAGATTATGAAGTGCCAATCCCAAGTCCTGAGGTAACAGCTCCATCCAATAGGGACACAGTCCCATATTCTGGTCTAGCTGTTCTTGAAGCAGAATCATCAAGTGGTCCTGAAGGAGATGATACAAATCTAGGAACATCATTTCAGACAAAAAAAGAACCCACACTCAGGGTTCACAAGTATCATCCTCTCAAACAGATAATGGGAGACCCACGCACACCTGTGCAGACAAGGACAATGGTTCACAAGGAGTCCACTGATACTGAATCAGCAGTTCCTGAATTCAGTCTAGCTGCCTTTGAACATGCATGCTTTATGTCACAATTAGAACCTAAGAAGGCATCTGAGGCTCTGAAAGATCCATCTTTGATTGAGGCAATGCAAGAAGAACTTTTGCAGTTCAAGATTCAGAATGTATGGACTCTAGTTGACTTACCTAGAGGAAAGAGAGCAACTGGTACAAGATGGGTTTTCAGAAACAAGAAGGATCAGAGAGGGGTAGTAATCAAGAACAAAGCAAGATTGGTAGCACAGGATACACTCAAGAAGAAGGAATAGATTATGATGATGTCTTTGCCCTAGTAGCAAGGATAGAAGCCATCAGACTGTTCCTAGCTTATGCCAGCTTCAAAGGATTCAAAGTGTACCAAATGGATGCTAAATCTGCTTTCCTGTATGGAACAATTGAAGAAGAGGTTTATGTGGTGTCAACCTCCTGGATTTGAGGACTATAAGTATCCAGACAGAGTCTACAAATTAGACAAAGCCCTCTATGGACTCCATCAAGCACCAAGAGCATGGTATGACACTTTGTCCTCATACATTCTACAAAATGGATTCAAGAGAGGTACTCTGGACAAGACATTGTTCACAAGGTCCATCAAATCAGAGATTTTGCTTGTTCAGATCTATGTTGATGATATCATTTTTGGGTCCACAAATGACATTCTGTGTAAGGAGTTTGAGACATTGATGCACAAAAAGTTTCAAATGAGTTCAATGGGAGAACTCACCTTCTTTCTAGGATTGCAGGTCAAGCAGAAGCCCACAGGACTTTTTATAAGTCAATCAAAGTATGTTAATGACATTCTGGAAAAGTTTGGCTACAAAGATACCAAAGTTGCTAGTACTCCAATGGACACTCACAAACAGCTTGATGCAGACTAAGATGGAGTGGATGTGGACATTCACCTATACGGATCCTTGATAGGTTCACTAATGTATCTCACATCTTCTAGACATGATATAATGTTTGCTGTTTGTGTTTGTGCCAGGTTTCAATGTGCTCCAAAGGACTCACATCTATTTGCTGTTAAGAGAATTTTTAGATACCTCAAGGGCCAACCACAGTTGGGCCTATGGTATCCTAAAGACTCTCCTCTTGAACTAACAGCCTATTCTGACAGTGACTATGGAGGCTGCAACATTGACAGAAAATCCACAACTGGTGGATGTCAATATCTAGGAGCAAGACTGGTCTCTTGGCAGTGCAAAAAGCAAACAACTGTTTCCACCTCATCTACTGAAGCAGAATATGTAGCAGCTGCCAGCTGCTGTTCCCAAGTGATGTGGATTCAGAATCAACTGAGAGACTATGGTATGAACTTTCTGTCTACTCCTATTTACATTGACAACTCAAGTGCAATAAGCATTGTACAAAATCTAGTGAAATTTCCCAAAACCAAGCACATAGACATTAGATTTCATTTTATAAGAGCTTGTAATGAGAATAAATTAATCCAAGTTACCAAAATTCATACAGATGATCAGTTAGCTGATCTATTTACAAAACCATATGATGTAGGAAGATTCACTTTCCTAGTATCAAATATTGGTATGGTTAATATGGATTAGTTTTATTTTCATCATTCTCTCTTATTTTATGAAGAACATATTTATTTCATGTGCTTGATTAAGGGGGAGACACTATTTATAAGAATATGCTTCACCCCCAGGACCCCAACCCTCTCCTCATGATACAAACATTCCATATGCTCCTTCTATCACACATACATACCCTCCTCCCACACTCCTACAATACAAAAGACAAAGGGTTTCAGGAGCTCCTTCCTCCTCAGCCCAAGCACCAGAGCCAATGTGCAGGAGGACACTTCTGCACAGAATATCCAAAGGGAACCCACTGAGGACACTCCCACCCTCAATTTGGAGGTGGGCATTCCATCAGAGGATATGGGGTTTGTGGCTGACACTACTGATGTCTCTGCACAAGAGGCACAGGCCAGTGTCAACATCTCTAAGACCACACCCATGGTAACAGAGGGTGTGCAAGCACCTTCTGGAAGTCCCCAGTACCATGAACAAAGGGGCCCAAATGTTTCTACCTCTGGAATTCCTGCCAGTGATAGATCTCAAATACCACTATCATTTGATGATCTTGAGGCTAGTCTGCAACTTATGGTATTGACGGATCCACAGCTGAAACCTGTTGTAGCCATATTGGAACATTATAAGTCCCTTATTGCTACACAGGGGGCACAAATCACAGCTCTGCAACAGACTATAGCAGCTCAACGTCAACAAATGGATTATTTTCATCAAGGGTTTACCCTATGTGGAAATAAGATTATTCAACTTAAAAAGATGGTTCGAACTTTGATTGCAATGGTTGTAGGTCCACCTGGCCAAACCAATGCATCCAAAAAGGGGGAGAATCAGGAGATCCCAACTTCAGTCCAAACAGCTTCAACCTCTCCTCCAGCAGTCCCAGTTTCTAGGCTAACAGTCCCAACAGCTACTCAAGCTGTTAGCCTAGAAACTCAAGCTGCTCCTATCAGAACAACTGGAGTTGTCATCAGAGAAGGCTCTTAGGCTCCTGTCACAACAGTCCAATCCACAGCATCAGCTTCCAGAGATAAGGGTAAATGAATTCTCATTGAATCTCCAAAGCTTAAATTCTCCTCTAAAGAAGCCCAGGTTGCTCATGATGCTGAATTAGCAAGGAAATTAGCAGGGGAACAGGATGAACTCTTAGACCAGCAAACTCAAGCTCAAATGAAAGATGATGAAACCTTAGGTGATTATCTAAGAGGGTTTGTGGTCAAGCAGAATCAGAAGGAAAGAAAAATGCCAACAGGGCATTCAAAGGCAGAATACAGAAAATTTTTGATAAACTTCTCTGCATCAGTTGGAATACCAAGAATAATGGCTCAATCATGGCCAACAGAAAAGCTTCAGGCCTTACATGACAAGGAGATGGAAAAACAAGAAGCAGCCAAAGTCTCCCAACAAGTCCAAAGCCAACAAGAACCTCCTAAAGCTGGTGTCAGTGATCCTCCTCCTCAAACAAAGGTTGATCAGGTCAAAAGAATATTATTTGAACAACAGCTTCAAAAGGCTCAAGAAATTGAAAAGGACCTGGATCAGTATGACTTCTCCAAACCGCCTATTACTTACTGGTATGCCAAATCAATGGATAACATTGATTTGAACTATCATTTTGTAATCAGAAGAGAAGCTGGTCTAGAAGAAGATTATAAGAGTCTAGCTCAGATGGCACAAAGGCTGACCAGAGATGATCTGACAAAATTGCATCACATTGGATCCGTTAGTCATTCAAGGTCTCACTATGTATGGGTTCAAAGAAATGTAAAAGACCTTAGAAGCATTTTTGATCCAGAGTCTACAAGAGTGGAAATGGAAGCTGCCAAGGAGATGAAGATTGTACAGATTGATATATATGCCAAATCAATGACTTATAGACTCAAATTTGCTGACGGATCCAGCAGGTTCTACAATTTTGAGTTCTTTAATCTGCCAAAGGCCTGGTTACTCTAAATAAGCTCAATGAAGATTCATTGTGATAAAGAGGAGTTGAAAAGAGATTTTATAAAGGCAATAAATCAGAAACTTTCATAATTGTAAGTTTTTGGATGCCTTAGTTTTTAAATAACAGTTTTACTTTGTTTTATTTCCTTATTTGTACAAAAACTTAAAGTCTTGTGTAAAGAGTTTAAGTTAGGGGGAGACTGTTGGGAAATATTCTAAGTATGTCAAGCTGTTAGTTAGATTTCTCAGACTGTTAGTAGATTTTCTCTGTAATTACAAATGTCAAGCTGTTAGTTGAGTAAGTTCGAGCTGCTAGTTCAAAAGTTCAAGCTGTCAGTTCAAAAGTTCAAGCTGCTCAACAGATAAACTTCAAGCTGCTCAACAGTTTAATAAACAGAAAGTGCTGAAATTCAGGAAGAGATTTATATTTGAAGATTCAAGCATATCTACTACCAGAGGAATCAGAATTCCTCAAGGAAACAAATCAGAAGGCTTTATATATAGATAGAATAGGTTTTTCTATTGTAAGTACGTACGTACAAGTTTTGATTCAATTGTAATTGCTTTCTGATCAAGTTTTCTCAAGCCTCTAAGGTTGTAAAACCCTAAGAACAGTCTGTGTTCTTCGTCTAATCAAACAGATTAGAGGTGATTGTAATCAGTGAGTTGGCAATACAAAAGATTTGATTTTATTATGTGTTATTTGTTCTGAAAGCTTTTCTTAAAACAATTAAGTGTTATTCCGCAAACTTCTTAATTGGACTTTGATTCTATACAAGGTTATTGGTTTTATACTCTGATTTATTCAAACCAGTTAATCTTAGGTGGTGATTTTGATCCTGACAAAATCTGTACCAAAAGGGTTGTTGAAGTAGTGGTCTATGAAAACTTCACTTGATCTTGGGAGACCTAAGAACTAGATCCGACAGGCGCTTTCCCTTTATCTTTTCCTGTAAAAAGGTTTAACAACAACTATAAGCAATGCTTAGTGAGATTACATGCATTACAACAGGCGGAATGTGGGTAACAAGCATGATATAACTTGATCTAGCCGCCACAGCCACGCTAGATTGAGACATAGTATTAAGAGTAGGATGATGTCCTGGCCCCGTTCACGCTTTTAGTGGAAGCTATCCACTCAATACTGGGCTAGCTACCAGTAAACATCGTGGGGGGAGCATCAGAGTAATCAACTACCAAGTTCAATAGAACTGGTGACATAGCAAGGTCTAAAACAATAGACCGACAATGCTAAATATGCTAAGATGAGATCAATACATCAATGATACAAGCAATGATGAAAAGCATAAGTAAGCAAAGTCATGATAGCAATATCTGTTTATAACAATAACTAAAATGAACTTTAAATTCAACGTGTTCAGTATAATATATCAAATAGCTACCATGATCCATAGGGCATCACCGAACCATGGTGAGCAGAGGTCACAATACAGCTGAGCATAAATGAATGCCAAATAAACTGTCAACAACAATATGTCCCAACCAGAATCAAGCATGAAAACTGAATATCTATAACTCACAGTTTTTACTGAATTATGCTGAACTGTTGACTTTTGCTTAATCAAGCGGATTTCTCCACCACCTGAGTTATCTCAGGATTTATATCTTTGACTATCTGGACTCTAGCTTGGCTTTACAAACTCTGACCCACTTTTCAGTACTTTAACTTTTTTTACTTTGTTCAGAATTTATCTGAACCTGTCCAGAATTTGTCATTTGCAAGAACATTAGCTTTAAACTTTAATTGATATGATTCTGATAACTCGTAAAGTTTAATGTCCTTTTTCATGGACATGTGTCTTTTGTCATGTTTATATCATAATATCTCATTTTTAAGATTTTAAACTTAATATAAATCATAATTGTGTTATATATATATATATATATATATATATATATATATATATATATATATATATATATATATATATATATATATATATATATATATATATATATATATATATATCTATGTATCTGTGTGTGTATGTATGTATGTATATACATATATATATATATATATATATATGTGTGTGTATGTATGTATGTATATATATATATATATATATATATATATATATATATATATATATATATATATATATATATATATATATATATATATATATAAATGGGTATCATTTCGGTTTTTGTGCATACTTAGTACACACACAACTCTATATATATATATATATATATATATATATATATATATATATATATATATATATATATATATATATATATATATATATCTTGATATTTCTGTCACTAATAGCACATACACGCATCCACATGCATCACATCTCTATTATGTCTATATATATATATATATATATATATATATATATATATATATATGTGTGTGTGTGTGTGTGTGTGTGTGTGTGTGTGTGTGTGTGTGTGTGTGTGTGTGTGTATCTGTGTGTGTGTGTGTGTGCGCTGCACACATTTCACACTTTTGTTACACACACTGCAGACACATACTATCTTCATGCAAAGAAGATGAACTAAAAAAACTATGACCGTTTCTGTTTTTAGATTCACAGCACACGCACATACCCTTAATTTATTTCTGTTTTCGACAAGTATATACATGAATAATAAGATGAAAAGGACTACTGGTTGTTGTGAGTACTGTTTCGGTTTTACCGAAACTTCAATAGGGTTTCGGTATTTATAGGTTGTTTCCGTATTACTCTTGGTCTCAGTAACCTATGTATGTTTCAGTATAATTTTGCAACATATATAGGTTTCGGTATTACATATATATGCAGGTTTCGGTAGTTAGTTTCACTATTCTTTTTCCTCAATGTGGTCTCGGTAGTTTTAAGATATTACCGAAACCTTTAAGGTTTAGGTAGGTTGACGTGAGTTTCGGTATTGTTCAAGTGGGTCTCGGTACTTCTCTGTGTTTTTCAGCATTACTGAAACCTTCAGGGTTTTGGTAGGTTTCAATAACTCTCGGTACACATGCAACACACACAACACTGCACTTTTTTGTTTTCTTTTCATTTCACAGCAATCAAACAAATCAAATAAAAAAATCAATTAAACACTTAAGGATTTCATGCATTGAATTTGTTTCAAAGTTTGCAACACTAATCTTTGGTAATTTTATGATTTGAAACGATTTAACTTAATTAAATAATTTCATTACTTAACTAAATTACAATACAAATAATGTAATTAAATTACATTATTAAGTCAACTACAGAAAATAAAAGGCTAGGTTGTTAAATAAGATGGTATTCAGAAAGAGTCCAGGGTCTTATAGTAGACGCCTTTTAATGATTATGAATGATGCGTCTCAGGCTAAACAAGCTGAATACAATCAGATGATGCTGAAAAAAACACGACAAAAGTTGAATACTAGTCTAAATAAAAAATTATAAAGATCAATAACATTCACATGTATAAACGGGCACGTGTGTTCACTCCAGCATCCTAAGTTCTCAGAGAAGATGTATCTATACAGTTCCTATATGAAAGTGACCTGGACTTTGTGAACAATGATGATGTTGAAACTCTTCACAACAAGCTGAAAAACAAGATGAAAAAGCGCCTAACCCACGTCACTGTTGTTGTTGCCCTAACAAAAAGCATGAATCGCCGCTCAATTAGCATGTGCTTAAGGCATTTTCAAATGGCGATCGAGAGCTTTATGGTTAAAGTAGTACTCAAGGCCCCAGAACAGGACATTTTTCTCCTAGATCATTATCTGGCTTATAAAGTCCTTTTGGGAGGCCAGCAGGGGTCATATTTTTGAACCAAAAAGGGCACAAAAAGTTCATGTTCTTCGAGGATCTGCGCTGTTATTCTGATGGTACACTAAGACTGGTAAAAGCTGAACTCAACAAAAGAATACAAGAAGATGACGCTCAGCCAGTCTCAGAGCTCAAAAGAAGACCAAAAGAAATACAAGATATCCTCAGCGGCATCGAACTGATCAACGAAAGGCTACACATCAGGCAAGTGACTCGATGATTCGACGTCGTCCTTGGCCTCAGAGAAAGTACTAATCATGTCTGTTGTCATCCACAGTGATCGAAATGGGGGAGATTGTTAGACTTCAAATTTCGATCATGTGGAATTTATTTTGTAATAATTAGTTAGCTTTATTTCCATGTAATTTATTTCGAGTTTTCCTTTTATTTGTAATTTCCTTATTGCATTTTAGAAGTTAAGGGGGATTTTTGTAATTGTTCCAACTTGTAATAAATATTCAAGGGAAACCCCACCTAGGGTTTCCCACAAGGTTGTCGTTTACCAATTGAAGAAATATACGGCCGACGCTTTTACAACATTTCTCTCACAATATTCAATCACATAAATCGAGTGTAAACATTCTTTTTGTATTGGATTTTGTGCTGAAATCATTATTGTGAGTTCTGATTATCATTGGGACATTTATAACAAAGTTGAACTTTGTTTAACTTCTCTTCCATTATAGAAACAGATTGGAGAGCCAATGCCTTATCTTTGGAAAATTCTAATACAAGTTCAATTTCACTTTTTAATTTATTTTCCAAAGAATGTGCATTCTTTTTCTCAGCTTCCAATGATTTTTCAAGACGTTTAAGCATACAAGCCATTTTTAATAATTTATCTTCTAACACAAACGAAGTATCATTATCAGATTCTGGATTAGAGTCTACCTTAAGTGTCTCAGAATTCTCAGAATTGTCAGACTCCTATCTATCATCATCATTGACTTAACTGCATCCTTCACCTCCAATAGCCATCAAAGCAACATCTTCTCTCACCTCATCCTCTGAATCAGCATCTGTAGCTTTCACATCATCCTCTTCTTGATCCGTTAGCCCTACCAAGATCTCATCCTCTGCCAGCATGGCTGTTTCACTTTTCTTAGATTTTGACACATTCTAAAACGTTTCTAAACAAAAGCATATGCGTGCGTTCATATCAAGTATATCATCATCGTCAGAAAGCTGAAGCCAGTGATCAACTTCTGCCATGAGAGCTTTTCCAGCTTCTTTTTGCTTTGCCAGCAGTGGTTTTCTTGTATAATAATCAAAATTCTTCACCACTGGTTTATGCACTCTCTGGAAAAGTGGCACGATTTTCTGCAGTTGTAACATTTTTGCTCTTCTTCTCTTGTAACAGACTTCTCCTTTTTATCATACTTCTCGTATTTCTTGCCACTGCTTTCCCTAGCTTTCTCATATTTGTCATACTTGTCACGCTTCTCATACTTTCGTGACCCATTTTTATATCGAATCTTGTTGTTTGTTGGCTTCCGATAAAACTTCTTTTGGAATGCTTTTGTTAGTAAAGCCATCTGCTTCTTCATCTCTTCAATGTCAGAATCTTTTAAGGAATCAGATGATTCATGTTGGATATTATTTTGTTGATGAAAAATATTAAGTCTAGGGGCCTATTTGTAAATATTCAATAGTTTCAATTGTATATATAAATAGAAATTACGGGTACTATAGATAGAACTTTTGACTTTCATTTTGCACGGAATTTATTACAAAGCTAGGGCTACAGTATTCTTCATCATTCTCTCATTCTGTAATTCCAAATTGTGCAATATAAATCATTCTGTTATATTGCTCTTATATTGTTTGTGTTTGATTAAATTGAATATATAAATTGGTATCAGAGCTTGAAATGGAAATTTTTTGATTGAATTTGAATTTCTGAAAAAAAATTTCGGACCACTGTTTCATCGGAATTTTGAAAATTCAGAAAAACCCTTTGGGTTTTTGATTCAGTGAGTGTTTGTTTGTATAAATTGGATCGAAGGTTTGATTTTGAAAGGCGAACAAATTGAGTATAATCTCAATTTGTAATTCAAAACACACAAAAAGTTTTTTTGATTTTACGGATTTTTTAAAAAGTGTTGTGTTCTTAACTGTTCTTTATAAAAACAAGGATTTTGATCTGAAATTGGTCAAAGTAGTTTCACAAAAAGTGTTTGTAAGTGAAAAATACACCTTCGATTGCAAGTTTGGATCAATTCACTCATTTTTGTTAAAATTTTTTGATTATGGACTTAGAACATATTAATTTTGGTAAAACTCGAATCACACTAAATATCTAGTGTCAATCGAGTTGGATCAAGACTTGATCGAGTTGGATTAAGTATTAATCAAGTTGGGAGTGTTCTTTAATCGAGTTTTACAAAGAAGGATTCGAATTGGATATTAGCTTTAATCGAGTTGGATATCAGCTATAATCGAGTTGAATATAAGTGTTAATCGAGTTGGATCAAACCTTCATTCGAGTTTGTATAAACATATTCGAGTTTGTTTAAACACATTCGAGTTTAATTAACCTTAAATTCGAGTTTGATTAAACAAAAACCAAGTGAAATTCAAGTTGAATCGAGTTTTATTATACAATATTCGAGTTTAATCAAACACAAATCAAGTTCATTCGATTTTAATAACTCATCATTCGAGTTGATTGACTCTTCATTCGAGTTTCATTGCCTTTCAATTCGAGTTTCACCAACTTAACATCCGATTTTCATTTCTAATCAATTGTTTGATTCTTTTTAGATTCGAGTTTGATAAGCTTCCATTCGAGTTTCACAATTCATCATTCGAGTTGTTTCATTCTTTGATCGAGTTTTATAACTCTTTCATTTGAGTTTGATCTCATACTATTCGAGTTTCACTCCCTTTAATTCGAGTTTGATCATACTTGTCACAAGTTTGATCAATTTTTCACATTCCTTTCAAATTAATCAAAACCCATTGAAAGATCTTGGAAGATTCTTTTTAATCAGTCACTATGTCGAAAGATACACTAGCTATGGGTTCGGAAACCAAATAATCTACTCTATACGGAGGTGAATATATTCAGTGGAGGGAACAATTTCTGGAATTTATCAGTTTCCATGACCTATCTGAGGAAATGTTGATATCCCTGAATGAGGGACCAACAGTATTTCTAAAAACAATTCCAGCTGTTCCAACTGTTAATCCTCCGATACCAGAAAGAACTGTAAAGGTCACAAATCTTACTGAAGCTCAAAAAACGAAGAAAGCTGGGAGACAAAACTGCCAGAAAGCTCTTGTTGATTTCAATCCCGACATATATATCAGTCTGACCAATATAAAAACAACCAAATCCATCTGGGATGAGGTGTGTAAACTGATGCGCGGTTTGGACAAAGCAACAACGAATAGAGCCAGAACCAGTCTGATGACCTTTGAAAAGTTTAGAGCGAGAGAAGGAGAGTTGCTGGAAAGTACCTATCTAAGGTTTGTCAATCTGGTGAGTGGGATGAAAAGGAATGGAGTGACAAAATCCAATCTGGATATAAATGTCAAATTCCTGAAAGTGCTGAATCCGGAATGGGATAAATATACAATGATCATCCAACAAACAAAAGAGATTGACGATATGGATATCCATATGGTATTTGAGAACCTTAACAACTACCAAGAAGTTATTTTAAGGAAAATGTCTAGGAAGAACAAACAGAAAAGGCAACCATTGATCCTCTAGCTCTTCTTGCTGATAAGAAATAAAAATACAAGCTTAAAAAGGAAAAGATGGTTGTTTTGAGCAGTAGTTCAACAGATTCAGAATCGACTGATTCTTCAGCTGAATCTGAGATAGAAGAAATGAAAAAAGAGATGGCCTTGCTAACAAAGGCATTCCAGAAAAATTTCTACAGCAAGCCAACAAACAACAAGATGAGATAAAAGACAGGCTCAAGGAAATATGAAATGAAATACAGGTACGAAAAATCTGGAGAGAGCAGTGGCGAAAAGGCTGAGAAATATGAGAAGACTGATAAGCCTGCCATGAATGATGCTGATCAGAAATGCTATAACTATGGCAAACCAGGCCACTTTGCTAGAGAATGCAGATTTCCAGTTGTAAAGAATTCTGATTATTACACTCGGAAGGCACTGCTAGCAAAGAAAAAAGAGGCTGGGAAGGCATTGATGGCTGAAGACGACCACTGGCTGCAACTGTCCGAAGATGAAGACATTCTGGAAGAAGATGCTCATATCTGCCTGAAATCAGAAGTGATCAATGAATCTGAACTGAGTGAGTCTGCCATGTTAGCTGAGGATGAAGTTTGGGTAGGTCTGACAGATGATGAAGCTGAACAACCAAATATTTTGACTCTGACAACGAACTGAGAGAGACAGGGCACTGATGGCCATAGGAGAAGCAGACTACAGTAAAGATCAGAAAGATGAAGAATGAGATATAGATGCCTCAGAAAATTCAGAGACACCAGAGGTACAATATAATTCTCTCAAGTAATGATAACTCTTGTGTGCTAGAAAGAAACTTACTCAAATGGCTTACATGCTCAAAAAGTTTGAAAAATCGTTAAAAGCTGAAAAGAAAAATGTCCATTCCTTGGAAAATAAATTAAGAATAGAACATGCTTTAGTTTTAGAATTTTCCAAGGATAAGGCATTAGCATTAAGATCTGTTACAAATTTGCAAGATAAATCCAATGAACTTCAAAGTGAAATTCAAAAACTGAATAACAATATATCTGACTTAAAAGAAAAAATTGAAATTAGCCGAGTTAGAATCATCAAGTTATTCAGTAAATTACCATTCCATATTTGATGATAGAACAAAGTTATATGAAAAAATCAAATCTTTTGAAAATGAGTTCATTAAAAGAGGTCAAACAGATCAAACAATATATTCGAATCAACCAAAAGATACCGAATTTTATAATTTAAAATCAGGTATTGGTTGGACAAATCCAAAATATCTAACAAAAGCTATTTCAAATTCACCAACTCTTTCTGTTATGTCAGATAATATTGTGAAAAGTTCACCGAAGAAAGTTTGTAGAAAGAAGCAACAAGCAAAGAAAAACATGAGTATCAGACAAGAAAGGAGAGTGAAAGATTTATGTGTTACTGATAGGATTAGTCCAGTAGATAATTCTGTCTGTAATAAATCTCATGTTAAAATACTGTTCTAAAGACTCTCGAACTGAATTGGTTTCTTTAAATTCTGCTAAATGCCATGTGATGAATGACAAATCTGTGCATAAATATTATAAGCTTGTATAGGTTAAAAAGAACAAAGTTCCTACTTTTAAACAGCAAAAGGTTCCACAGAAACGAATTTAAAAATCAGTTCCACATCGAACTGTACAAAATTGGATACCTAAAAACACTATTAGAAAGTTGGTTCCTAAGTCAAAGACTTAATCTGTTGGACAGTCTAAAGACTCACCACATGATTTACCAAATTCCAAAGTACCCAACTATAAGTGGGTATCTCATGTTTTTTCTTCGTTTTATAGGTAAATCATGTGTGGTACCTTGCCTCCACGTGTTCCAAGCATATGACCGGACAGAGAGAAACCCTCACGAATTTTGTAGACAAATTCTGTGGGACGGTACGATTTGGTAATGATTAATTCTGTCCGATCAAAGGTTATGGGAGTCTGGAGTACGACAAAATAATAATTCAAAAGGTTTTCTACGTTGATGGTCTTGGTCATTATCTGTTCAGTATCGGCCAACTGTGCGATAAACGTTTAGAAGTCAACTTTAAGGCTAATCGGTGTAGTATTATATCTGGGGAAGGGAAGGAAATTCTTGCTGGGAATACGAAAACCAACTTGGACTCCATAGATCTAGCCAACATAAATCTGAAGAAAGATGTTTGCTTACTGTCAAAAGCAACATCTAAAGTATCATGGTTGTGGCATCGCCGTCTATCCCATTTGAACTTCAAAGAATTAACCAATCTTGCGAAATGTGGTTTAGTCAAAGGGCTACGAACTCTTCGATTTCAGAAGGAGTAGTTGTGTGCTGCTTGTGAAAAAGGGAAGATGGTGAGAGCTTCTCACAAGTTAAAAGTTGAACATTCTTCAACTAGGGCTTTATAGCTTCTACATATGGACTTGTGCGGGCCTATGCGAGTATAGAGTATCAATAAGAAAATATATGTGTTGGTCATAGTCGATGACTATTCAATGTACACATGGGTATTCTTCCTGAGATCCAAGTCTGATGCTACCGAAATCATTATTGACTTCATTCGCAAAATACAACTCAAGCTGCATTTATCGGTTCAAACCATTAGATCTGATAATGGTACAGAATTCAAGAATAAGTCACTAAAGACAATTATGAGTTCTGTTGGGATAACTCATCAATATTCGGCAGCTTGTACCCCACAACAGAATGGCGTATTTTAACGACGAAACTGCATGCTTGTAGAATCTGCTAGGACGATGCTTGCTTACTCAAATCTACCGTTATTCCTTTGGGCTGAAGCTGTAGCAACTGCTTGCTTTACTCAAATCAGATCAATCATCAACAAAAGATTCGAAAATACACCATACGAACTGATAAATAAACGAGTCCCTAATGTGAAATTTTTTCATGTCTTTGGATGCAGGTGCTTTATCCTGAATGACAAAGAAAACTTGGGAAACTTTAATCAGAAAGTGGATGAAGGCATCTTCATTGGATACTCCAAAGAGTCTGTGGCTTTCCGAGTTTACAACAAAAGAACGAAGACTGTTAACGAGAGCATGAACATAAAATTCGACGAAGGAATTGTAATGGCTTCTGAACACACCAGTTCAGGACCCGAGCATAAACAGACGACTTCAATGAAGTCAACAGAGATTTATGATGAAAAGAATGATCTGAATAAACTTTTTGAAAATTTTTATGAATTTTACTTTTAAAAGACCAAATCTAATGTTCCAATTTTGGTTCCTGACATGATTACTGAAAATCCGGTCGTAGTCTCTGATCATTCGCATCAACCGATTTTTGAAGATACTGGAGAGGTTTCAACGACCAATGTACACATACTTGTTGATAGAGTACAACCAATTCAAGCTCCAGAATCTTTTGAAACTCCCTTGAATTCTGAAAATTCAGAAACCCCCATTTCAGTTGATATCCATCAACTTCTGAAACAAATCCCTGAATTCCCTACCTGGACTTAAATTCAAATTAAGACCAACTTCAACCTTACTCTCATACGTTCAAATGGACAAGGAATCACCCACCAAAAAACATAATTGGTAATCTTTCTACCTCAGTTAAAACCCGAAGAGCTACCATGAACGAGTGCCTCTTCACAAATTTTTTGAGCAAGATTGAGCCAAAGACTGTGAAAGAAGCTCTCTGGATGCAGACTAGATTGTGGCTATACAAGAAGAGCTCAATCAGTTTGAAAGGTTGAAGGTCTGGCGATTGGTGGAACGACCAAATGACAATCTATCATTGGCACGAAGTGGATCTTCAAGAATAAGAAAGATGAACACAGAGTCATCATTCGAAACAAAGCTAGCCTCGTTGCCAAAGGATACAGCCAGCAGGAAGGAATCGATTATGAAAAAACTTTTTCCCCCGTTGCCAGGATTGAAGCAATTAGAATGTTTTTCGCATTTGCTGCATATAAAAACTTTACAGTATATCAAATGGATGTAAAAACTGTATTTTTAAATGAGGAGTTAACTGATGAAGTATATACATATCAGCCCGAAGGGTTTACCGATCCTTTGAAGCCTGGTCATTCATATATTGTGGACAAATCACTGTATGGCTTTAAACAAGCACCTCAAGCTTGGTATGATGCACTTTCAAATTATATTTTGAAATGTGGATTTAACAAAGGTACAGTGGATACAACCCTATTTATAAAACATCAGGGTCCCGATTCATAGTTATTCTGACATATGTGGGCGATATAATATTTGGGTCTACAAATACTGAGTTTTGTAAAAAAATTGCATTTTTAGTGTCCCAAAAGTTTGAAATGAGCATGATGAGAGAATAACTTTTTTCTTGGGTCTACAAGTTAAACAACTAAGTGATGGCTTATTCGTCAATCAGTCTAAATACATTCAAGACATGTTAAAGAAATTTAACATGGTCAATAGTACACCAATGAAAACTCCCATGGCTCCGGATTATAAATGTAAACTCGATGTGGACATCTCTGGGAAACCTGTTGATGTACCTCATTATCGAGGTATAATTCGGTCATTAATGTACTTAACTGCTAGTAGACCGGATATTATGTTTGCTACGCGTGTCCGTGCTAGATATCAGGCACATCCTAAAGAATCACATTTGGTTTCTGCCAAACGCATTTTAAGGTATCTGAAGGGAACTCCAAACTTAGGTTTGTGGTATCCCAGGGAATCATTTTTTACATTAACTGCCTTCTCTGATGTTGATCACGCAGGTTATAAAATGGATCGGAAAAGCACATCAGGAGCAGTACAATTTCTTGGTATCAAACCCATATGCTGGTCATCCAAAAAGCATCACTGTGTATCTCTATCAAAAGTAGAAGCTGAATATGTTGCAGTATCATCGTGCTATTCACAAATGTTGTGGATGAAGAGCCAACTCAGATATTAAGGGTTTACTCCTCAAAAGATTTCCATATATTGTGATTCACAGAGTGCCATAGCAATAGCTTCAAATCCTGTGCAACATTTAAAAACTAAGCACATTGATATCTGGTATCACTTTATAAAAGATCATGTAGAAAATCGTAATGTAGAGTTTTATTTTGTACCAACTGAATATAAACTAGATGATTTGTTTACCAAAGCCTTAGATAAACAACAATTTAATTTTATGGTATACAAATTGGGTATGTTGAATCGTTATATTTGAACATTCAGTAGTTACACAATATAATTTTAAATTTACAATTTTTTACTTGATTAACATTGTTTTTAATCTCATGTGATTTAAAAGTTTAATTTTTCTGAGTTTAACAGAATCGGATTGTTATGTGCAGGGGGAGCAGACATTAATTTTGATCTGATATTTTAAATATCTGATAATTTTTTTATCTGATTCATTGTAGGGGGAGCAGTTATAAAAAGAGATATACATATGAGGGGGAGCTCAAATGCAAAAATCAAGGGGAGCATATTTTTTTATATATTGGATTTCTTGTTTAGTTATATTTTTTTTAGTTTAATTTTTTTTTTTTGTTGTTGTTTTGTTTGTTGAGATGTTTAATTTTTGTTTTGTTTTGTGTGTTGTGTGTGTGCCTTATTTTGTTTAATGGGCTTACATGTTTAAATTGAGAGATTGTGTTTAAAAATTTAAAAGAGAACGTGGGTCGGGTTTTAAAACCAAATTTGACTATAAATTTGAATTTCAAATTCACTTTTTCGAAACCTGTGTACTGTTCACATTCCCTTTCAAATTCCTCATCACGAAGCAACCGCCTTTCTGTGTTGGATTTAAATTTCAGAAATTAAATTTGTAAGTCATTTTATGTTTTTGTTAATGTTTAACAATTGTTCTGTCTATTTTGTCGAGTTTCATGTTCATTCAAAGTACTGTGTGTGTTCATGGTGTGTCGATGTGTTTTTTGTGTTCTTTTGATTGTGTGGTTTATATCTAAAATTGAAAGTCTGTTTCGATTCTTTATGCTCATATGATCTTGAAAATCAAACTTCAAGTTCTATCTCAAAACACACAACATTTAATTTGATTTTGAAAATAAAAAGTTTCGAAGGTTGAATTCACTGTAATCCAGACTTTAAATGGTTTAAAAGGTGTTTTTGGACAAAGTTCAGTAAAGAAAACTTGTTTCAAATCAAATTTCGAGTAGGAAACAGTAAATGGGTAGGTCAATATGTCCCTGAAATGATTTTTGATAATTTCAGTGCTATTTGGGACTTAGAAAATATTTTAACTTCAAACTCGGTCAAAGAAGCTGATCTATAAAATTTTCTTTTTGACCGAGTTGGACGATAAGGCTTTCGAGAAAACATTTTATATTAATCGAGTTTCAAAACATAAGGTCTTAGCAAATTTTAAATTCTTCAAACTCGGTTGAAACATGGCCTGAGAATATTTCTGTTTCATTCGAGTTGAATCAGTGAATTGTCCAAGAAATTTCTTATTTTATGTGAGTTGAATAAATGCTTTGATCGAGAAAGCATTTTTGTCATTCGAGTTGGCTAGACAAGGACTTAGAAATTTTTCAAAATTTTCCAACTCGATTTACAAGTCTTGCAAGAAAATCCTCACCTTAATCGAGTTGGGATATATTTTATTCGAGAAAATTGTAGATTCTTTTGAGTTTGTTAAAAAGGGACTTAGAGTGTTTGTATTAATACTATCTTGTTCAAAATCTTATTTATATGTTGTTCGAGTTGGTTCAAGTGTCATTCGAGAAACTCTTGTTATATTCGAGTTTGATGTTACTTCATTCGAGAAACACCAAGATACATTCGAGTTGGGTTCTTAGGTCATTCGAGTTGAGTTCAAGATCATCCGAGAAAGTTGTAGACTCATTCGAGTTTATTCTTTCTTCATTCGAGTTTAAAGTCAAATTTTTCTAAATTTTTCTAAGTGTGGTGGAAATTTTAATGTTTCAGAGAAATTTCACATTTTTCAAGAAATTTTAAAATTTGTGTTTTGTTAACATTGGTCTCTTATTGATTGACTTTGGAGTCCTAACAAGAATATTTTATTATTATTGTCTGGAAACCCGATCCTTTAAATAGTAAAACACATATTTTTCTAATTTCTAGTTAAATGTTTTAATTTTCTATCTACAGGATTAAAATTTGTTTACCTGACATTCATAACATGTTTGTAATTTTTACAGGTTATAAATGGCATCCCAAGCCTCCACCCAAAATTCTAGTTCATCAGATTCACATTCATCATCCAATCATACACTGGACTCAAAACAAGTTAAATCAGCTTCTGTTACCCGACCATCACCTTCATCACCAGTCCCCAATACACAATTAGTCAAACCCAAAAATTGCCTATCCCTTCTTGATAACAATCACAAATTCGATCCCAAAATCATCAAAGTGAGTCATCCTATCATTGTTGACATTCTTAATGGTCACCCACTAGGATATCTTTTGAAGTACAAACCATCCATTCCTTTGGTATATCTGATCCAATTTTGGCATACCGTTAAGTTTGTACCAGCTGAAGGCAACCATCATTTTAAAGTGACTATTGATCAATTCAAAGCAAAGATCACACTGGCCAGACTCCGTCACAACTTATTTCTGCCTAGAAGAATTGATACAGTATATTTCCCAGATATGGCAGACTTTGAAGATTTTGTTTTGGATGAGGAGCTATGTCATGATTTAATCTGCTTGGGCTACTCAAAACCATTGCCAAAAACCTTAAAGTTTCATCAAAAATGGGTTGAATGGAGAGTGGTATACCCTATTTGGCATTGTACACAGGTGTATGACTTCTAAGCATACAGGTATTGACAGAGGCAGTATTCATTGTTTAAGGATGTTTCATGGCATTGGATTTAATAAACACTATGATTATGCACAATGCATTTGGTAAGATTTGAAGGAGATTGTGTTGGCAAAAACCACACAATGAGCAAGGAAGATTGTACCGCTTTAAAGATTTATTCAAATTTTGATCAGAGGGATTCTAAGGGCAAATGACCAAATACCAAAAAGATCTAACGCTCAAAAATTAACTGATTATGTGATGATGAGCCTCCACAGTGTACAAGATGCACCTAATGCCAATGTCATGGCAATTCCGGAATCATTGCTAAAACATGCTAATCAACAGGTTGAAAGTGTGAGATTATATCGTATAGATCATGCTCCTATAGAAACCCAGGAACCAGGTTCTCTTACCCAGGGAGTTTTACGAGAGGAGAAACATCAGCAAGGGGCTGATGTTCAGGGAAGCCAAATTGAGATTGAGGGAGCTATGGAGCAAGAGAGGGGTGGTGAGAGGAGTTCTGATTCTAAAAGAACATTATCCAATATAGCTGAAGGAGGAAATGAAGGAGCGAAGGATGATGATGATGATGAGGGTCATGATGATAGTGAGAGAGGTGCTGGTATGATTCAATTTATAGAACCTGAAAGATTACCAGAAATTGATGTTGTTAAGATTGCAAGGATGAGGGTGAGGGAGATCCCTAGCCCAAAAAGCCGGGATGTAGCCACGACTGCTGTTAGCTCCCATATGGGAGTTATCATTAAAACAGTCAGTATCCCACTGACAATTCCACACCCCACCAGCCACTCACCTTCATCCCAACAAGAAGGTGTTATAGTTTCTCACCAGGATATTACACAAAATCTATCCTTAAATCCTTTGGGTTTTATGGCAATTGAAACCAGTACACAGCTACCCAGTACAGTTTTATCTCAAGCATAAGTCATACTTCCTATACACTCTAGGACACTTGCGTCGACTTCATTCGTTGAAGTAAGTGCAGAAGGACTGAGTGTCCCTACCAGAACAACCATAGTGTTGGAAGCATCTATTAATTCTTCATGTGAAGTGGTTAGAAGTCCAGTCAGAGCTACAACTTTGCCATCTCTGAGCACTGGCCACATAGAAGTTCTTTTTACAAGTTCGACTGTTGTGTCAACTTGATGTCTACGTGACCCAGTGGTTAGAATGTTACCATTTATTACCGAGGCAAAATTAAATGAAGCTATTGGTGCTGTAACAGCACAGAAGACAAATTATTGCAGTGAAATGATGAGCCAAATGTCGAATATTCAGAAATTGCTAAAGGGAAAGTCTATTGCTGAAGGGGTTAAAGAAAGAGATCCAGAACAATCTATTGATGAGCTTAGAGACTTTGTGTTTGATCAGTTTGATGAGATGAGGGAAAGAATGATTGGCTTAGAAGCTTCTGTTAGAACTGCTCTGGGATCATTATCAGAAAGAGTATCTGCTGTTGAGCAAACCTGCAAAGCTCAAGCTTCAGCTCCGAAGCGTAAGCATGATGAGCATGACGATGACTCTGACGATGCTCCTCGTGAGGGGGAGAAGAGAAGGAAGCTTGGAGAACAGGATACTGGAATTTTAATGATCATTTATCCTGAGAAAGAAAAAGAGACAGAAGGAGAAGAGGCTGGAGAATCTGGGAGCTCAAAGGAAAAACCTGTTGATGCTCAGAGTGAGCTGGAATTGATTCTACATGAAGATGTTCCAGTTTCTCTAAGTATTCAATCAGGTATCTACAATTTTAAAGAGTATGATGACTCCGATAATGAGGAACAAGGTCAAACATTAACGATTGAGGGGGTTGAGAAAAAAAGATGAGATATCAGATGATGATGATATGTTTGACTTAAATGATATATCTTTAAGAGCAGAAAGGTTAGAGGAGGAGGAAGATCCGGTTCAAGAGATTTTGAGGGATGATGTACCGACACCAACGGTTGAAAAGCCCGAGGTGACGGTTACAGTCAAAGAAGAATTGGATCCCTTTCCATTTGAAAATGTGATGCCTCTTGCAATGAAAGAGCTGAATGAAGTGGAGCTTATGGAGAAATCTCCAATCATTACATTTTAGCTGATGAATCTCAAAGACAACATCAGTTGAGGTTTGCAGTTCAGGATGTAGTCCAGAAAGAAATAAATGACATGCTAACATTGCTAAATGAAGATGAAGTTAGAAAGAAAAAGATCAAAGTGTTGGATTTGTCGGCTAAGCAAAATGCAGAATACATCAGAATGAGAAATAAGCTTCCATTCTTAGAAGATAATCTTGAAAAGAAGATATTTTGTAAGAAGCAAGCACCATGCACGTTCTTGAAGTTGTTCAGAGTGTTGGAGCCCAATATGCCAAATCTTACGAATTATGCTAGTTTTCTACAAAACAAAGCTCAACCGGTCAAAAAGGTCAGAAGTGAATTCAGGATACTAGATCTGGTGAAGATTGAAAAGGATCAATTTGTGAAAGTATTTTATCCTACATTCACTGTGACGGGTTCTGATGGGAATACATATGTCTTCACTGAAGCTGATATGTTTGGTATGAATTTGTTGGATATTGAAGATCTTTTTGATGTATTGTGAAGAAATAAAAGAGATAAATATTGTAGATTTGCATGAAAGACGTTGTTTGACTTTATGCACACCAAACTGGTGCTAATGTCTGTGCAAGATCTACAAATTGGCATTGAGAGAGGTATGAGGAAGATCAATATCACTGCGCCTAATCGTTTTATCAAGTACATAGAGAATTTAAAAGAATTTGAAGTAGTAATGGCTAAACACCCCGTTGTAATTTACAAAGACAAAGAATAAAAGCTGAGAGTTATGCAGAGTGTAGAGCTGAACAAATTTTGTGATGAGACATTATAGAAAGTGTTGACGGGATTGAAAGGTAAACTAGCTGCTGACAAGAAGAGAAAGACAAAGAAGGGTGCTTTAAGTGTTAGTGACAGAAAATTGATTGTGGAGTTTGTTTCAAAAATTAACTGGAGGTTATCAAACAGAAAGATTATTCGTCGATTCAAGATGATGCGTGGGCTAACAAACTGAAGACTGATTATTTTCATCAAAGGGGGAGATTGTTGGATATTATTTTGTTGATGAAAAATATTAAGTCTAGGGGCCTGTTTTTAAATATTCAATAGTTTCAATTGTATCTCTTTTTCATCATTTCATCACTTTTTCTCTTCTATAAATAGAGAGACATTTCATTCATTTTCACCACACAAAAAACTCTTCTTTCCCTCTCTAAAAACCGGATCCACACCCACACACATGACAAACCTTTTCATTCAAGTGTTCTTGGTGAAATTCAAGTGTTCTTGGTGCATATCTTGCAAAGATTATTTTCATCAAAGGGGGAGATTGTTGGATATTATTTTGTTGATGAAAAATATTAAGTCTAGGGGCCTGTTTTTAAATATTCAATAGTTTCAATTGTATCTCTTTTTCATCATTTCATCACTTTTTCTCTTCTATAAATAGAGAGGCATTTCATTCATTTTCACCACACAAAAAACTCTTCTTTCCCTCTCTAAAAACCGGATCCACACCCACACACATGACAAACCTTTTCATTCAAGTGTTCTTGGTGAAATTCAAGTGTTCTTGGTGCATATCTTGCAAAGATTTCAACTTCTACTCAAAATCATACTCTAAACACTTCAAAGTAAGTAAATACTAACTTATTTCATTTTACATTTATTTTTATATAAGTCTTGCATAATATATATAATCACCAACAACAACAAGTTTAATAAAAAGTCAAGTTTATAAATTTCTAGTTTTTGTTTTTAAGTTGTTTCTTTAAATGTGTTTATGAATATATGAACACATCATAAAAGTGTTAATATTTTAAAAACAAGTGATATATATGTTTTTTATAACTTTTATAACTTTCATACAAGTAGTCTTCGAATAAACAACAAGAATCATAAGTTATTTCAAGTTTATAAACTGCGGATTTTCGGCAGAAAATTTATATCGACTTTGAAAAATCGTAACTAATTCATAACTTAACCAAATGAGTTGATTCTTGTCTCAAAAGTTAGATCTATGTCTTAACTATAGATCTGGAAGTTTTCATAATTTATTTTGGAGTTTAAGACCTCCAGAAATTATTTGGGAAACCGAAAGTTTGACAGCTCAAAAATGGCCAACATAGGGTTTTTAACGAGCTTTTTCACCAACCTAAACATCTCGAAAAACGGCCGTTCTTGATTCTAAAAATCCTTTGTATATAGTAGTTTAATGTCCTAGAAAACCAAAGCCTAAAGCATTTTGGATCTTGGTCAAAATAAGCCTCAAATTAGGCCGAAAAACTTCCGAAAAAGCTGGAAAATTATATATATATATATATATATATATATATATATATATATATATATATATATATATAAACTTGACGTTTTAAGTGAGTTTTATTCATAAACTTGTAATGTTGGGTGATTTAAAACATAAAAATCTATAAATATACATATTATCATATATTAGAGATATTAAGTCCTTATTATCATTTAGGACTCTGTTAAACACATCCGGTTTCATCACCCATCAAACAACGCAAACTTTCATTTTTGCGCGTATTTTGCCATCACAAGCTCGGTGAGTCTTCATAGCCCCTATTTTCACTATCTATTGGGGTGGAAATACATGCACTGTTTTCATATGGACATCAAAACTGTTTATTTCTTATATGTATTACATGTTTGGATCCATCAGCCCTTAAATCATGAACCGTTAATTGCATTTATTTGTAAGCGCGAATATATTGTGGATAGATCTATTGGGAGTCATGTCCCCCATTTGGGTTAGTCCGGGTCGGCTAACAGCGAGTGCATATATATATATTCAACACACGGTATTACGTATGGGAATACTGCACAGGGCAAACTCATTTTAATTAAGCTTCAGTTGCATGATGGTTTATGTAATACATACACAGAATCTATGATTTTGTAAATTCAACTCATCTGATAATGTCCATACAACTGGTCTTTTCACGTAAACCTATGAGCTCACCAACAATTTGTTGACGTATTTTAGCATGTATTTTCAGGTGTTTGAGACATGCACATTTATCGGAAGTATTCCAAGGCTTCCGTTCATTTTTGGAGTCGCATCGTTTTCAAACTCGGAGATTCATTTGCATTTTTCCTGATAAACTAAATTGTGTATCTACATCTTGGTATTTTAAGAACTATTTACGCTGTATTTTGGTTATGTAAAACAATATTTATATTTGAAGTCAAATCAATGTATTTTTTTGAAAAACGTCCATATAGTGGTCGTTCGTTATGATTATGGTTACGCTTCCGCGACGTCACGTTTCGTTGCCAACTGGGGTACGGGGTGTGACATCAATTGCAACAACTGTGACAACTGTAGAAGATTTAAAGATGAAAGATGACAACTGCTAAAGATTTAAAGATGAAAGATGATAAAGTTGTCTATGATTGATCAAGGGAGAGAATCAAAATCTATTCATGGTTCAAGGGGAAGGGTTTGCTCATAAGAAAAGAGAAGATCAGAGTTGAAGAGATATGAAGATCAGAGAAAGACAAAGATGTTCAGAGATCAAAGAGAAGAAAAGAGAAAAGGATTTAAGTTCCTGATTTGAACTTTTTAATTGAAAAATTGCGTAAATACTTAATTCTAGTATTTTGTATAAATAAGATTAGTGGTACTGTTTGTAGGGTTAGTTGGATACAGATAGAATATTCAAGAAAGCTGAATTGTTGTCCAAGTTTGTCAAGCAAGAAACTGTATATTCTAAGTATAACTATTCTTCTTTCAAGATAATCATTCAGTGATATTTGATTCATATCTTGTTGTGTTTTAATGTTTAGATCATATTGAGTTGTGTGGATATTGAAATATCAGAAATTGATTCCCATCACTGCTCTTAACACTATAGTTGTTAGCCCCTAAACGTGACTTCTTTCCCTTTGTCATAGAGTTGTCCTACGGTAAATAGATTGTGATAACCCTTCAATATAGTCAACATCCTTGATGACTAGATTATTAAGAATTAAATCCTCGTATCCTTTGATCTGAGTGTGGTTATTGTTTCCAAGCTTGGAACAACCCGAATCCATATACCAAATGGATTTTGCCTATAAAGAAACTTTGTTACAATGATGATTTTTAGGCATATGAAACCAATTCATGTAAAATTGACATGCAAACCGTCCTCTGAACCGAGTTGTTCAGAAAACATGATGGGTTTAGAACGTCCTGAGCTGAGTGCACAGAATCCAAAGTTGTCGGGTTTAGCACAATTTCTGCCCCTCTCTTCTTCATCATCAGATTCCTCTTCTACCCACTTATCTTCTTGTGCTACCAGGGCCATAGCATCAGCTCTTTTCTTTAGGACCTAAACCTTTCTCTCATAATAGCCCAGGTCATGCTCGAATTGATTCTTGCATTCTCGAGCAAAATGACCCCGTTTCCCACATCTATAACAACCTCGTTGATTAGATGAGTTGGGATTGTCATTTCTAGGTCTGTCATCTCTACGTTCAGGCCCTTTCTCAGTGCGGCGGGAGTCCCAACTATTATCACGGTGATTTTACTTCCTATTGTCACGCCTTTCATAACGGCGATCATCTCGATAATCCCACCGGTCATCCAGTCTCTCTCGCCTATCGTCATAACGTCTGTCGTCGCGATCATTTCTCCTCTAGTCCTCGTAAAATATATCGTCCCTATCATCTCTCCACCATTATTCTCTTCACCTGTCATCCCTTTCATCCTGTCTATCCTATCTCCTCTATTTAGAATATCTCCGTGGACCAATGTCATACATGAGTTGATTATTGGTCTTATTCTGATAGAAACGATTCCGTTGAAGACGATTCGATAAGAACGCCATCCGTTCATGAATGTCAGCCTCTTCAGCATTCAGAGGCTCAGACATTTGGGGTATGTCATACAGGTATTGAGAGGAGGAACCACTGTGGTTGCAGTAGGGCAAGGGTGAAGGGTTTGGCTGTGGTTCAATGGTGTGTGTCTTGTTTGAAAGTAGGGCCAGGGAATCTGTGAGTTTTGTAGGTTGGTTAACAGACAGCAATAGAGAGGCCAGAGTACTGGTCATCTGTTTGTGAGCGTCCACATCGCCCTGGTATTTCTTGAGTTCCTTGAAGACCACATTTATGGAGACATTGGTGATGCCCAGAGCTCTTTTAGTTGCTCGACTAGCCAGTGCCCATTCTAGAGCCAGTGAAGATAGGAACTGGATGTTAATGTCATCTCGTTCCTTTTAGATGTGAAGCTTGTTTAACTCATTCAGAACAACATAGAATCTAGTAAAAGTGCTCTAAATGGACTCTCCATCCTTTGCCCTGAACTCAGAGAATTTGGCCTTTGCTTCTTCAGTTTTGGCCCTATCATTCAGGTCTACCCCGAGCATCTGCATCTCCAGTTTGTGCCAAATTTCTTTTGCTGATAGTTTGCTGTCAACACCGACGAGAATATTAGTGTGAAGGGCTTGATACATATTCCCTACGATCTGTTGCTTGTCTTTCTTTTTCTATGTCATCCTCAGGTTTGCGAACTACCCTTGTTGCTGGAAGTGGAGGTTAGCATTTGTAACTACTGGACATTTGGAGTAAAAGGTAGCGGGGCTGTCATTAATGGATTGGATCATGGGTTGCATGCTGATGAACTTTAGGAACCGCTTCTTCCATTGCTTATTTTCGTCTAGATAGAGAACTGGTGGTCTGTTCTCTGATCCAAGGACAAAGTTTTCTATAGACATGATGATTTGGATAGTGAGTGCTGATTATGAAAAAGATATTTGGAAGTGAAACCTGATATCTCGGGTGAAGGAATCGAATTTCGGGTGAGCCAAGATTCGGATGGATGAGTTTCAGATTAGTGAACTGAAATATGGATAAATGTGATTTCGGGTAAATGGTCCGAAATTCGTGTGATCAGTGTTTTGGGTGAATGACCCGAACTTCGGATGAAATTTGAAAAAAGAAGAACAAGTGATTTAGAAGACCTGAAAAGTGATAGGTCCGAAATCCGGATGTGTTTTTGGAACAACCGAATTTCGGATGAGTGGTACGAAATAGCCTTTGATCCGAGTTAGAATCACCCAAAAGTGAACCGAGATTAGCCGAAATGGGATCCGAGATAGGGATCCGAAATAGAACTTATACAAATTTTGCAAAATGGCAGAATTAAAACATGTGTTTTAAAACCTGGAAATAATTTCTAAATGGTCGGTTTGAATTCAGAAACAAGTTTTGTGAAAAACAAGTAACCAGAAACACTAAAAATCTTGATTTTAAAGCAAAAACCATGTTTAAAGGCAATAACATTTCCATTTACGTTTTTCAGCAATTAAACAATAAAACTTGTAACGATTGAACAAAGTTGCGCGAAATCAGTACTAAGATTATTGTTGATGATTATGGAATATGAAAACACATAAAAACAGAAGATTTAAATGAGATTAAGAATAAAACCGTGGATTTTCGAAGAACGATGAAGAAGACCACAAAATCAGTTTAAATCCTCTTCCGTGGCTCTGATATCAATTGTTAATTCGTCCCAAAATGATAATCTTACACTCACACCAATAAACAATAATAAAAATGATTCACACAAAGAGAATAAACACTCAATCTTGCATGAACACTGTTAGAGAGAAATGAATATACGGCGGCCGCTTTTCCTTTCAAAATGTGAATAATTACAAAGTTGTGGGAAACCCTAGGAGGTTTCCCTTAAGAATTTAAACCAACTTTGAAGGGTTTACAATCTATACCCCTCAACTTCTAAGCAAACAAACTAACTTACAAATGATAGAAAATAAATTACATGGAAATGAAATATAATTAAATATTTCAAAATAGTACCCACAGGATTGAAATTCAATATGTAACACTATACCATGACCATAATATACTTATAGTCACAGATTGTGACTATGAAATACTTACATTTATATATTCTTTGATCATATGTGACTAATGAAGTCTAGCCTTTGCTCACACAAAGGGATTTCGTGACCTTATAAGTTAGCTTTTTGTTACAGTTTATTCATGTGACTAATTTCACAGTATCTCTTTTGGTCATATAAAGGAATTCCCATGACCATCTACATATTTATTGTTACAGTTAATATCCATCACAAGACTTATATAAGTAACTAATGAAAAATCGTAAAAAATGGTCAAATTTGGTCACATTGTTTAACTGTGGCTCGTAGGTGTCATGATTCTTATGCTCAACCATGACTACATGTATGAATGTCATTTTTTATGGTCACAGTTATTAAGCTAAATGTGACTAAAACAATATTACAAATTCATTTATGACCCTTTAGTTACAAAATAAGCAAAACTGTGGCAAGGGACACTAGACAAAACCGTGACCATAAGTCCATTGTGTACTAGTGTATCGGAGTTCCAGGTGACCCTTAACCAGATCTTTTGAAGCCAAGTTGTTCATATTTTCGAAGTTCAAGTAAGATAGTCTCTGATGCCATAACCATCAGTCCTTTGAGGAGGCTTTAGTCAACAGGAAAATACTATGCTTTACCATTATCTTGGCTAAATTGATGGTGTAAAGGTTTGAGTTTCGAGAACCAGTTAGGATTTCAAATCCATCACCACTCTTGACACTGCAACTTTTTGCCGTAAACGTCACTTCTAGTCCTTTGTCACAGAGTTGTCCTATGCTTAAAAGATTGAGATAACCGTTCGACATAGTCAACGTCCTTGATGAGTAGATTGTTTAAAACTAAATCACCATATCATTTTATCTGAGTGTGAATGTCATTTCTGAAACGAACTATTCCGCGGTATTGTTCTACCATGTTGGACAGTAACTCTTTTCTCCCATTCATGTGCTTGGAGCAGCCCGAATCCATATACCAAAAGGATTTTGCCTGAGATATGAATTATGTGAAGATTATGACATTTCAGATTGAATTATAAGTCAGATGAAAAAATCAATGACGGTAATATTAAATTGACATGCAAACCATTTCTAAACCGAATTGTTCAAAAAATATGTTGGAATATGAATATGTCCTAAACAGTGTGCACAGGATCCAAACACATCGGTTTTTGTACGACGATGCACATAAACCGTTTCACGGAAGGACGGGTCCTAGTATGAGTTAACTAGAATCCATGTCTTTGAGGTGCGGGTCTTGATCAGAAGTAACCAAGAACCATCTGTATTAACTCACATGACTTTGGGTACCCATTTTAGGATGGGTTCATTTTTGTTAGGAGTTCTAGATACAGATATCAATTTTACAGTTTTATGAACCCATATTGCAGTTGTATTTGGTCAAGATGCAAAACCTTTTGAAATCCATTTGTATGCGGGGCCAACTGGCTTTGAAACATTAGGCAGTGAAGTTACCTTTGGTTTTGGATGTTTTAAAATCTGTTTTGTAATTGCCTTTTGTAAGGTCACCACGTCTACGGATCGCATCAAGGCGTGACGTCGTCTAACGAATGCGGAATCCTCGTTAGACGCTTAACGGATCGATCACGCACGAAACACGGAGCCTAACACAATGCCAGCTGATATGATACCGACCCTACACGATGTATCGCTCCTAGACTCTCTGAAAATACTCTCTAGATCGTCTGAACGCTCTGACAACCTCTGCAATCGTAATTCTCCAAAAGTATTCGAAATTACACAAATAAGTTAATAATATTACCCTTATTGGTTTGTTACCATGTCTACGGATCACATCAAGGCGTGACGTCGTCTAACGAATGCGGAATCCTCGTTAGACGCTTAACGGATCGATCACGCACGAAACACGGAGCCTAACACAATGCCAGCTGATATGATACCGACCCTACACGATGTATCGCTCCTAGACTCTCTGAAAATACTCTCTAGATCGTCTGAACGCTCTGACAACCTCTGCAATCGTAATTCTCCAAAAGTATTCGAAATTACACAAATAAGTTAATAATATTACCCTTATTGGTTTGTTACCATGTCTACGGATCACATCAAGGCGTGACGTCGTCTAACGAATGCGGAATCCTCGTTAGACGCTTAACGGATCGATCACGCACGAAACACGGAGCCTAACACAATGCCAGCTGATATGATACCGACCCTACACGATGTATCGCTCCTAGACTCTCTGAAAATACTCTCTAGATCGTCTGAACGCTCTTACAACCTCTGCAATCGTAATTCTCCAAAATAAGTTCCAGCATGGCCCAAGCCCACGAACTTATTGGTTAAGGCCCACGAACTTAGCATAGCTAAGTTCGTATGAACTTAACTCCCTTAAGTTCAAGCCTTAAGACTTATGAACTTATTTTCACAAGTTCAAACCTTATTAACTTATCACTATAAGTTCATAGCCTCATGAACTTCACATGCAGACTTAAACACAATATACAATCATGAACTTCGTCCATAAACATGAACAAGCAAACATGACCTGTATTAATAAAGCCCTATCTATTACAAATGACTATCTATAACAAACTAGACTGCTATCGTCACACAGTGTGTACCAAGACCTTTGGTGTAGCCTTAGGCAGAATACATGCTTCAGTTTTCGATGAGGCCAATGATGCATTGTTTTAATTTTTCTTTTTACGAACTCGCTTTTCCGGATATGGCACATATGTATTCATTTCGGGTACTTGGTGTCTAAAACGAATAGGACATATAGAAAACGTTTCTGAGAATGAATATTTCAAACATGAATTCTAATTCGTTAGAGTACATGAGAATATAGAATCCTAACAAATCATACAACATTAAACAATTCACATGAACAATTATCAATCAAACACAATCTATTGAATGATTATAGAGAGAAATATTACATTGAAGTTTTGGTGACTTGCACAGCAAACTTCTATTCTCTCTCTATTGTTCAACATGCATGCGTATTCTCTATTTCATAATCTATCATTCTGTCAACTGAACTATATATATATACAATTTACAACTATTGTGTATTTACAATAAAGCCCCTGAACTTTATACATAATATTTTTTTTCAACTCTATTATAATTGTACCCAACAATCTCCCCCTTAGAGATGAAAACAATTTTTCATTTAAAGCCCAAGTCAGGAACTTCAATTCTTTTCTCTTTTCTTCTCTTTCATCTCTAAATCTTCAGATAACATTTCTTCTTTATTTATCTCTCTCTGATCTTCAAATCTCTTCTTCTCATATCTTCTCTTTTCTTATAATCATACTCCCCCTTGAATCTTGAATATCTTTTGAATGTCTCCCTTGATCCTATCTTGATAAGTTGTTGTAATTTGCCTTCAGTTGTCTTCAGTCTACTCAACTGTTGTTTCTGAAATTCAGCATTTCTCCCCCTCATGATGATCATAAAAATTATGAACATCATACAAAAAACTTCAGAAACATGAATTCAATAAAATTACAGTAGAAGAAATAATACAACAATTACAACTCAGAAGTTATTACAAATTGATTTTTCCCCCTTAAACTAATATCGTCTCCCCCTATACTAAACAAATCTCTCTCACTCCCCCTCAAATTGAAACTACATCTTTTCAGGAAAAAAAAAAAACAAAGCTTTTCAACTTTGGGAAAATGAAACACATTCATTTTGTGAGATAACGAGTCCAAGTCCATATAGGATTCCTGTTAGCACAATAGACATAATCTATGTGACCTACTTTCAGCGCTGGCGTGATGTTAACACTGGTAGGATTTCCAAATAGTCATCGTGAAATCCTTTATCATATAAGAATCACTCATATTTGTTCCGGCTTAGTCACTTTGGACTAGCAGTTTATAGTCACGCAGACTGTTAGACTCGATGTGTCCTAAAAGTGTATATAATAAGCTCTAGACACAATGTGCATTAAATGAAGTCGGAGACCGGAGCAAATGTCTTCCTTGTTTCAATATCAATAATATCCAAATGATATATCGATAGAAATGAGCAATATCTCCGTGATTATCGAAACATAAATCTTTTGAAAGATAACTAAGTAGTTGGTGGGGTTAAGTGCATGCGTCACTGGGTCCATGACGTCTTTTTCAATATCAAGTCGCCTAGGGCTTGATAGATTATGTGGATTACCCAGCCGACACAGTTTAGGTAGGATTTTCTTTTCTCTTAATCCTTTCTCAACTCTCAGCACCCAGCATTTTTCAACTAAGCTCCCTCCGGCTCACTTTTGAGAAACAAATTCAGTCAGCTTTATAACAAAAGCATGATCTGATGCACCACCATCTCCTTTCAATATCAATATCCCTCTCATTTACATTTTATCTCTGCTCGACCCTGTCAATATCCCGTGATAACTCACTTCTCAACTAATAGACCAAAAGAACCCTCACCCACACAATCTATAGATGGTTTTCTTCTTGGGTAGGCCTTCCGGTTCTGGTTAGACCATAGAAGCAATATTTATGCCTATCACTCAAATTGGTGCATAATCAGAGAGATTATATTCAGATAATATGGGAGATATCAGAATGAAATAGAAAATCTGATATATGATACGAAAAGAACCAAATTTTCTTGAAAGAATTAGCACTTGTGAGATCACTGGAGAATCCAGTATAAATTGGAAGCATTGTAGAATCTCAAGAAATGAGATTATGAAATCAAAGAGAGTAGATCATTTTATCTCAATGATAGATTCAGAAATTCAAAAAAAATTTCTTTTTAGTTCAAAAACTCTTTTTATGTGTGTATCAAATATTTTCGTGAAAAATCACACACAGTTTTGAAAAATGTCATCATCAAAGTGCGTCTGAAACTCCCCCTGGAAATAAGCACACACAATTAGTCAACTCATAGAAATGAAATCAAGAGTAAAAAATTATAAAAATAAAAGTCCCTCTTTATAAAAATAAAACTCCCTCTTTGTCAATTTCTGCTTCGGAGTTGAATTCAGGGCAGGAATTCCAGTAAGATTTGTCTCTCAGACTCGGGTTCTAATCTAAAATGATTAGAATATATGTCGCAGAAGCTCGGGTTTCAGTCTGATGTAACTGAAAGCCTTTGTCTCTGGTTCATTGAAGTCCGGGTTCTAGCTTAAATTAACTAAAAACCAATTTTGAGTTGAAGCATGGGTCTTGACCTGAAGTAATCAAGAGCCTATTGAAATGAAGAACGGGTTCTTATCTGAAATGATAAGAAACCTGTAACCTGCAAAATTTAAGATGTCTTTGGTATCCAAACAGATTTGGATCCAGACTTGTTAGCGCTCTTGGGTACCCATTTCAAAACGGGTTTTGGTACCCACTTGTACTTGGGTTTAGGTACCCATTCCAAGTTATAACTATCAGCTTCTCTTTCAAAAGCAGAAAACAAAGTTCTTTCAGTATGAGAAAATTGAATATCTGAAATTCTAAAGAAACTTGAATTTGAATGATCAGACTTTTGCGAACTCTTCTTTTTGAAAAACTGTCCGGTTCTTGCCTGTTTCTGATAATACTTGGTATTTTTCTGTGAAAATGTTTTCTGATTAGAATGACTAGTATTTTCAGAAACTTTAGGAAAATTTGACTTCGAAGATTCACCAGTGTAAATCTTGACCGGAAGTTGTTCAACAATTATATCTTTGCCTCTGTGTGTCTTTAACTAATACTTAAGTTTAAGATCTGAAGAAGAATCAAATTTTGAAAATTCAGTTGGATTCTTTTCACTTTCTGTAGATAAATCAGATTGATCAACTTTAGATTTTGAACAAACTGAAGAATCTTTAACCTCTGATTCTTTTGAAGAAGGAAATTCATTAAATTGTTTAGAAAGATGAATTATCTGATCTTCTAATCCTTTGATAATGACCAAATAAGAAATTCTGTCATTATCAAATGATTGGAAATCAGTTTTAAAAGATTGTTCTTTGATTAAAAACATCTTTCTTTCATCTTCAAACAATTTAGATTTAGCTTTAAAATCTTGTTCTTTTAGTAAGAACTCATGTCTTTCCTTCTCAAGTGAATCTTTAGTTAAAGACAACTCGTTTTCAAGAGCAAAAAATTCTTCAGATTTGTTTAAAACACAACTTTGATCAGTATGATTTGTCATGGAAAGTAATTCTTCAAGATCTTTAACTTTCTTGTAAAGATCAGATCTTTCAGGAAAAAGATATTTCAGTTGAGTTGCATTCTGAAAATTTGCTCGTTTCGAATCGTCAAGTTCTTTTGATAATTCAGATATTTTCAATTTAAGAGCAGTACTCTCAGAAATTTGTTTGACTTTTAAGCTCTGAATGTCTTCTTTTAGTATTGATACATCACGTAACGCAAGAGATTTATCAATATTTAACTGAACAAGAATGACGTAATTGTTCTTACAAATCTTTTCAGATTCAGTAAGTTTTTCAATCAGCTCAGACTTTGAAAATTTTTTCATATTCCATTATGAATTGCAGAAAAAAGAACTTCCAAGATCTTTTATGGACTTATGAAAATTTGAATGAATCTTGATTGAAGAAAAATGAATCTTGAATGATTAGTTTGTTAAAAATCAGCTCTGATTTGACTTTTTGACGTTGAAATTTTAGATTTTCTGCAGAAAAATGCCCGTAACTTTTTTCTGGAGTGGATTTGGGCCTAGAAAATTTACCGAACCAGCTTAGCCAATTCTAGAAATCGTAGATCTCTGTTCAAGCTTCGATTTGACGTATGGTAGGCCTTCTAACGATGTTCCAGTCAAAAGTTATGGCCAATTTAAGCAGTTAAGGTCAAACAGTCAATAGTATGATGAAACTCGAATGAATAGGACTCAACTCGAATGAAGAGTAATGAAACTCGATTGAAACACTATCAAACTCGATTGAAGAATAATGAAACCCGAATAAGCTTGATGAAATTCAAATGATGAAGCTTGAAACTCGATTAATGAAGCTTGAAACTCGATTAATGAAGCATAAAACTCGATCAAAACTACAAATTTAGTGTTGCCCAAGTTTAATCAAAAACTGTTAAAAAATCAAGTTCAAAAACACAATTTTTCAACAAAAATTCTCCAAATGACCTCAAATTATGATCGAGTATGCATTTTTCACCCAACAACAACTTTTGTGAAACAACTTTGGGTAATTTTCGATTAAAATTCAAAAATCGATCAAAATACCTCAAGAACACACACTTTTTCAAAAAATCTGAAAATTCTCAATTAAATTCTGTGTGCTTAGAGATAATATTTCATGCTTATATCATCAGATTCGCCTTTAATTTGCGCACCTTCGATCCAAAATCATTCCATTTCATCCACAAAATCAAAATCCACAAATGATTTTCTGAAATTTTGAAATTTCGATGAATGAAACAGTTAAAAAAATAATCAACTTTCAAAATCAAAATTCACTCAAATTTAGCCACATTAGGCTCTGATACCAATTGAGAAAATAGAATCCTAACAATTCATACAACATTAAACAATTCACATGAACAATTATCAATCAAACACAATCTATTGAATGATTATAGAGAGAAATATTACATTGAGGTTTTGGTGACTTGCACAGCAAACTTCTATTCTCTCTCTACTGTTCAACATGCATGCGTATTCTCTATTTCTTATTCTATCATTCTGTCAACTGAACTATGTATATACACAATTTACAACTATTGTGTATTTACAATAAAGCCCCTGAACTTTATACATAATATTGTTTTCAACTCTATTATAATTGTACCCAACAGTACGTTCATTGTTTTCAAAGATGACGTTTACCCAATAACTAGAAACAAACACAGATGGCATGACAACCTTCTTCACAAAGAAACTGGAAATGTCCTGCATAGTCATTATTGGAACCCTTCTTATGTGATCTGTAGGTATAAAACAAGAAGATTCAGTACGTTTGGAAAGCATAGATTTAGAGAGATTTCCATGATGAGTGGGTTTCCTTAAGGACTTCGAATTATCCTTAGTCTTTAGGGAAACCTCAGATTTTGAAAGTTTTCAAACACTCACATTTGGAAATGTTTAAAAGGACTTCAATTTTGATTTTATTGTTGTCTAGTGATGTATTTAGGACACTAATAGGAGGAGAGATATTTGAACCTTTTGTGTAAGAGCTTAACCTTTCTGGAACAGTGTTAAACTGTTCTTCGTAAAGAGTCAAATTTATACTTTGTTCAAAATTTTGTTTCTCTAACTTTTCCTCTCTTGTGAGAAGAGCTTCTTAACTGGAAGAAGCTTTCTCACGATCTATCCTTAATCCCTCTTCTAAAACTTTTATTTTGTGTTCAAGAACAGTGGTAGGAATATAAGGATGAGGAATTGGTTTAACAGGTTTGGCTTTCAATTCTGTTGAGGAATAGCTAAAAAAGAAATCATCCTCAAGAGTGGGTACTCTGTAAGGATAACTTTCGTTTAGCTTTTCCTACGTAAACAAAATTATCCTGTTTTCCTTTTGATTTCTCGTCTCCTCCTCTTGGGCCAGGACTTCCTTAGATGAGTAATGAAAGAGGGTCTGATATCCGCGTCCCATGTATCTTCTATCCTATTCCTTCTTTGGAATGATAAAAATCTAGTTTATTTCAGTTGATTTAGATGAATAGTTTGTGCAAATTGACCCCGTTTTAAGAATTCATCATCGAGGGTTTTCATTCATGAGTACAAACCTATTCTTTCTTTTTCAATCATTTTAAACTTTCTATTGTTTTCTAAGTTTTCCACGTTTAAAGACTCTAACCGTTTTGTAAAAACATATAATTATGAATTCAAGGAACTCTTTTCCTCAGTAATTGTATCAATAAAATTCTTAAGTGAAATATTCTTATCCTCGGCCATTACTTTTTCACGTAAAAAGGTTTTGACCAGACTATGGTCATTTAACCAGTTCTTTTCAAACGTATCAAATGTTTCTTTTAGTAATTGAGCCAATTGTTCCTCTTTGACACACTTTTCTTTTTTAGTGTTATATTTTGCTTCAAACTCAAGCATTTGTGTGTGTCATTTACATTCTTTCTTTACAAATTTAGCATTTAACGATTGGTGAAAGTAAAGGGAATGTACCTCCTTTGCCTCAGAGTTTGAAGTTGAACATTCTGAGTCCCCAGATTTTGCCATCAGACAAGCTGTAGATTCATCAATGTTCTCCCACTCTACAGACTTGTCTGATTCAGAGTCAGAATAAGTAGCACAATCCGCGGACCAATTTTTTCGGCCATATAGCAATTTTGGCCCCTGTCTTTTTCATCATCAGACTCTTCATCAACTCAGTAGTCTTCCTGGGCTACGATGGCCTTAGCCTTGGCTCTCTTCTTCAGAACTGCTACCTTTCGTTCATAGTAGCCCAATTCACGCCTGTACTGATTTTTGCATTTACGAGCGAAATGATCGGGTTTCCCGCATTTGTAACATCCACGGTCGTCAAAATTTTTAGGTTCATCATTCATTGGCCATTCATCTCTGCGTTCGGCCTCTTGTCTGCTCGGCGGGAGTCCCGGCTGTCCTCACGTCGGTGAGTCTCCCGCCTATCATCATCCCTTCTATCATCATGACTTTCATAAAGGCAATCATCTCGATAGTCTCTTCTCTCATCTCTTCTTTCTCTTCGATTATCATACCTTCTTTCATCCTTATCATCTCTCCTCCAGTTATCTCTTCTCCTATCATCTCTCTCCTCTCTTTTTTCATCTCTCCTCTCATCCAGATACCTCCTTGGGCCTATATCATATTGGAGCTAATTGTTAGTCTTGTTCTAATAGAATCACTTTTGTTGAAGGTGATTCGACAACAACGTTATTTGTTTATGTATATCAGCGTCTTCTGCATCCAATGGCTTAGGCATAAGTAAGGCAAATGGGTATTGAGAATAGGAATCAGTTGTGGTGTAGTAGGGTGTAGGAGATGGGGGTAGGTAATGGTTCAGGAACGGGCTTCTTGTTGGATAGTAATGCCTGGGAATCGTTTGTGTTTGAAATTTGGTTCACATTCAGTAACAGAGAAGCCAGAGTATTGACCATTTGTTTGTGAGCATTTACATCTCCCTAGGTTTCTTCTGTTCTATAAGAAAAAACAATTATGGAGACCTGACTGATTTCCAATGCTCTCTTAGTTACCCTACATGCAATGCCCCATTCAGGAGCCAGAGAAAATAGGAAGTGGATACTGATATCTTCCCAAGCACTGATTATGTGGAGCTTGTTCACTTCATTCAGGATAGTGCAGAATCTAGTGAAGGTACCTTGTAGGGGTTCTCCATCCTTGGCCCTGAAATCATAAAACTTTTGCTTGGCTTCCTCAATTTTTGCCCTGTCATTCAGATTGGCCCCAAGCATCTGCATTCAACTTCATCCCACATATCTTTTGCAGACATTTTACTATCAACACTTACAAATATGTCAGTAGGAATGGCCTGGTACAGTAGATATTCTGCCCGGTGGTCTGCTACCTGTCTCGCTCTCTCTCTCTCTCTCTCTCTCTCTCTCTCATCTTGAGGACCCAGGACTTCGTTGGCTGCGGGAACGGGAGGAACAGCAGTTGAAATTGAAGGATTGTCTGAGTAGAAATAGATGGTCCTTAATTGATAGACTGGATCATGAGATGACCCATTGGTTGCATGCTGAGAAATTTCAGGAACCGCTTTTTCCATTGCTCATACTCATCAGGGAAGAGAACAGGTGGTCTGTTCTCTGAGCCAAGACTAGGGCCTCTCGAGACATGATGAATGAAATTTATGAGTGTTGTGAAGGAAAAGTTAATTTTTGAAGTGGAAACTGGACCGAAGTTCGGATCATGGTCCAAAGTTCGGATGAAGGGGAACCGAAGGTCGTTTGACACAGAAACGTTCAAAGAGGAACCGAAGTTCGGATGATGGTGCGAAGTTTGGTTGATTGAAACTTCGGGTAGAAGGACCCGAAGTTTGATTGATTGGAACTTAGGGTGGGGGGACCCGAAGTTGTGATGATCCGAAGTTGAGATTGATCCGAAGTTTGGTTGACAAGGGTGATCCGAGGATCTTTTAAAACAAAAGGGATCCGAAGTTCGGTTGAAATTGAAGAGCCGAAGTTTGGTTCTTTGATGATCTGAAGTTCGGATGAAAGACCTGAAGTTCTGCTTAATGCGAAGTTGTATCACCCGAAGTTGGGATCCGAGGTTAATTACACTTAGACAGTATTTTTCAATAAAACAGTACCATATTAAGAACACAAACCCAGATTTTATTAAAGTGAGGTTTAAAGCCTAAAAATGGTACCTAAGTGCTCGGTTTGATTTTAGAAACAAGTTTTGTAAAGAACATGTAACCAAAAAAAAGCTAAATCGTGGATTCTTTAAGCAAAAACAATCTTAAAAGGAACGAACAATGCAAATTCGATATATGTCAAAATAACCACTTAAATCACGTAATAATTGAACAAGAATGCCCGAAATGTATATAGTGATGTTAAACGATGAATATAAAACAGTAAATCACGTGAAACAAGACGATTAAAGAGATTTAGGAATGAACCCGTGGGTTTTTGTTTTCATGAAGAACGGCAGCCGGTTTTGAAAAGTCTTCAGATCTAGTACCAATCAGTTGTAATCCACTTTAAAGGCTCTGATACCGACTGTTGTTGTGGTTCCAAACAAATATTAAGCACTCACACAAATTTCTGTAGGATAAAAGGCTGATTCATGCAAGAAAACAAAGAGAATGTTTAAACTCAATCAATGTCAACAAGAGCATGTGCAGCCGCCACTTTTTCCTTAAAATATTCAAATTGAAAAAGTGTGAAAAGGTTACAAAACCATAGGTCAAACTTACTTTTTATACCTATGAATACTTTGAGGGTTTACACAACATACCCCTCAACTTTCTATCTAAAAAGAAGGACTACATAGAATTAAAAGATAATTACATGGAAATTTAATAGATATAAATTTATTACAAGATAAACCCATAGGATTTAAATTACAAATCTAATACTTATGTGTTGATTTTGTATATCAGGTTTTGGCACAATTGGTTTGTCCGTATGGCACTCGGAAACAAATATAATTTTGGAAAGGCTATGTCACCCCGTGGTTGTGTTTTTTTTTAATTCATTTATGGTTTATTTATATCTATGTGGTTGTGGTGACAAAGTAGATAAATAAAAGGTAATTAAAACAACAATCATAATTGATGGAAAATTTGAGGAACTTAAAAGTTTAAATTGGAAACTTTAATTATTCTGTGAAGTGTTAAAAATGACATTTTTATGATATCCATTTTTCAAATAAAAGGAGATTTATTATAAAATGTCATATGATCAAAGAGATGAAAATTTTTAAAACTTGTATACTTTCTGAACTGGTTTCCAAAATAGGTGGTGTCTAAGATAGTCATATTCGGCCTTGATTGTTGGATTTTCTAAAAGGTTTATAACCAAAAGGATCATGCCCCCCAACTGACCTGACTGGTCACTAGTTCTTGGTAAGGGACTGGTTGTAAACCCGAATTAAAAATCTGACACAACATACCGTCCATATAGTGGCACTCATGATGACCAGTCGTTATAAGTAGGTTAAGCCTCTGTTGGGTACTTCTGCCACAAACTTGGAAGTTGTGAGGTCAGCATTGTGGATCCTAAGTATGACATGGGTTAGTGACTTGCAATTGTTATATGGTGTGTGTCAGTGGTGCTTTCCGGTGAGACTGTGGCCGAAGGTGTAGATGAGATTAAACATGATCAATTTAAGATATTGAAAATCTCATAAGATGTAAGAGTTACAAGGAAGGTGTAACTAGTAATAAGTTGCCTGCCTAAGTAGATTACTCATGTAGGTTCAGCCTCCGTTGGGTGCATCAACAAGTAAAAGGGTTATTATGATAAATAAATCATTTTCTTAATTTTGGGTTATTGAATTAGTGAATAATAAAATATTAATTTAGAAGAGCAGAGGTAGAAATGGTTTAAATAACAACAACAACAACAACAATGATAACATCAATCTCCCTTCACCTCCTCCTATTGCTAGTCCTCCTCAAATGCACAACACTGCTACTCTGAGGTTCATTCTGGACAAAGAAAACTCAGAGGAAGCAATTTTCTGGATCAGTATCAAATCTGACTATTGTTCTGAGAATGGAGTGAAAGTCATATGTTCTCCAAACGACACTAGGTACTCCTCCTGCAGAGACTGCTACTATTCAGGAGAGAAATCTCCACAAGACGTACTCAGAGGATGCGGTTGATTATGCCTATCAAATGTTAGCGGTTATGACATCTGACCTGCAAACTAACCTTATGAATGTCTCAGCTTACCATATCTATCGCTAGCTAAAAGATATGTTCCAGACTCAGGCTCGGACTAAGAGATATGAACTATGGCTTTGAATTGCTGAGGGGAGAATTAAGAAGAGAGGCAAGGGAAAAGAAAATAAGGGAAGGAAAGGAAAGTTCCTGATCCAAAGGTTAAAGTTAAGAAGTAGCTGAAGCCTAAAACCTAATAAGTCAAATCCAAGGACGACAAATGCTTAGAGTGCCAGAAAATTACGCACTGGAAAAGGAATCGTCCCAAGTACTTGGAAAAGTTCAGGGCTGACCGCACTGAGACTTCAGGTATCTGAATCATTCATTTCTATGGTTCTTGAATATGTGATAGCCAATTTAACAAAGTTTTATGCATAATGTATGCATGGACTAAAGAGAAGTGAAGAGGGATGACAAAAGCAGTGGGAGCATGAAGATCTTTTTCAGGATTACTCTGCTTATTGCTTATGTTGTCATATCATGGTGCTTAGAACATTTTATTTACACTCATTTGAATAATTTATTTTGAGATACATATTTGAAAGTTTTTGAATAAAAGTGTTTATTAAATGTATCTCTGTTTAAATTGTTGTGCCATGAAAGACTATTAATCCAAGTTAACTGTGGATGGTGACTAATCAACAGAGATTGATCAGTTAGTAGTCAAATTCAAATAGCGTATAATTGTGTTATTATAGAATGTCATAAAATATTATGAAATGTTGTTGAAGTGTTCAAATAAAGTTTCATCAAACTTATTAAATCTTGAAAGTTAGTTCAAGAGATTATATGAGTTGGAAACTCATCCATAATTATATAGATGAAACTAATAAAATGCAGAACTAAATGTAAAAGAGTTACATGGAGCTTAATTCACTTAACTTGTCAAAAACAATATAGGACTTGATAAGTTAGGATTGTTTAGAAAAGAAGTAATCACATTTTATAAAATTACAAGTGAAATATATACAACTTGTGTGATGGTTAGTCAAGTAATAGCCTCTGACTTTTTTAAACACTCGTCGACAAATTTGACGAAACACCACAACGAGGTGTTGTAAGATAACCAACTACTAGTGATTATGGATACATATCACAAATCATGAACATAAAGTTATTAAATCAATATATCTTGTTAAGATATAAAAATTGCATATTGTCACCTCAATTTGAAATTAAAGATCTAAACGCATCACTGGTAGCAATTAATTAGAATTGCTAAAGCTCCTGAATTTTAATCTTGGTGTCTTTATGAGTGGTTGACTAGTTCCTTGGAAGATGATAGATATAAATTTGAACAGAGATTCAGAATGGATCTAAATATTATCACAGGAAATTGCAATAACTAACTAGTGAAATTTTTTAAAGATAAATGGTAATGAAGTTAAGTCTAGTTAACTAGAGAACACGCCCAATAAGATCACGTCTGAAATTAATTTTTCGATTGATCAAACTACCATTACATTTGATAAAGGAACGGTAACATTGAATTGATGGAAAACCATGTTGTGTTTATTGAGATAAAGGAGATCAACATGATATTTTTAATGTTTGTTCTATTTGTGGTGTTTTAGAAATCTGAAACTAAATTTGAAGTTATTCTAAAAATATTCCATAACTGCTTGTTGTCTTGGGAACCACAACGAGACGTATAAAGGTACTGTGGTTTTTGGTTGATATTCATGAGTGATGGATATGACAAAGATTGAACCAAATTCACAGGTATTGGTTACGAATAAATATTGGGTAGACCCACCGATTGAGACCACTTTGTGGATCATAGTCATGAGTCGTCTCAAAAAGGTAATCCTTAGTACATAAGATGTCTACGTACTTCAGTGTGGGGAACGTTGTACGAATGGCCTTACTGAATTCATCCATAACTGCGTGACATAACGGTTCTAGGCTGGATTCAGTTGGAGTCGCACTGGACGCCTAGATAGTCAAGATGAGATTTGCACCTTCTTCGAACTAAGAAGAGATATTTCTGGGCCCCTCGGCGATCAATACTAAAAGAAATGCATGGTTGTGCTCGGACAGAACTGATGTGTTCAATTCTGTTTGTTATAGTTCAATATGAGATCATGGATTCGAGAAACATAATCATGTATGCTAGAGTTGGTCTAATCCATGATTCACATTGAAATATCGCAATGCATGAGACATAACCTAAGTTTCTTTTTAAAAGGCCGTTTCAATAAGAATGCCCGAATAGGAGTAAGAGTTTTTATGACCTTGGTTTGTAACAACCTGAACATTAATTAGCATAAATTAACAGGTATAACGTTAAACAATAAGCTATATATAAGTTTAATTACGTTATTAGCAATGAGATTTTATTTAAGTTAATAAAAGTTACAATTAAGTCATAAATTTTAAATATGAAGTTTGTGATGTTGAAAAGAGAAAATGAAAGAAATAAAAGATATACAACTTTTGTGGCCGAATTGTGAATTTAAGCAAACCTTATTTATATAAATACCCAAAATCATCTTCACTGATCAATTTATCAATTTAGAAGAAATTATGAATTCTCCCAAACTCTTTAAAACCCACGGCTTCATCAATATTCTTTCAAGTTGCAACCAAATTCAAGAAATTAAGTAAAGGAATCTACATAAAATTATCAAGCAACAAGTTCATATCAAGATTTGAAGGTAAATATCATTTAAACTTAGTTCTTGTTGTTTCTTTTGAAGCCCACGGCTTCCTGGGAAAATACATGTTTCATTTTAAAAATTGATCAACAAAGAATGTAATAAACATCAAAATAAGTACATGCATAATCGGAATTTCTATGGATTTATTGGATAGTTTAATTAATTCCCAGTAATTCAAAATTGGTCCCTATTTTAATTGAAAAAGTGAAGCCCAAGAAGGCCTATGGCCTTTTGCCATGACTATAAAATCTTATGTGTGTTTATTGAAAATTTGGATATCAAAATTGTTAGACCTAAAATAGTGTATAATTAAATATATAAAAGTCTAGGTTTAATTTGTAAATTGGAATAGTTTACTTTGTGGGGAATCTTAATTTCCTAGACTTTGAGGGGAGTGTTTGGACAAACTCCCAATTTAATCTTCGGTATATGTAGTATTGTTCTCCTAGGGTTTTGGAGAAGCCTCCAAGTAGCCTCCACCCTAAGTGTGTGTTTTGAGAGTGTCAAAGTTCATAGAAATTGAGTGTCTAAAATTCTCTCTTTGTAATCTTGATATTCTTAATACAAATCGTTTGGTTTATTGTGTTTGGGTGCAAAATATACTGGGAAACAAAGTTGTCAATTGGTATCAGAGCAAGAAGATTGGATTTCAACTTGGAAAAATCGTGTTCTTCACAAAATCGTCCATATTCATACGGTTTTTCATTCTTTATCTCAAAATAAATTGTTCTTTCCGCTTATTTTGATAGATCTGTGATCGTTTGATAATTATTAGTTAATTCCTATTATTATTTGCCAGTTTTCAACGTAATTTGAGGGTTAATTTTTTGATCTAAGAGATATTTTATTATTTCACGTTTTTTTTTTTCAAATTTTCATGGTGATTCATCGAATTTAATCTTAGATTTGTAGAATTATAGGTTGAAATTTGTTTAAAAAGTGTTTATTATCATTTTCGAGCATTAAGGGATCATTTATTTGGGTTTTACATCATTTGGAGTTGGATTTTTGAAGTTCTGGGTACTGTTCATCATGTTCAATAGCAGCATATCTATTTCGTTTTTTCTAAGAATTTTGACTAAGTCAAGCTTCGGGTCCTTCCGAAATTCGGATCATCCATCCAAACTTCGGACCATCCATCCGAATTTCGGACCATACTTTGGACCATCGGAAATTCGGACCATACTACACTTCGTCCGAATTTTGTATCATACATCTGAACTTCGGACCACACATCCGAAATTCATACCACTCATCGCACGAAACTTCAAATCCATCTGAAATGTTGACTTTCAGTGCTTCCAGTGGCCATAACTTTTGACTGGAATATCGTTAGAGGGCCTACCATGCGCAAAAGCGAAGCTTGAATCAAGATCTATGATTTATGATACGTCCAAAACCCATTCTATGTTACATGCATTTTTCTGTAGAGAAGCTGAAAAATCAACGTCCAAAACCCATTTCTGATCCACGTTTCACCAGGTTACCAACCTCGGATACATTTGCAGAGCTTTAAATTTGGAAATCTATCCTTAGACAATCTTCTGATCTGTCAACCTCAGACTGATTTGAAAATTTCGATCCATCGCCCATCAAATTTCATATCAGGAATCTCGGATTCATCAACATCCAAACTTGTAAAGTTTCTGTGTTTTCTAGTTTCCAATCTAGAAGATCCATCTTTTGCACTGCACAATCATGACTCAAGGATTTTCCACACATGAGAAGACTGTGTCGAGGAGGAGAAAGTTGATATATCTCCAGTCTGTCTCATGAACCACTCCAAACTGGTACAAAGTTCTTCATCTTCGTCTGATTTAATAGATACACAATCCTTATCTGATTTTAAATCTAGTGATGGATTTGATGAACTGCATGCTCAACTACATGAATTAAAAACTGAATTGATTGCTGAAAAAGAACAATCCACTGTGTATAAAAATAAGTGGTTGAATGAGCATGGTCTTGTAAAGAAATTCTTTCTTGAAAAGGTAAAGACTGAGGATAGGAACACTTTCCTTAATAGTTGTATTGATACAATCACTAAGGAAAAGAGTTCTTTGAAGTCTGAAATGTTTGTTCTTTCAAAACACTTAGAGACTGTGTAGAAAACTTAGACAATTAGAGAATATTTAAAATGATTGAAGAAGAGAGAATAGATTTGTACTCATGGATCAAAACCCTAGATGATGAATTTCTAAAACGGGGTAAGACTGAACAAACTATTCATCTAAATCAACCCAAAAAGACTACGTTTTATCATTCTATACAAGGAATTGGTTTTAAAAATTCTAAGTATTTGGAAAAAAGGTTCAATCCGATTTACATATATTTTATTATAGAAGGTATATGGGACTCGGGTTCAAGTCTTTGTTTTTCAAATCATCGGAATTAGTCTTAACCCAAGAGGATGAGGAAAGAAGTGAAATTGAAAAATGGCAAATTCCTTTTAAATATGAAAAGTTAAATGAAAGTTATCCTTACAGAGTACTCACTCTTAGAGATGATTTTTTTGATAGCTATTCACCAACTGAAATGAACGATGAATCTTTTAAACCCAATCCCTCATCCTTACATTCCTACAAAAGTTCTTCAACACAAAATAATTGTTCTAGAAAAGGACTTAAGGACAGCTCGAGAAAAATTGGTTATCAAGAAGGTCTTCTCAAAAGCGATGAAAAATTGGTAAGACAAAGTTTTGAACAAAGTGTAGAATTAACCATTTACAAAGAAAAGTTTGACACAGTTTCAGAAAGGTTAAGTTCTCACTTAAAAGATTCAAAAACCTCTCATCCAGCTAAAGTCCCACATGCATCATCAAACAAAGGTAAAGCTAAGATTGAAGTACCTGTAATCATTTATGAAGGTGAGTGTTCAAAATCTTCAAAAGCTGAGGTTTCAAAGAAGGCTAAGATTCAATCAAAGTCTTCCAAGAAACCCACTCACCAAGGAAATTTTTCTAAATCTAAGCTTTCCAAACGTGGCAACTCAGATGTTTCAATTGTGTCCAAAAAGTTTTCGGCGTGTTGTTCCTTAAATGACTAAGTTTGTACCTTATCCTGAAAAACGCAAACGCCGCCAATCTAAGAAGACAAAGGGGCATGCCTCATCACCGCCTTACAAATTGAAAAAGCATCGGCAAAGGCCAAGCCTAAGGCATTTCCAAACTCACCCAAGCCAAAAGTTGTTCCATTACCTAAGGCCGTTTCAAAACCAGTTGGACCCGCATACAAATGGGTGCCAAAAGGTTCTGCATTTAAACATGTGTCAAATGTTAAAAGGATCCCTACTGTTGTGTTGTTACATGACGATGGAAATCCAAAATCTAACAAGAAAGGACTCATCTTTCGATGGGTACCAAAAGTGGTTTAACTTTATGCAGATGGTTTTCAGATTACTTCATACTGTAACCCGTACTTCATTGGGATGGTTCTTGGTTCTTAAGATCAAGACTCGGACTTCAATGATATGGCTTCAGATCACTCAGTTCACGACCCGATCTACAAAGAGATGGCTTCTACTTACTTTCGAGTAGAACCCATGCTTCAAAGCAATGGCTTCTGCATCTGGACAGATGAGGACCCATTCTTTCATGTTTAGATGGTTTCTAAACACACAGTTTAGAACCCGTGGTTCTGCGACTTCTCTGGAATTTCCCTACTTTTTATGCCTATCAGTTTGAGTTAGAGTTTCGTTGTTGAAATTCACTCACAACATTTTATGTTTGACTAACACTGTTCTTATTCGCTGGGGGAGTTTCAAATGCGCTCTGAAGATGACATCTTGACGAATAGTGTGTAAGCATTCTGAATACTCTAATGCACATTTTAAAAAGTTTTCTTAGAGTAATCTAATTCTCTGAATGTTCTAATTCTAATGCACACCAAGATTAATCGATCTAATCTTCGTGATGATCTTGATCTCATTTTTCTAGAGATTCTCTAAAATTTTTAGATTTCTCCCACATATTTATGATTCTCTCATACATCAAGTTTCTCTCATACAAGCTAATTCTTTGATGATAGTTTGATTCATTTCCAAATCTCACATCAGACTTTCTATTGAAGTTCTCTCATACAGTCTCTCAAACTTCCCAAGATATTTCATTCAACTCGCATCCATCTTCTGAAATACCCCATGAGCTTAACTGCTATATCTTTCAAGATATCATGCTGACTACGATGATGCACAATATGTGTGATTAGGCATATATATCGCTCCTATGGTTTGAACCAGAGCCGGAAGACCTACCTAAGGAGCAAACCACTTTAATTTGTGTGAGTAAGGGTTCTCAGGTTAAGTAGTTGAGAAGTGTAAGTTACCACGGGGTACTAACAGGGTCGAACATACATAAAATGCATTTGAGAGGGGTTATCGAAAGGAGATAGGGGTGCATTATGAGCTACCATTGCTACGCTTTCTGACTATCATTGTATTTTAAAAGTGAGCCGGAAGGAGTACAGTTGAAAAATGACGAGAGCTGAGGGGTGAGAAAGGATTAAAAGAAAAGATAATCCTACAGACACCGTGTCAGTTTGCTGGGTTTCTTACATCTCTAACCAAATTCCATGTGTTGGAATTCGGTTTTGAACAAGACGTCATGAACCTAATGACGCATGCACCGAACTCCCTAGCTAATCAGTCGTCTCTAAAAGACTTCTGTTTCATTTCACATGGATTTATATCACATACTCTATCGACAAATCATTTGGATATTGTTGATATTGAAACAAGCAAGACATCCTCTCTAGTCTCCCGACTTCAGTTGACGCACTTTGAGTCTAGAGCTTAATGTTATACACTTCTAGGACACATGGAGTCTATAGTCTGCTTGACTATAAACAGCTTGTCTACCGAGACAAAGCCAGAACACATATGAGTGATTCTTTCATGATAAAGGATTGCACGATGATTATTTGGAAATCCTACCAGTGTTAATGTCACGCTAGCGCTGAATGTAGGTCACGTCGACTATGTCTATTGTGCAAACAGAACTCCTATGTGGAACTGGATTGTTATTTACAAATGATTTCATTTCTCTTTTACTTGTTCAGGTTGCAATGCCATGAAATTCATTGTAAAATCCTTTTGGTCCTGAATATTTTTATGAGGGAGAGATTATTGTTTTGAAGCGGAGAGAAATTTTATGATGTAAATGTTTATATTCTTTTATTGAGGGGAAGAGTTACTGATTAAGTTTGTAACATGAGAGAGATAAGTACTTCTATGTTTGTAATGTTCCTAAATGTAATATTTTCTTTCTGAGTCTGTAATCATCTGTTTCAATGAAGAATGAAGATTTGAAGACATATTGAGGATGTTCATTTGAAGGGGAGAGCTGAAAGTGATTACATGATGATCATAATTCTCATGATCATCATGAGGGGGAGAATGTTTTGAAAAGAGTTGAAATGTATGCTGCAGTTCTTAATGGGAGAAAGACCTACTATATGCAAGGGGAGCGCCACTGATTTGAAAGATTTAAGGGGAGAGTCATCTAAACAAGATCAATGATATACTTCAAAGTTTAGAGCCAAATACTTCAGAAGAATACAAGCCTTGATTACAAAAAGGGGGAGATTGTTAGAAGTTTTATTTCTTGTAATTCAAGCTTGTGTAATTGCACATAATTGTAAATATTTAATTATATATTAAAGGAGATTGTTAGCTCTAAAATAGTGTATTATTAAATATCATAAAAGTCTAGGTTCAATTTGTAAATAGGAATACTTTACTTTGCGGGGAATCTTCATTTCCTAGACTTGAGGGGAGTGTTTGGACAAACTCCCGAATTAAGCTTAGGTATATATAGTATTATTCTCCTTGGGTTTTGGAGAAGCCTCCAAGTAGCCTCCACCCTAACTTTGTGTTTTGAGAGTGTGAAAGTTCATAGAGATTGAGTGTCTAATATTCTCTCTTTGTAATCTTCATATTCTTAATACAAATCGTTTGGTTTATTGTGTTTGAGTGCAAAGTATACTGGGAATCAAATTGTCAAAAACGCCCTTATCCTCCTTGATTTGCTGCTGGAAATTAATAAAAAAGAAAGGAAAAGAAGTTCTCTTGTGCGTGTGGTAAGTATATGTGTGTTTGCTTAATCAATTGTGCATACAAATCTCCTTTAATTCTCTTAATTGGTTGCTAGAAATTAAAAAAAAAAAAACAAAAGAACAAAGTGCAGTGTGTCTGTGTGTGTGTGTGTGCAGTGAGTATATGTGTATGTTTATTAAGTACTGCATGAATAGAGAGATCAGAGACTTACCTTTTCAATGCAAGTCTCGAATGTGTGTAGAGAACAACCAACAACAACCTTTCTTTGATATATTAAGTCTCGGATGTTTGTGTAACAGCAACATTCTTTTTCCCCTTTTAATTCATATGAGTCTCGAATGTAAGCTGCTATGAAGACAGAATTATATCAGCAGCCTTTAATCATTGATCAATATACTAAGTTAAGTGTGTATGTATGGTAGAAGGAAGATTCGAGACTCACCAAGTGAAAACTCGGATGTGGTCTGGACAACACAAATAAGTCCATGATGTGTGTGTTATGTTAAGTGGAATTATAAATAAAGTTCCAAGACTCACCTTTTTGGGAGTCTCGGATGTTTGCAATAAACAGAAACAACAACATTTCCTTCTATTTTATTTAAAATTCGGATATATTGTGTGATCTAGATGATGGTAAGCAACAACATTGAGTGTGTGTGTTCTGCGATTTTGGACAGCAACATCACTTATACAGTGTAAGTACATGTGTGTGTGCTTTACATGGTGAGTGTGCAGCAACTGAATGAAGCATATATATGTGCGAGTGTATCGCTAAAAAAAAGAAAATAAATAAGCATCACAACAGCGACAATAGTCACGGCAAAACAGTCACAAAAACCTATTTTCTTAAGCTTGACCATTGACCAAAAGCCTCTCGTTTCCTAGTTCATGTCTTTTGGTATTTGGCCAAGACTCTTGAGACCTTAATGGAGAAATAATATCAAGGATTAGTGCTATCATATACCAACTAAGAAGGGTTGTAACAACAGCCACAGAAAGAGCCATAACAATATGACATATAACCTTAGCCCATAGCCTAACCTTTTAGGCCATTGATTTGAATTCATCAGCCTTTAACCAATACCTTTAGACTCATTGATAGCACCCTACTAGCTTGTATTATGATTATTATAAACAAGAACAATGGACCTGGACAGTAGCACACAAAAACGAATTGAAGCCCCATGGCACATGACCTTAGTCCATAGCTTAAGTCCATAAGTTTTGCCTTGACCTTGGCCTTGTTATAAGGCCTGAAATGATTTGATAACTACAATGTGAAATGAGTAAAATCGGTATGTGATGACCGAAAGACTCCCATGAATGAATATGTATGCTTGGGACCTATTATACATAAGCCTTGAGGCTTGAAATCATTAAAGTGAATTAGGAACTCAAGCATGTCATGGGGTGACCATGAATACATTAAAAACGAATATGAATTTAATATTGTGTGCGTGTGTGTGTCTATATATATATATATATATATATATATATATATATATATATATATATATATATATATATATATATATATATCTGTGTGTGTGTGTGTGTCTGTGTGTGTGTGAGTGTGTGTTGTATGAACATTCATGAACTCGAGTCCTTAGACATGCTTACAAGCCACAATAGAGATAATCAACTCAGAAACATATATTCAGACCTAATGACAACAAAATCACACTCCATATTTGACAAGTATAACCATTGAAACCTTTAATGAAATATATTAACAAAATAGTTGGCCATATTCATCTGAATATAATAGAAAAATGAGACTTTGAGATTAAAGATCAACAATACACCACTAAATATACTATTCAGATGATAAAGACTAATAAATATCAGAAGTGATATGAATAACAGATTGAGCAACACAAGAAGCTAAAAGACATATTTAAGAGCACCAGTGAAGGCTGTAGCAAAGTGGCAAACTGTCTGTAAGTCTGATATAAGTCAGATAGTGGTTCTAACTCACTACAGATTGTGAGAAACAGAGCCAGAGCCAGAAAGCACATTAACTAGTAACAGTGAGTTGTAGATTTTGTTGTAACTACAAATTATGTGAATTACGACTTTTGTTGCATTATCCTTACTATATTGGCACTTAGGTCTTATTGAGCTTATTGATATATTGTCATAGCATGAATACTATGATTTCTTGAGCTGGGAATTTTTAAAATTCAGCTTCTATTATTTGGAAAGTCATTCGATTGTTAAGCTTAACACCAACACTATGGCTCAGTGTTGGGTTATTGTTAGGCTTATGTTGTGCTGATTTACATGATGAAAGCACAGAGGGTAGCTAGAGCTTATCATTCTGATGATACAGAGGGTAGCACAGAGGGTAGCTAGAGCTGATTTACATTATTGGTAACTAGCCCAGTACGTGTCTGATCCTCACACATTGATGTGTGTGTATGATGTTATCATTATCAGGAGCTTCTTTATAAATTTGTCTAATAGTCTCAAAAGCGACAACAATTTTATTACCGGGAGCTGAGCAAAGATGCGCATCAGAGCATTTGTTAGGCACAAAAAGGCCTCAGTCAAACCTGTTCTACATCTGAGGGGGAGATTTATAATCAAACCTGTTGATGCATTTGAAGGTTGAACTTAAGGCCTGTTATATGCCTTATTAAAGCCTAAAGATGATTTGCAATATTAGTCTAAAGCTGTTCTATGTGTTGCATGTGTTGCAACTAAGACAGTTTGTCCAAGCTGTTCTGTCTGCTGAACAGGCTGGACATAAACTGTCTACGCTGCTCTACACTGGTAAGCAGCCTGGGCAATTTTAAAGTGTTCTGTTCTTTGTGAACAGAACCTGTTCTTTGTGAACAGGCTAAACACTTTATGGAATATGTTTCCAAGTCATCATGTATTGTTTTTGACTACAAGATCAGTTTACAAAGTCGAAGACAAAGTGGAAAACAGAACTGCTCAGCCTGCCCAAGCTGTTCTGTAACATGAAGACAAAAGGTTATTTGAAAAAGGATGACAGACCTTTTTCTTATATCAAAATAGGCCTTTACAAGGAAGAAAGACGCAAAGTTGACATTCCTAAATTAGTTAAAGGCAATGCAACAGTAGACAAAGTAAAAAGACAAAAGTTCTGCACATGTGAAGACAAGTCTGCTTTTCAGAAAAGTGCAGAAAAGGTTATGTTGTCTTTTCAACAAGACTTTTCCTTTTCATTCCGTCCAATGAAGATGTTTCTCCTAGATCCTCTGAGTGAGTATAAAAGGAAGCTTCTAAAGACAGAAAGAAGAGAAGAAAGCTAAGTGCTGAAACCAAGGGTGAACGTGCAAGTGTGTTTTTCATGCATGCAAGCCTGATTGTGTAATAAAGTTTCTTTGTGTCTAAGCTGTTCTACATAAGATGTTCCTCTGAGTCTTGTAAACACAGTGAGTGCTTCTTAGTGAGTGTATTCATTGTAGACTAGTTTGAGTTTGTCTTAGACTAGTGAACATACTGTTGTATCTGTCATCTCAGCTTGAACTATTCCGCAGTCAAGCTTGTTTGTAATTAACAAATTGTTGATAATACATACAAACATTGAGAAAATAGTGTGTAGTTTTTAAATTTGCTGTATTCACCCCCCCTCTACAGCTTAAAGCTATATACTTTGGGAACCTCTCGGGACCTACAACTGGTATCAGAGCAGTTTAGAGTGTGTGTCATTCTGGATCTCTCATTCTCCCAAGTTTCCATGGACAACAGTGCTGCAAATTCTTCTTACTATGACAATGGCTCTATGGGCAAACCTCCAAAATTTAATCATCAAAACTTCTCTGGTTGGAAGTGCAGAATGATGCTCTTTTGAAAATCTTGGATGTCCAAGCTACCAGAGATACGTGATGGGGGTCCTATCGTGCCCAAACCTCTGTTTAACTACAATACTCCGCGGTTGAAGGAGCTGCTCCTGAAAATCAGGACCTTTGAGAAAGCTAAAGCTCATGGTCTGATGAAGACAAGAGACTGGTGGCTCTGGATGCAAAGGCCCAGGAAACAACCTGATCATATTCTCTTCCTGATGATGTGTTCAAACAGGTTTAGAAAATGAAGACACAAAGGAGATGTGGGATACTTTTGTGTCGTCCTATGATGGACCACAATCACACTGATTACACAGGATCACAATCTTGTTAGACAGTATGAACTCTTCTTTGCTAAACCAAAGGAGACTCTCACGAAACCTACACAGGTTACTGCTCTAAGTGAATGAATCTCAGGCTGTTGGGATCACTAAAGGATAGTCTTTACCCTGGTGAATAATTTCTGGACATTCTACCTGAAAGTGCGAATTACTTCTCAACAATTTCTAAGGAACTCAGGTACTTCAAGGTATGGAATCTGGTCATCTGTATGGATCCTTACTGAAATGATGAACAGTCAAGGCAACGAAGAGAAATCCTTGGAATGTCCAAAAGAGGTGCAGCCTTTGTGGCTAATGTGAAGACCAGCCGTAAATCAGGTGAGTGATAACGTGTTCCTCAACCTGATCAACAGATTGATGAAGGAGGAGGTGGGTCAGAATGAAAGGAAGAATACTGCAGATCTGCTGAACAAGAGATGGAGCAATTGATAGATATGCTTGTTCAAAAGGTTCAACAAAAAAGTTTGGAGAAAGAAACATGCTCCGCAAAGGAAGTTCAGGTGCTGGCAAAAAGAAGGCATTTGATAAATCCAAGGCTGAGTGCTTCAAATGTGGCAAAACTGGCCATATAGCTGCTGATTGTGTGTCAAAAGCTGTTGGTCAGTCATCCAAACCATACAAGACAAACAAGGATGATGGTTATAGGGTTAAGTACCATATGGCCATGGCTAAGCTAAGGAAATTGGAAAACTCAGTGTCTTCCAATCGCCAAAAGGGACTCATGGCAGAGACATATGACTAGGAGGACTCTGATTCATCATCTGATGAAGAAGACAATCAATGTCTGGTGGCCAACACTGATGTCCCATCAACAAGCAGCTTCAAACAAGATATGGCTGAAGCTGAAGCCTTCAACAGCTTAGAGAACTGGAATCCTACTATGATGTATAAGGTACAAAATTTTATGGCTTACAGTTCTGAAGAAAAAGTTAAAATGTTTGAATATATGCTTGTTGATCTCAAAGCTGCTGTTGAGAAGCATGATGCTTTACTATCTGAAATCTCTAAGCTTAAAGCTGATCTTAAAACTAAATCCAGTAAACTGGACAGTTTCCATAAGTTGGAAACTGAGCTTGATGAATTAAAACACATCAACTCTATTTTACTGGAAGAAAAGAGAGAAACAAATATAAAGCATGCTAAGCTTCAAAAGATAGTTGACTCTTGGTGCCAATCTGCACAAAAAGTCAGCCATTGTATAAGTCAACAGATCCTTGCACAAATTCAAGCCTATCTTGGAGGGGATCTTGACACAGCAGCTTCCATTGTTGAGATTAATAATCTGAAAGAAGATTTATCCACTCTTGGTGAACTTCCAAACACATTCATTCAAAATGTGAATGGAAAACTGATCTCAACAAATAGGTTTGTCAGGCCTCAAAACACTGACAGCTTGTGTGAATTTAGTTCAAAAGCTGATGTTGGAATTTGTTCTCCATCAAGTCAGCCTGCTAAGTGCTCTACTGGTTCACAAAAGCAAAAGAAGGAAACATGTCCAAACTGAAGTTGTTGGATACTAAAACCCTGTTGACAAAACAGGTTCTGAGTCAAAGCTGATGGTAAGAAGCATGTTAATCCTTTTGATGCTAAACACTTGAAAACAAGTTTTTTCAAAAAGGTAGCAGCATGTTTTTTCAAACAGGGTAAGTTCATGTTGAAAACAAAACTGCTGTGATTCAAAAAGTTTTGCAAATCATAGTGTAACTGGTTAAATAAGAATAAGCTTTTCAAAAACCAGACACAAGTGAGTATGCTGATAGGCAAGCAATAATCACAATCCAGTAGGGGCATAAGCAAAGCCAATTGCTCAAACTGAGATAATTGGGAATAAGTTTCCCAAACCTGTGGAAGCTCAAAAGCAAATCAAGCTCCCTGTCTTTGACATCTGTCCTCCTAAAAAGAGGAAAGAAGAGGCAGCCAAAGCTGTGGCTATTAAACTATCCACTCAAGCTGTTGATTCAACAAAAAGTAATAAAACTGCTAAAACTGCTGAAAGAATCAACAAAAATAACTCAGAATGTGTTTCTGAAAGATCTTCTTTCAAAAACCCTAAAAAGAGAAAATGTTACAAATGTGGGAAGAAGACACATCTGGCCAAGGATTGTCCTGAATCTGAGGACATGAGGCCTGTTGACTCTGTTGTTTCCATCACAGCTGTCACAAGCAGTGTTGGAAATGTCACAGTCACTGAAAGTGGTACCAACTGATCACTTTCCACCAAGGAGTTGACATCCACCTGTGTGCTTTTTCCTATTCTAACCGCAGCCTGCCAAAATCTGAATCTGATAGCACTGTTCGTTCAAGGCTTGAGTCTTTGGATTACCAAAGGACCCAAACCTGGTTTACCCCTTCAGTATCTGAAGAGATTCTTTTACAGCAGCTAGATGAGATTCCTTTGGATCAGCTTGGAAACCTAGCACACAGACAGGTGGCAAAATTAATCTCCGGTCTACTAGCAGTTAAGTATGGCAAGCTCCCATCATGCCTCTGTAAGCTGTTACTGAAACAGCTTTTGCCACTTGGCATCCGCATCCAATTTTACATTGGTTGCCATTTGGGTTTTAATAGGAGAACTTTGATCAAATTTGAACCTTTTTCAATAGATCTAAAGTGTACTTTCTTTGCTTTATAAAAATTCAGTTGAGGTTTGTTTAACGTAATCCTAAAAAGAAAGTAGTTTCCCATCATACTCATTTCATACTTAGATTTATGAGTAGTAATTGAAAACTCTTGCCATAGCTGCTCATTAGAGAACCAACTATTTGTCATTCCCACATAAATTTGAACAAGCCAATAATGTCAGACTTCACCTTCTTTATAAACAGTGTTTGGATCCACTTTACCTCTGCAGGTACCATTGCCTCATAAGGAAATCGGTTTTAAGTAATTGTATATAAGAGTGTCATACCATGCCTAGTGCGGCTTGTTGAGACCATAGAGAGCTTTGTCCAACTTATAGACAAATCCTGGGTGTTGTTCATTTTCAAAACTGGGGAGGCTGCTTACATCGACTTCTTCTTGCCCAGCTTCCCATTCAAAAATGCTCTCCTCCTATCCATTTGAAATACCTTAATGCTTTATGCAGCCCAGCTTAGGCTAGATTAAACGAATTGCTTCTCGCCTGGCCACAGGAGCAAATGTTTCTCATAGTCAATCCTTCCTCCTGTCATGTAGCCTGAGCAACCAGTCTTGCCCTTATTCTAATGACAGACCTTGCTCTCACTCTGTTCTGAAAAAACCGCCATTTTGGCCAATTATAGTTTTACCTTTAGGAGCAGGGACCGCTTCCATACCTTGTTTCTCTCAATACTGATGAGCTCTTCTTGCATGGCAGGATCCAATTTGCATCTTTTAAGCCTTCATTCCACCTTCTTTGGCTCCATCAGTGAAACAAAGTAGAGAACTACAAAAGTTCCCTAAGCTTGTCCCACCGAGTTTGTCTCCCTTGTTGATGCACCAATTATTTGCTCATTGGGGTGACATCTGATCCACTTAGGACATTTTTCAATGATGATTTCTCTGCGTTGTTAACATCTTCAGTAGGTTCCTGTTAACAGTTCTCAAGATTTTCAGACACACTGTTGTCTTGAGCCTGTTCGCTTGTTGAACCTTGTCTGATCACTGCTTGAACATTCCAGCCGAGGAACTGGGAAAATCAGCATTGATAGGTTCTGGACATGCCGTTGTAATTAATCAGTACATTTATTCACACAGTGTGTATGACATAATCATCATCATGTCCATCATGATAACAGGTTCCACCACTGGTTGTAGTTGAAGCTTTTGAGTCCTCTTCATTGTTGAATGCATCAGATTCATCAAGATCTAAAGTTCCTCCTTGAAACTAATTCAGGAACCCGTTGGTGGACGCATTCTTGGACTTTCAAAGGTGACATTGATTAGATTCATTATTACCTTTCTTTTGTTGTTGTCTACTCGTAGGCTTTGGATGATAGAGATTATCCAACAAACCCCCCCCCACACCTTCATTCAGCTTTAGTTCAAATTGACGCTGGTCCTTTGATTCAGACTGAACCAGGACATCCAAACAATGGAAATAACTGACATTTGGCTTCTCTCCCTTTGCGCAGCTCATCGGGCGTCTTGTGCATCTTTCCCACTAAGGATATGTTTGGGTGAAGAGGCAGTGTTAACAGCTTCAGCCAAAATGATGAAGGTAAACCTGATGCCACACAGCATGGTTCTGGCCGCTTCAATGACGTCGTTCGGTTTCTCCTTTCAGCAACTCCATTTTGTTGAGGAGTTCTTACAGCTGAAAAGTTTTGAGTTATTCCTTCTCTTTCACAGAAGTCTCAAGAGTACGTTTCTGAACTCATTACCATGATCACTCTAAGCTGCTTCTTGGGCAGAGTTCAGCATTTCCATCTTTTGACAAATCCAATTAATCTCTCTAGCAACCTTCTTTTGCTCTTTAGAAAGATCACTCATGTGTTTACCTGGAGAGAAACTCATCAACCAACTAGAGCTATCTTCTTCCTCCTAGACTTGGGACTTAACAGGTCCAAACAAGTCCATATGAATTAAGAAGAGTGGAGTAGTATCAAAGAGAAGAGAAATTATTTGGATCTTTTAAAAGATGTTTTCTCTGCTTCGCCTTTCTCACAAGCTGTGCATAATCTATCCTTAGACAAAGTCATAGAAGGCCAAACCTCTCGTCACCACCTCTTTCTTACAGAGTTTGTTAATGTTCTTGAAGTTCCGATGTTGACAGTCTTTGTGCCATAAGCCAGTTTAGATCAGCATTTGTTCTTGTGGAAAAGTTCAGTTATGGTGTCAGCCAGAATGCCATATCCACAACATATACACCTTCTTCGTTGAGCACATAGCAACAACTTCTGCCTTGGGGATCCAATATGTAACCCAGTCGGTGGCATCAAAGTTAACTTGTAGCAGCCATCACACAGTTGGCTTATGTGACAAGGTTCTGTTTTAGCCAATCACCTAGGCTTCGTCTTTCGAACCCTGCCCCAGCACCACTTAAGGTTTCCATATCCCTCAGTGGATCCCTGTACATGTCACCAAAGGTGACCTTTTGGCCCTTTTTTCAGCGCCTGCGTTCAATCAGCAATTCTTTACAAACTGTCATTGTGCCCTGCGCAGCCTGTCCAAGTACCCAACCTGGGAGGTTGTTTTTCTTGCAGTAGTGATAATAGATTTCTTCAGTCATTTTTAGGGGAACTCATCACAGAGATTGCAGTTCTCTCCTCATCAACATTTGTGATGGACTTGAATTTCACCACTAATATTCCCTATTTGAAATGGTATCAGCTTGAANTCATCAGATGATGAATCAGATTCCTCCCAATCACAAGTCTCTACCATGAGTCCCTTTTGGCGGTTGGAACCCACTGAGTTTTCCAACTTCCTCAGCTTAGCCATGGCCATAAGGTACTTAACCCTATAACCATCATCCTTGTTTGTCTTGTATGGTTTGGATGACTGACCAACAACTTTTGACACACAGTCAGCAGCTATATGACCAGTTTTGCCACATTTGAAACACTCAGCCTTGGATTTATCAAATGCCTTCTTTTGCCAGCACCTGAATTTCCTTGCAGCATGTTTCTTCCAAACCTTTTCTTGTTGAACTTTCTGGACAAGCTAGCTTAACATTTGCCATCATCTTGTTCAGCAAGATCTGCAGTATTTCTTCATCTGACACCTTCCACCTTGTCATCATACCTGTTGATCAGCGTTGAGTGAACACATCACTTCACCTGATCTGTACAGCGATTCCTCACATTACCACAGAAGGCTGCACCTCTTTTGGACATCTCCCAAAGGCATTAATCTCTTGTTGCCTTGATTGTTCATCATCTCAGTAAGGATGCCATACAAGATTGATCTAGATCATACTTCTGATCAGTACCATGAGTCTCCTTAGAATTGTTTGAGAAGTAGTTCCACTCTTCAGGTAGAATTGTCAAAATTTAATTTTTACCAGGGGTGAGACCATGTCTTATGATCCAACAGCTGTTGAGATCATTCCAGAAGCAGTAAATCCTGGTGGTAGGTTTCAGTGAGAGTCCTCCTGTTGGTTTTAGCAAGAAAAGTTCTAACTGTCTAACAAGATTGTTGTGATCCTGTTGTCCAGTGTGAGTGGGGTCAATCATAGACAGTACACAAAGTAATCCCACATTTTATTTGCTGTCTTTCCATTTCTCAACCTGTTTGAACACATCATCAGGACGAGAAAGAAACCAGATGGGTTTCCTGGCCTTTGCACCAAGCCACCAGTGCTCTTGTCTTCATCAGACCATTGAGCTTACTTTCCTCAAAGGTCCCCCTGAGTTCAGGACAGCTCCTTCAACCGCTGGAGTTATGGTAGTAACAGAGGTGGCACATAGGGACCCTCCATCACTATCTCTGGCAGTTGTACATCCAGATTCTCTAAATAGAGCATCATTCTGCACTTCCAACCAGAGAATTTTTGATGATTAAATTTTGGAGGTTTGCCCATAGAGCCATTGTCATAGTAAGAAGAATTTGCAGCACTGTTGTCCATGGAAACTTGGGAGAATGAAGATCAGGAAGGACACACACCTAACTGCTCTGATACACATTTAGGTCCCGAGAGGTTCCCAAAGTATAAGCTCTTTAAGCTGTAGAGGAGGGGTGAATACAGCTATTTAAAAACTACACACTATTTTCTTTCAATGTTTGATAATTATCAACAATTGTTAATTACAAACAAGCTTGAATGCGAATAGTTCAAGCATGAGATGACAGATACAAATAGTATGTTTTCCTAGATCTAAAGACAAACCAAACTAGTATACAATGAATAACGCACATAAAAGCACTCACTGTGTTTACAAGACTTAAGGGAACAGCTTATTTAAAACAGCTTAGACACACAGATACTGATTTACACAGAAGGCTTGCATGCATGAAAATCACACTTGCACGTTCACTCTTGGTTTCAGCACTTAGCTTTCTTCACTCCTCTTTCTGTCCTTAGAAGCTTCCTTTTATACCCACTCAGAGGATCTAAGAGAAACATCTTCATTGGACGGAATGAAAAAGGAGAAGTCTTGTTGAAAAGACAACATAACCTTTTCTGCACTTTTCTGAAAAGCAGACTTGTCTTCACATGTGCAGAACCTTTGTCTTTTTACTTTGTCTACTGTTGCATTGCCTTTAACTAATTTAGGAATGTCAACTTTGCGTCTTTCTTCCTTGTAAAGCCCTATTTTGATATAAGAAAAAGGTCTGTCACCCTTTTTCAAATAACCTTTTGTCTTCATGTTACAGAACAGCTTGGGCAGGCTGAGCAGTTCTGTTTTCCACTTTGTCTTCGACTTTGTAAACTGATCTTGCAGTCAAAAACAATACATGATGACTTGGAAATGTATTCCATAAAGTGTTTAGCCTGTTCACAAAGAACAGGTTCTGTTCACAAAGAACAGAACACTTCAAAATTGCCCAAGCTGCTCACCAGTGTAGAGCAGCATAGACAGTTTATGTCCAGCCTGTTCAGCAGACAGAACAGCTTGGACAAACTGTCTTAGTTGCAACACATGCAACACATAGAACAGCTTTAGACTAATATTGCAAATCATCTTTAGGCTTTAATAAGGCATATAACAGGCCTTAAATTTAACCTTCAAATGCATCAACAGGTTTGATTATAAATCTCCCCCTCAGATGTAGAACAGGTTTGACTGAGGCCTTTTTGTGCCTAACAGTGTGTGACCTAACTGGAGTGTAAGATCTTCTAGGTGTTGTGCTCCTATATTTTTGTTGTGGTCCAGACCTAGATTGATTAATGACTCGATTTGGGGAATTAGTCCTAATCACTTCTTTTGGTCCACCTTTCACCGGTATTTGTTTCACAGACGGTTTTGGTGTAGCTTGCACAGTTTTCTCGGTACTCTGAGAATTACTAGTACTCGCAACACTTGTAGAAGGTTTAGCTTGTTCTGGGTTCCCTGTCTTAGGTGTAATGTATACTTTCCTATGCGGACAGTTAGAAGCAACGTGCCCCCTTTTGTGACATCTAAAGCAAGACAATTTGTTAATAGACTTCTTGTGTGTGCCCTTTGACTTAGGTGTCTCACTAGTGTCTGGTTCTTTTGGTTCATCTATAGTGACTAGTGCATCATCTTGATCATTAAAATAAATTTTGTGTTTTCCTACAGGTGTATCACTAGAGGAAGGCACAAATTTGACTTTCTTAATCTTCACATTAGTATCAGTCACCTTAGGTGTATTTTCCTTTACAGGTTCAGACACTGGTTCTGGTATTTCCTCTAAGTCTACTGATTTCTCAGTTTTCTCATGAGGTTGAGGCACATAGTTGTCATTAAAAGGCGGAGGAATCTCATGATATCCTAGACCTACAGGCTTTTTAGATTGGCGTTGAGCATCTAAAATTTTCCCTAGCTTAAGACTTGAGTTCCTAAACTTTTCAAGTTTACTATTTGTCTCAGCTACCTTCACCTTAGACTCAGCTAGCTCTATGTCTTTGGTTTTCAGCTCCTTGGTTAATGCCTCAACATGTTCATACATGAGTTCTAACCTAACACACTGTTCACCCAGTTTTTCCTTTAGAACTATAACATCTTGTGCATCAGCCTTAAGCTTATCCCTAAGATCTTGCTTTATATCAATCAGACTAGCATTATCTGATTTTAATGATTCATTTTGAGCAGATATATTTTTATGTGATTCTAGTACTAAATTTAACCTATCGTTAGAAGTAGCACATAAAACACACAATTCATGGAAAAGAGAGAAATTCAGACTTACCTTTGCATGATCTGATTCTACGTTGGCCATCTGAGCGGCAAACTCCAAAATCGTCTGATCATCCGACTTCTCCACCCACATCGGACTGCTTTCTTGTTGACTGCTGTCCCCTGTGTTCTGCTCTGCTCCTTCGCATCCACTCTCAGTCACTTCAGCCATAAAGGCTCTAGCGTTCGTTTCTGGATGTGTACTCCAGTCATAAGTACCGTCCAGCTGTCTGTCTGATGTGATGTTAGATAACAGACCAACTATGTTTGCTTGACTGGTTGATGTACTCGGAAGATATCGCTGTTGTGATTGGTTCTGATACTGTCCATGATTCTGATTCCGCCCTTGGTAATTCTCTACCTTCGGTCTCTGACACTCTCTGGCGAAGTGTCCTAACCCTTGACAATTGTAGCATTTTACTTTGGACTTATCGAAGCCAATCCTGTTGTTACTGATATTCAGATTTCTTCCCGTCCGTTTGATGAACCGCTTAACCTGTTGAGTTACCATGGCCAGTTGCCATTGGAGATCCATCTCTTCAAGGTCATCAGGGTCTACCTGATCGTAATCTTCATCCCAGAGTGCAGGATCGTTGATTTTACCCTGAACGCAATTTCCGTATGTGGCCACAAATGAACCCAATAGATTTAGATGGTTTTCAGCCGATTTAGCGCTCATAGGCATCTTAGAATAACCCTGAGATGTAGATGCCAGTGTAGCCTGATGTTGCTATTCTTCTGGTCTACTAAACCATAAGAAGGCTCTACTCTGTGCGTCCTCTGGCTCAGCTGGTGAGGATGTTTCTCCCGAGAAGAAGGCTGTGGCTGTCTTCATTTCTGCTGCCACTGAAGGTTTTGATTTTCCAAAATACATTGCTGGATATTGAACTTGTTCATAATCCGTTTCTGCCTTCAATAACTCAAAATGATATGCCCTCAGCGTTCCCACCACATTATCCAGAGTTAGAGTATAGTATTTATCCTCATCATGCTTAATCAAGGCCACGTACATTGCCCATTTGGCCGGTAAAGCATCCAGAAGCTTATTATTCTTTTCTGTGTCACTATACTCAATATCATGACTATCAATCTCACTCAGCAGATGATAGAAACGTGTGATAGTGTCCTCCAGCTTTTCATCCTTCAATGCCTTGAAGATAGCGAACTGCTGTTTGAGCATCTCCATACGTTCATGTCTAACCCTCGGGTTACCCTCACACCTTTTTTCCAATGCCTCCCACAGCTCTTTTGCTGTCTTCTGATTTCGGAAGGTGTGTAGAATGTCCTGAGGTAACGCCATTCTGATGATAGCGTAAGCACGATTCTCAGCTTCACACAGCTTTTTGTCATCATCCTTCATTTTAGAATAAGGAACAACTTTTTGTCGTCCCTCGATCTCAGCTGTCGGTGGAATGTATCCTTCGTCGATACATATCCACATTCGCATATCGTTAAAACGCGCGAAGTCGGCAAACCGATCCTTCCACCAGTAGTAATCTTCAAGTTTCATCAATTTTAGCGGAGTATTTGCTTTTCCGACCTCGTGATCCATCTCCAGAGACCGTTGTAGACTTGTCATTGTTTCAAAGATAATTGAATTTTAACTTAATTAATTAAATTCGAAATTAATTTAAATTGATTCTCTCGAATTTATGTAAATTCGAAACTAATTAAATTTAAATCTATTTGGAATTAAATTCGAGTTAAGTGTTTAAATCCAATTAAAGTCGAAAGAGATGACAAAGTCGAAGGTCTCCAAAGTCGAATGTCAAGGCAAACTCGAACCCTACTTAAACTCGAAACCCAGATAAACTCGAATCCCCCTATTCGACTTTAGTGCAAAGTCGAAGCCTAAAGTGAATTCAAAACCTCCAAACTCAAAAACACTTTTTAGGAAACTCGAAAGGAGCGTATTTTGGTCAAACTCGAAGATGAGCAAAACCCTAATGTCTCCTTAACAAAGTCGAGCGCCGCAAATTCAAGAAACAACTAATACCTCGAGTTTTTCACGTTTTTCAAATTAAATCAATATTTTTACAAGTAAAAATATTGATTTTGATCAAAAATGTGAACTACAACAAAGTATTCCCCGGATTCCAATTTGATAAGCTCGAAAAATCCAAAAACAAGTGAAATTAACCGTCCAAAAGCATCAAGAAACCTAGGATGTATCTTTATGAACACGAAGAACACCCCTCTGTCTCTGATACCACTTGTAAGGTCTTGAACTCACGGATCTATCTAGACGCGACGCACACCAACGAGTGAGGAATCCTCGTTAGCGGCTTGACGGATATAACACTCACACGAAACACGGAGACTACCACAACGCTGTATGGTCGACCACGAACGAACCTACGCAATGATTCTCTCCGAAAACACTCACTATCAGCTGATAAACTTGAGATCGCCTTTTGTTAATTGCTCACACGAATTCTGCAAAAGTCTCTTACTGATTCGAGTTAATCCCTAACTATAGAGCCTCATTCGAGTTTGTCATGGGCCAAACTCGAATCTGGCCCATGGCCCATTCGAGTTTGTCCCCTTGACAATCTCGAATCTGCCTTATAGTGCACATGTCATTTAATGATGAATTCGAATTTATTCTAAATTCGAATTTCACATATTAAACTTATATTTGAACTTATGTTTTAACTTATGTTTGAATTTATCTTTGAACTTTATGTTTGAACTTCTTGTAATACATTACATCAAGTTCAAACATACAATCAATAACCATCAAACATATATAAACACATATATCAAACACTCGTTAATATTCAATACTTTGCAATATCACTTGAACCAAAATGCTAATACACTTAGACTGCTATCGTCACACAGGGTGTACCAACAGAACGACAGACTATAAACTAATCTAAGACTCACTCATATTAGTTACAATGAAATGACTGACTCAGATTCACTCACTGTTTACACAAGACACAAACTGAACAACTTTAAGGTTGACCATCTTAGACACACTCAGCTAAATTACTCTAAGTTGAAACAGAATTTGCATGCATGAAAAACACACTTTGCTTTGCATTACACGTTCTCTGTTTGTGGTTGTCTCTGTTGATTTCTCTGATTCCTTGGAAGCTTCTCTTTTATACTCATACACGGAATCTCAGTGAAGCTTCTTCATTGGTTGTAGAGAAATTAGAAATGTCTTGAAAAAACACAAGATTACTTTTCTGCATAAATTTGACAAACCAGGATTTGTCCACTTGTTGCAGAATCTTTGTATTTTCCTTTTTGTCTTTCTCATTCACCGCTTTAACTTAAAAGGGAATGTCAACTTTAGACCTTTACTCTTCCTTGTAATGCTATTTTTATATAAGAAATGGTCTGTCACTCATTTCAGATATCCTCTTTGTCTTCATGCTTAAGATCAGTTTGGCAAAACTGGCAGTTTTTGATTTTCCACTTTTGTCTTGAGTTATAGACTGGTCTTTAAGTTCAAGACTTTGAATGAGGACATAGAAACAAACTCCATAATGTGTACAACCTGTTCACAAAGAACAGAACACTTACTTAAGTAAAAGTGTTCAACAGACATGAACAGCTTAGACGGTTTCTATCAAACCTGTCCAACAGTTATGAACATCTTTGACAACCTTCCAAGTTACAACGAATGTAACAGTGTAAACAGACATAGGCTGATTTTGCAAATCACTTATCAGGTTTCAATAAGGCATTAAAAAGCCTTAAATTCTCCCTTAAGTGTATCAACCAGGTTTGCTTAGAAGTCTCCCCCTATGATAAAGAAAAGGTTTGATTGAGGGCTTTTTGTTCCTAGCATATAATCATGATAACCAATCATAAAAAAATTTCATTTGTTTTACATCAGATCTTGCTCCTTTTACATCTTCTTCAACTAGCACTTCATGCCATGTTTTGTTATATAGCATAACGAATCCGCGACCCATGGTTTCTACATAAGATAAAGGACTCTTCTTTTTTATTATCATCTCTTCTATGACTTCGGGACCTTCTTACCCTAAACCCTCTTTGGACTTTAACTTCTTAGGCATAAGCATAATTATGGTTTGTTCTGTTTGCCCCCTCTTGTAATGCATATCCTCCATATCTTTGATGTTATCTTTTAGCTTCTTTCTTTCAGCCAAGAGAAAATCATATTTTTGAAGGCAGCCAGATTTATCTACTTTAAGCAACTAGTGTTTCCCTTCTAGTTCTGTGAGTTTAAGTAATAAATCCATATTCATAGTTTCAGTTTTAGACACCTGTTCGTGTAAAACTAAGATATCATATTATAACTTGGCTTTCTCGTAACGAGCTTTTCTGTGAGTAGTCTGAAATGCTTTTAATTTCATAGCTTCTATTCATAGCAAATCCAATTCAGCTAAAACTTCTTTAGGAAGAAGACTTATCTTAGTGTCGGATGCGGAGAGTGCCTTCACTGAAATCTACTCGTTCGGTCCAAGCATCTTGAGATGCTTATTTGAATGGATCTTCAGATTGGTGATTGACTTGACCAGTAGTCGAATATAAAATATTAAACGAAGAACACGAACAACAAAGGTTTCTTTCTCTCTATGACCGAACGACTACACACACTTCTAACACGTATTAAATAAATACAATTAAACCCCCAGACTTGATTACAATTAATATAGTAATGTTTGTATTAAAGTTTTAATTCATAGAGATTTGTGTAATACTCTGACATTTCATATAATGAGTTTTATGCAATATTGTCACTTATGATAATATCATGATGTGGGTTTTATTTGACAATCAAGGGTAACGTTGTCAATCAGGTCGTGTTCGGATAAAACAAGTATGTGTCAATCGTGTTTCGTGTCAACCCATTTTTCCGCGTGTCGTGTCACTTTTTTTGTATCGGGTTTGTGTCGTGTTTCGTGTTGACCCATTCGGCCAAATACATTCAATGAGTCAATTTTTTTTTCTTTTTTATTCAAATTCGGTTTTCGTTTCACATCAATTTTAATTTTAATTTTTTTTCGGTTCATACAAAAATATGACAAATACAACATTATATGTTACAATTTCCTCTCAACCACCAATTTGTCATCTAAAAAAAGTAATTAGGATTCAAATAATCCATTACATAATAATACATTCAATTATAACTTATGATTTCCATTAATAGACTAAAACATTGGAACACTGTATAACCAACATACCAAATAGTCAAGTATCAAACTACCAATGTACGGTATGTACCAAAATAACATTGACCATCCATAATAATTTATCGATTTTATACGTCATAAAAATTATATTATCAAACACCAAAATAGACTACATTTGAATTTGTAGTCTCTAGGTCATTGAGTACTGTTGAATTGCGTTCGTCATGAAACCGTGATACAATGAATAATTTCGTCCGACTTCATTTGTGGCACAACTGTGTCGTAAAAAAATATAGATCAAACAAAAAGATGGAATATATAAATTTAATTATAATAATATATAATTTTAAGAACTTTTTCATATATTACCTGTTTTTCCAAACAACCAATCTCTTGTACATACCAAAGCTTCAACAGTGGTTGGCAACATAGAACTACAAAACTGATCGAGAATTCTACCACCAAGGCTAAAGGCAGATTCGATTGCAACGGTAGAGACAGCGACACAAAGAACATCCCTAGCCAACTTAGATAAATCAGGATATCAAAATTGTTGAGATTTCCAAAACTCAAGTACATCGTATGAAATGGTTCTATTCGCAATAGGCTCATCTAAATGTAAATCCAATTGACTTTCTTGAGCACTATCATCGGCCTCGTTACTTTTGAATCGGTCGAACTCCTATTAAAATAGACAACATATTATATTTGAAAAATTAAATAATCAACATTTGTAACCGCAATGTAATAAATGTAATTACACTTTGTCGTTAAAATTTGAAGTTGCATACCTCATAAAAGAAAGTTTGTAACTGTAGTTGAAGAGTTCATATACTCATCAAAAGTTTTAGGATGAGCATGTAAATCGGTCATAACTGTAGCGGAAGAGTTCATATACTCACAAAAGTTATCCATGTTTTAGGATGAAATCGGACTCATTAGAATCTCGAGAACATGTAAGAAGTTTTTAACTGTAGCTTAAGAGTTCATATACTCATCATAAGTCTGACGAGCGTGCTATTGATCTTTGACAATTCTAGAGAACCAGGACCGTAAAGTTTTTTATAGCTAAACTCAAGAATTGTAAGTTTGTGACGAGGAGCAAACAAAAATGCAATAGCTAACAAAAGGTTGAAGTCCCACCAATACTTGTTGAACTTTATAAACATTTGTTCGGCTGTTGTCTTCATGTAATCATCTGTGCTTTTACACTTTTCAACCAACGTCAACTGAATCAAAAAGGCTTTAGGGAAAAATAAATTGGCATGGGATATCGAGTTCTAGAAAAAGAATTAGTTTCATTATAAAACACTTCTAGTCACTCGCAAATCTTTTCAACCCTTTCCCATTCTTCTTGTGTGGGACAACTTTGAAAGTTAGAATCAATCAAAGAAAGTTGAAAAAAGCTCGACGATCGTAAAGCGCACCTAAAAGGGAGTAAACGAAAACATAAACTTTTTAGTAAAATAACTAGTTTAAAGTTTTGATAAAAAAACTAGTAAATTTAAAAAGTTAGATGAAGAATAAGTTTAAATACCTGAAAGCATAATTTATGTTGAATTCCATCTGGTTGGAACATCTTGATGCATACCTTCCTTGTTCACTAGAGCTATTTGCATAACACGTTGATTGAATTTGATTTTACTTCCTGGAGATTCCGATACATACTTCACACATTCCCTAATCTTAATTACCGCGCAATCTATATCTTTTAAAACATCTTGTACAACCAAATTCAGAATAAGAGCACAACATCGAACAAGGAATAAAAGACCATCAAGAACCAAATCGTTGTTGGATGTAAGATTACCTTTGCGATATGCAACACAAGAGTCATTAGCTGAAGCCATATTTAAGGTAATAAAAAAACAATTTCTCTTCTTTTCCCCAAGTTTTGGATAAGGTAATGATCTTCTCACATAATGCGATCCCGCTTTGGGGAGGAGGAAAGTAATAAAACTTAAGAATTCTATTCTGCAATACCCAATTACTATCCACAAAATGTCCAGGAAAACTTAAGGTAGCATTTGGATTACAGGGTTTTTATGGATTTTTATATATCAGGATTTAAATATGACAGAATTTGAAATTGACAGGATTTGAATTATGTCATTTGTTTGGTTTGCAGGATTTCAAATTTAATTATTTCTTAACTCTTGTTTATTTGTAAATGTGTCAAATGATATGCGTAAAGTAGGTAGTTGTACAAGAAGTAAGGCAGGGTATTTAAAAGATGATCAAGGTGTTGATAGGTAGGGGTAGGTTGATAGGTTGGTAGGGTAGGTATAGTGGGTAGGGTGGGGTGGGGTGGGTAGGTGTGATGGGATGGGATGGGATGTGAAAGGGTAGTGTGGGATGGGTGTGTATAGGTAGATGTGGGTAAGGCAGGATATGTGAGGGTAAGATACGATGTATATTTGGTGTTGGATGGGTGGGGGTAGGGTAGGGTGGGTACGGTGGGATAAGAAGAGATAGTATGGGATAGGTATGTATATGTAGATATAGGTGAAGTAGAATGTGTGAGAGTAAGATACGATGTCTAGTTTGGTTGGGATGGGGATGCGTAAGGTGGGTAGGTATGGTAGGAAAGGGTGGTGTGGGGTGGGGTGGCTAGGTACGGTAGAGTAGGGTACAATGGATTGGTTTGGGTAGGTAGTGTTAGATAGTTATCATTGTTGGGTGTATGTAGGTCGGGTGGGTGTTGGTAAGGTAGAGATAGGGCAGGTGTTTAGTATGGTAGGGTAGGGTCAATAGGTATAGCTAGGTGGTGGTTAGGTTGAGGGTAAGGGTAATATAGTCATTCGGTTAGGAATTTGAAATCTAAAGATATGAGATTATGAAATAATAGGGGTAGAGAAGAATTTTAAAACTTTAGAAGAGAGGATTGTGAAATGCTAAAGGAAAATGAAATCCATCCTTTTTTTCGGCAAACTTGATAAGCATAATATTTTTAAATGAAAATCCACTAGTTTCTCTGAAATCTAGCAACCGAAAAGCCACCTAAGTGTCCATCCGTCGCAACGGAGGTCCATGGATTTGAAGTCAAACAAATTCTACCTTCACATGCAACTAACTCTTCACGAAGTCTAATCATCTCTTTTTGATGTATCTTTTTCATATTAGACTTTACGGTGTTTTACTAATATGAACAACTCTAGGTTCTAAATACTTGTGCATATTCCTGATTGTTTCATATTTTAGAAAATAAAATGCCAAATCATGCAAAGATAATCGAATGCACCAAAAGTTCTCTATATTTATCTTGACTAAAATTTGGATTACTTGTGGTCAATACATTTTTGTCGGAACTAACGATGAATTTTCCAATGTCCCTTGTTGTTTTTATAATTCAACCTTTTAAGTGTCGACGTAGATTACCTGTGCCATTCTTATTGTCAGCTACATATTCTTTATGACATTTTTTTGCATTCACAATAAAGTGGTTGACTTGAATTTGATGGGAGCAAACGAAGGTCCTTCCAATTTTCAGCACTGAGTCTCCTTTTCTTTTTTGGCACCATATATTCTGATGGATTGTTACAATGTGTGGGTCCCAAAGTCTCCTTATTTGAATCATCACCAATATTATCATCAAGATATACCAGACACACATCACTTCCCTACGTAATCATTGAACTTCAAGTATCACTACAACAAATTCAAAACCTCTCACAATAACTAAGGATTCATTCAAAGCCAATGTAATTTACAATAGAAATGTTGAAATAACAAACAAATAGTTCAATGTAAGTATGTATTTCATGTTTAAAATGTAACCTGATAATATGATATGGATAACAACACTAAAATAGGGTAAAATGTTGTTCTAATAGTATGGTGAGACAGTGATACACTGAGGTGTACCAATGTGAGATCACAAATAGAGAATACCGAGAAACGAATAGATAATTCTAAGATGTGAATGTCGATGGCAATTGGCCTAAGGGTGAGACTTTATGTGATACCGACAACCGATTGTGATCATTTTGAAAATTGAAGCGTGGTCAGAAGTGAGTGAAACTGTGAAAGTGATGTGGTGACAGGTGAGAGACAGTAAATTTTGATATTATGGAAACTTGGGTAATGAAAAAAAAAATTATAAAAGAGTAAAAGGTGAAAAGCAAAAAAAGAAGGTTAGGATTAGACTTTCTGAATTTCTCTAACAAAGAGACTATACAAATTGTCAAATTACAACCGCCTAAATTATAATCCCTCTAACATTTAATTTTGGAAAAAATCAAATTTTAGTCAAATTTCCAAATTCAGGTCAAACGGGTTGGTTTGGGGTTATCAGGTTGACCCGAACCCAACCCGATTTGTGAATTACAGTTTCTATATCAATCAGATAACATATAACAATTTAATATCAAGAACAATAATAGAAATCACAACTAACCGAATGATTGTATTTCCAAGTATGTCGATTACAAAATGAGAAGATCTTCTTACAATGACAGTAACCGTATTCTGAATTCTATATCTCCAAAAAGTGAAATGTCAGATCTTCTAAATTGAAAGTCAAACTTTCTATATATACATATTTTTCACAACTATTAACTATATACAAAACAAATCCTACACTTTGACTTCCATCAATTACAATGTATTCTAACAATCCCCCCCCCCCCCCCCCCTTGATGGAATGTGCAAAGTCTTTAAATTGCCAATCCAAGCTTCTGCTCAAACCTTCTTATGCTTTTTCGATCAGAGAGCCTCCATTCAATCTTTGAAATGAATTATACCATAAGTCTTCGGGATAAGGCTCCTCTCTTTGTCTTTCTCTTCTTATCAGACGCTAGCTTTCCCTTTAAACCACTCAACACTTTATTTAGTGTACCATCTGAAAATTTGTTGAGTTCGACACTCCTCATGGCTCTTAGCTTCTTGTTTCTGTCTTTGTACACAACAGCTGGATGCTTTACCATGATGACTTGAAATTCTTTCAACTCTCCAGCAAAATTGATATCTCTATGTGGAGCTGTCATGTTAATCTTCCTCATACCTCGTTCAACACCTATCTGCAGATCTTGCACTGACATCAATACCAGTTTGGTATGCATGAAGTGAAAAATTATCTTCAAGGCAAACCTGCAGTGTTCATTTCGCTTATTTCTGTACAATTCATCAAATAAATCTACAATGTCGAGTAGGTGCATATTGAACATATCAGCTTCAGTGACCGTATAGGTAGTTCCATCAGCTCTCGTAACAATGAATGTCGGATAGAAAACCTTAACGAATCTGTCTTTTTCAATTTTAACAAGATCAACTATCCTGAACTCACTATTCACTTTATCAACTTCTTGTGTCTTGTTCCTCAGAAAACTAGCATAGTTGACTAGATTTGGCATGTTTGGCTCCAAGACCCTAAAGAACCTAAGAAAAGAACATGGTGCTTGTTTCTTACAGAAAATTCGTTTCTCCGAATGTCTTCGATATATGGCATTTTGTTTCTTTTCCTGATAAACTCTGCTGATCTTTTAGCTGGAAGCTCAAATTTCTTTACTTTATTCTTGCGAATCTCATTTGTATTCAGCAAAGTAAGCATATCTTGAATTTCTCTTTGAACTACTTGTTGTGCTTCAAACCTGAGCCTATGTTGCTTTTGAGACTCATCTGCCAGCACATATTCATTAAAAAACCTTTCCATGACCTCAACCTCATTTAACTCAACTCTTTCCTGGACAACAATATTTTCTACAGGAAATTCTTCAATTTCTTCCTTAACTTGAATTACAACCTCAGGCTTTTCAACCGTCGGTGTCGATATGGACTCTTTCAATATCTCCTGAACTAACCCTTCTTCTTCTTAAATCCTTTCTCCTCAATCAACATCAGTCAATGTGATTACATCATCATCCTCAGAAACTTCAATATATTCCTCTCTCTCTCTTCTTCTACGCCTTGAATCCTTAACTCATGTTCCTTAACTTGAACATCATCTTCAGAATCATTGTACTCTTCAAAGTTTTAAATATCAGACTGAATGTTCAGAGGAACTGGAACATCTTCATACAGAATCAATCCCAACTCACTTTGTTCACCAGCCGATTCTTTTGTGCTCCCTGCTTCTTTCTCTTTTACTTCTGCTTCCTTCTTAGGGTATGTTATCATTAAAACCCCGGGTGTATGCTCAGCAAGCTTTCTCCTCTTCTCCCCCTCATGAGGAGCATCATCGGAATCCTCATCATGCTCATCATGCTTTCTTTTAGATGAGGAAGCTTGTGCCTTACACGTTTCTTCAACGGCTGCTACCCGCTCAGAAAGATTTCCCAAAGCTGTAATGATTGTACTCTCCAGACTTGTCATCCTTTCCCGCATCTCATCAAACTGTTCAAAAACAAATTCTTTCAGCTCTTCCTTCAACTCATCCAGTGCTTGTTTGCATTCAGTCTGCTTGATTGATTCTTCAGCCACTGATTTACATATCAGAAATTTATGAATATTTGACATCTGTGCCATCACTTCAAACAACTGAGCAGATACATGTGTATTCACTCCGGCAACAGCTGCATTCAAAGCTTGATTCAACGAAGATTCAGTAACAAACAGGGATAAATTCACCACTAGGTCACTTAGAATTCCAGTTGGCACAACAGTCGAACTTGTGAAAAGAACATCTGTGTGGCCAGTACTCAGAGATGGAAACATGGTCGCTCTGACTGGACTTCCACCCTCTTCAAGAGACGGAGCAACAAATGCTTCTGTAGCTAAGGATGTTCCGGTGGGAACACGAAGTTCAGCCACACTTACTTCAACTGATGAAGTCGACTCAAGTGTCCTAAGCTGTATAGGATCTATACTCTGTGAATGAATAGACGTCGTACACTCGGGCAGATGTGTACTGATTTCAATATCCATCAAGTCCAAATGACTTTCGGATAGAATATGTGGTAAATCCCGGTGCTCAAATAGAACAGTCTCCTGTTGAGAGGAGACTGAGTGGACGCTTGGGTGTGCACTTGTCAGTGGGATACTGACCTCTTCAATGCTAACTCCCATAGGAGAGCTAACAGCAGATGTGGTTAAAGCCTAGCTTTCTAGGCTTAAGGCATCCCTCACACTCTCCTGTGCAATACTCACTATATCCATCACAACAATCCCTCCCTCAGTATGATCATCATCAGCACCATCATCATCATTTCCTTCATCTTCTCCTTCGGGAATATCCGACAATGTCCTCTCAGAATCAGATTTCTCAGACACTTCCTCACCACCCCTTACAACTTCAGCTCCCTCGCTCACTTGTAGGCTACCCTGAACTTCAGCCCCGTGCTGAGGTTCCTCTCGTCCTTTTACTCCTTGGGTAAGAGAACCCGGTTTTTGAGTCTCTATTGGAGCATGATCTATCCTATATAACTTCACATGTTCACTTTTAGGATCTGCATACTTCAACAAGGATTCTGGAATCGGCATGATATTCGCATTAGGAGAATCCGACACTTCATGCAAACTCATCATGACATAGTCTGGGCATCGGTTAGAATTAGATCTCTTAGGAATATTTTCATTTGCCCTTAAGATCCCTCGGATAAGAATTTGTATAAACCGCTGAAGTGGAACGAACTTCCTTGCTCTATTTATTGTTTTTGCCAGTATTATCTCCTTTAGATCCTCCCAGATACACTGAGCATAATCATAATGCTTATTGAAAGCAATTCCATGAAAGATCCTTAGACAGTGAATGCTACATCTGTCTATGCCTGTATGCTTAGATGTCATACACCTATTGATGATTCCGAATAATGTGTACCATTCGCCATTTAATCCATTTCAATGAAATTTGGAGCTTTTTGGAAGTGGCTTTGAGTAACCTAGGCATATTAAATCATGAACCAGTTCTTCATCAGACACAAAATCTTCAAAATCCGCTAACTGAGGAAAGTTAACCGTGTCTATTCGTCTTGGAAGAAACAAGTTGTGACGAAGTCTGGCAAGGGTAATTTTGGATTTAAATTGGTATATGGTTACTTTAAACTGGTGGTTTCCATCAGCAAGAACAAATTTGACTGTATGCCAAAATTGTTGTAGGTAGACCTGTGGGATTGAAGGTTTATACTGAAGAAGATATCCCAAAGGATGGCCTTTGAGAATATCTACGATAATCGGGTGACTGACTTTGATAACCTTTGTATCCAATTGATGATTGTTATCTTTGAAGGGTAGGCAATGTTTGGGTTTGACCAGTTGGTTATCGGGGATTATGGTTGAAGGTGAGGGTCGAGCAACGGAGGTTGAACGAACGGGTGTAGATACGAGTGTATGATTGGAGGATGAATGGGAATCTGATGAATTGGAATTTTGGGAATGATCTGGTGATGCCATTTGAAATCTGTAAACAAGTAAGAATCATGTTAGACAAGACAGGTAAACAAATAAAATCATTCAATGGTAGAAAAATATAACATTTCATCATAATTCTAAAAACTTGTGATTTTCTGTTTAAGGCATCGGTATTCCAGACAATAATAAACTATTATTGACAGGATTCCAGAGTCAATCGTTCAGAGACCAATGTTAGAAAAACACAAATTTATAACAATTTCTTGAAAAAGTGTCACATTTTTCTTAACACATTAAAAATCCAACACTTAATAAAAAAAATTCATTTAAACTCGAATGAAACTACATCAATCTCGAATGACCCTTGATGAATCTCGGATGATACATGAAACAACTCGAATGACAATTGAAGCAACTCGGCTTATTCTATATACTAACTCGAATGAAATATAGTGTATCTCGAATAGAACATGTTAATTCTCTAATAAGTCTTGGAACAACTCGAATGACTCATGAAGTGAACTCGAATAGAACATGAGGGTTCTCGAATGTCTGAATTGTTCTCTATTGTTCAATTATTCCAACTCGAATGAATAAGGAATTTCCTCGAATATAGCATGAGGTCAACTCGAATGAACCATAAGTCTATCAATACTTGTTCTGAAAAATTCTAAGTGTTTAACCCAAACAACTCGAATCACACTTGTAGTTTCTCGAACAACACTTCTGTCAACTCGATTTACTCTTGGTCTTTCTCGAGTATCATAGCACTCAACTAGAATGATTCTTGGTCTTTCTCGAGTATCATAGCACTCAACTCGAATGACTCTTGAATTTTCTCGAATGAACCCTTTAATCGAAAAACTGTTCTGAAAATTGTTTTTCAAGTGTTTTCACACTGATTTTCCAAAAATTGATTTCAGAGACCTTTTTATTGATTAAAAAGCTGTGTCCGTTTCGAAAAACAATGTTAAACATTTTTGTTTTACTGATCTTCGATTAAAACAACATTTAAGTTGTTAAAAATGCAAATTTCAGTAAAACTTTGAACTCGAAACTTTTGACATTGAAATCCAAATTTTCTGTTTGTGTGGTTTGATTTGAACCATGAAATGTTAAATTCATGTTCACTTTGACAAACTGAACCAGACCACACAATTAATTTGAGTTTTATGAACACAAATTTATTAACACCATTAACACTCAAAATACGAACTCAACACAAACAGATACAAACATAACACAAACAGTCACATATAGATGTTCATATTGAAATAAGAAATGTAAAAATGAAAGTGTTAGGCACAAAAAGGCCTCAGTCAAACCTGTTCTGCATCTGAGGGGGAGATTCTTAATCAAACATGTTGATGCTTTTAAAGGTTGAATTTAAGACCTGTTATATGCCTTATTGAAACCTGAGAATGATTTGCAATATCAGCCTGAAGCTGTTCTATGTGTTGCATGTGTTGCAACAAAGGCAGTTTTGTCCAAGCTGTTCAGTCTGCTGAACAGGCTGGACATAAACTGTCTACGCTGCTCTCTATTGGTAAACAGCTTGGGCAGTTTACAAGTGTTCTGTTCTTTGTGAACAGATGTTGTTCTTTGTGAACAGGCTAAACACGTTATGGAATGTGTTTCCAAGTCCTCATGTATTGTTTTCGTCTGCAAGATCAGTTTACAAAGTCGAAGACAAAGTGGAAATTAGAACTGCTTAGCCTGCCCAAGTTGTTCTGTTACATGAAGACAAAAGGATATTTGAAAAAGGGTGACAGACCTTTTTCTTATATCAAAATAGGCCTTTACAAAGGAAGAAAGACAGAAAGTTGACATTCCTTATTTAGTTAAAGGCAATGCAACAGTAGACAAAGTGAAAAGACAAAAGTTCTGCCCACATGAAGACAAGTCTGCTTTTCAGAATGTGCAGAAAAGTTTATGTTGTCTTTTCAACAAGACTTTCCCTTTTTCCTTTGGTCCAATGAAGAAGCTTCACTTAGATCCTCTGAGTGAGTATAAAAAGAAACTTCCAAGGATTGAAAGATTATGCCAAAAAGCTAAGTGCTGAAACTAAGAGTGAACGTGCATTCAAAGTGTGTCTTTCATGCATGCAAGTCTGCTTGAATAAAACAGTGCTCAGTGTCTAAGTCGTTCTTGTTCAAGCTGTTCCTCAGAGTCTTGTAAACACAGTGAGTGATTCTTAGTGAGTGTATTCATTGTAATTAGTTTAAGTCAGTCTTAGACTAGTTAAACATACTGTTGTATCTGTCATCTCAGCTTGAACCTTTCCGCATTCAAGCTCGTTTGTAATTAACATTTGTTGATAATACATACAAACATTGAGAAAATTGTGTGTAGTTTTTAAATAGTTGCATTCACCCCCCCCCCCCTCTACAGCTTAATGCTATATACTTGGGATATTTTTTGGGACCTACAACTGGTATCAAAGCAGTTTAGAGTGTGTGTCATTCTAGATCTCTCATTCTCCCAAAGTTTCCATGGACAACAGTGCTGCAAGTTCCTCATACTATGCCGATGGCTCAATGGGCAAACCTCCAAAGTTCAATCATCAGAACTTTTCTGGTTGGAAGTGCAGAATGATGCTCTACTTAGAGAATCTGGATGTGCAACTACCACAGATTGTAATGGAAGGTCCCTATGTGCCAACCTCTGTTACAACTATAACTCCTGCTGTTGAAGGAGCTGCTCCTGAAATCAGAACATTTGAGAAAGCAAAAGTTCAGTGGTCTGATGAAGACAAAAGACTGGTGGCTCTTAATGCAAAGGCATGAAACAACCTGGTCATCTCTCTACCTGATGATGTGTTCAAACAGGTTGAGAAGATGAAGACTGCAAAGGAGATGTGGGATACATTGTGTACCGTCTATGATGGACCCACAATCACACTTGACAACATGATTAATAATCTTGTTAGACAGTATGAACTCTTCTTTGCAAAACCAAAGGAGACACTCACTGAAACCTACACCAGGTTTACTGCTCTTGTAAATGATCTCAAAGCTGTTGGGATCACCAAGGACAGTCTGACTTTGGTAAACAAGTTCTTAGATGTCCTGCCTGAAGAATGGAATTATTTTTCTACAATTTTAAGGAATTCAGGTACCATCAGAAGTATGGATCTTGTTAACTTATATGGATCCTTACTGAATGATGAGCAGTCAAGGCAACAGATGAGAAATGCCTTGGAAATATCTAAGAAAGGTGCAGCCTTTGTGGCCAGTGTGAGACAACCTGTAAATCAAGTGAGTGATGTGTTCACTCAACCTGATCAACAGGCTGATGATAAGGAGGAAATGTCTGATGAGGAAGACAATGCAGATATTGCTGAACTGGATGATGAGCAAATGATAGCCATGTTTGTCAAAAGGTTTAACAAGAAAAGTTTTGGAAGAAACATGCTGCAGGGAAGTTCAAATGCTGTCCAAAAGAAAGCATTTGACAAGACCAAAGCTGAGTGCTTCCAATGTGGCAAAACTGGCCATATAGCAGCTGACTGTGTGTCAAAAGCTGTTGGTCAGTCATCCAAACCACACAAGACAAACAGAGATGATGGTTATAGGGCTATGTACCTTATGGCCATGGCTAAGCTGAGGAAGTTGGAAAATTCAGCAGTTTCCAACCGGCAAAAGGGACTTATGGCAGAGACTTGTGACTGGGAGGAGTCTGATTCATCATCTGATGAAGAAGACAATAACTGTCTGATAGCCAACACTGATGTCCCATCAACAAGCAACTTCAAACAGGATCTGGCTGAAGCTGAAGCTTTTAGCAGCTTAGAGAACTGGAACCCTACAATGATGTATAAGGTACAAAATTTTATGGATTATAGTTCTGAAGAAAGAGTTAAAATGTTTGAATATATGCTTGTTGATCTGAAAGCTGCTGTTGAGAAGCATACTGTTTTATTATCTGAAATCTCTAAACTTAAAACTGATCTTGAAATAAAATCCAGTAAACTAGACAGTTTCCATGAGTTGGAAACTGAAATTGATGAATTAAAACACATCAATTCTATTTTACTGGAAGAGGAGAGAGAAACAGATATAAAACATGCTAAGCTTCAAAAGATAGTTGACTCTTGGTGCCAATCTGCACAAAAAGTCAGCCACTGCATAAGTCAGCAGATTCCTGCACAAATCCAAGCCTATCTTGGAGGGGATCTTGACACAGCAGCTTCCATTGTTGAGGTAAATAATTTGAAAGAAGACTTGTCCACTCTTGGTGAGCTTCCAAACACTTTTATCCAAAAAGTGAATGGCAAATTAATCTCAACAAACAGGTTTGTCAGACCTCAAAACACTGACAGCTCGTGTGAACCTAGCACAAAAGCTGCTGATGAAATAAGTTTTCCATCAAATAAGCTTGCTATGTGCTTTATTGATTCACACAAGCAAAAGAAAGGAAAGCATGTCCAAACTGTAGCTGTGGACACCAAACCTGTTAACAAAACAGGCTTTGGGTCTAAAGCTGATATAAAAAGGCATACTAATCCTTTTAATGTTGAACATTTTGAAAATAAGTTTTCAAAAGGTAAGCAGTCTGCCTTTAACAAAGGTAAGTCTCATGTTGAAGGCAAACCAGCTGTGATTTCAAAGAAGTTTTCTAATCATAGTGGTAAACTGGTTTTAAATGAGAATAAGTTTTTCAAAAGCAGAAATAATGATTATGTTGATAGGAAACATCAATCACATCTCAGGAAGGGCAAAGGCAAAGCCATTGCTCAGCCTGAGAGAGTTGGGAATAGGTTTCCTAAAACTGTGGAAGTTCAAAAGCCAATTAAGCTTCCTATCTTTGACATCTGCCCTCCTAAAAAGAGGAAAGAAGAGACAGGCAAAGCTGTGGCTATTGAACTTTCCACTCAAGCTGTTGATTCAACAAAAAGTAATAAGTTTGCTAAACTTGCTGATGGATCAAAAGAAATAACTCAGAATGTGTTTCTGAAAGGTCTTCTTCCAGAAATGCTAAAAGGAGAAAATGTTATAAATGTGGAATGAAGACACGTCTGGCCAAAGATTGTCCTGAAACTGAGGACATGAGGCCTGCTGACTCTGATGGTTCCCACACAACTAACATAAACAGTGTTGGAAACATCTTAGTCAATGAAAGTTGTATTCAAACTGATACCATTCAAATAGGGAATATTAGTGTTGACATCACAAGTCCATCAACAAATGTTGATGAAGTTGGAGAACTCATCACTGTGATGAGTTCCCCTAAAAATGACTAATATTCTTCTTGTCACTCTGCAAGAAAAACAACCATCCCAGGTTTGGTACCTGGACGGTGGCTGCTCAGGGCACATGACAGGTTGTAAGGACCTGTTGAGTGATCTCAGGCCAGAAAAAGGGCCAAAAGTCACATTTGGTGACAATGTACAGGGATCCACTGAGGGATATGGAACTCTTAAAGCTGGTGCTGCAGTGTTTAAGGAGTAGCCTATGTGGTTGGACTAAAACATAACCTTGTTAGCATTAGTCAACTGTGTGATGCTGGCTATAAGGTTAACTTTGATGAGCACCTTGGTTACATATTGGATCCCCAAGGCAAAGTTGTGTTGTGTGCTCAACGAAAGAAAGGTGTATATGTTGTGGACATGCAATATGCTGATCCCACAACTGAAACCTGTTCTCTCACAAGAAAAAATGCAGACTTAAACTGGTTATGGCACAAAAGGCTGTCACACCTGAACTTCAAGAACATCAACAAACTCTGTAAGAAAGAGTTGGTGACAGGTTTGCCTTCTATGACCTTTGTTAAAGATAAACTCTGCACAGCTTGTGAGAAAGGCAAGCAAGGGAAATCATCATTTAAATCCAAACATAACTATTCTATTGATACTCCTCTCTTCTTAATCCATATGGACTTGTTTGGACCTGTCAATGTCCCAAGTCTAGGAGGAAGAAGATACACTCTAGTAATGGTTGATGAGTTCTCCAAGTACACATGGGTTATCTTCTTGAAGAGCAAAGGAGAGGCTGCTAGAGAAATTATTGGATTTGTGAAAAAGATGGAAATGCTGAACTCTGCCTAAGTGAAGCAGCTTAGAAGTGATCATGGTACTGAATTCAGAAACAGTACTCTTGAATACTTCTGTGAAGAGAAAGGAATCACTCAAAACTTTTCAGCTGTAAGAACTCCAAAACAAAATGGAGTTGCTGAAAGGAGAAACAGAACTCTCATTGAAGCTGCTAGAACCATGCTGTGTGCACCTGGTTTACCTTCATGATTTTGGGCTGAAGCTGTTAACACTGCCTGCTTCACCCAAAACAGATCTTATGAGCTGCTCAAAGGGAGGAAGCCAAATGTCAGTTACTTCCATGTGTTTGGTTGTCCCTGCTTCGTTCTGAATCAAAGGGACCAACTGGCAAAGTTTGAACCAAAAGCTGATGAAGGTGTGTTTGTTGGCTACTCTGCTATCTCTAAAGCCTACAGAGTGTACAACAACAAAAGAAAGGTGATAGATGAATCTATCAATGTCACCTTTGAAGAGTCCAAGAATGCTTCCACCAAAGCTGTTCCTGAATCAGTTTCAAAAGAATTAAACTTTGATGATCTGATGCATTCAAACAGTGAAGAGGACTCAAAAGCTTCCATTACACCCAGTGTGGAAACTGTTAATCATGATGGGCATGATGATGATTATGTCAATACACCCTGTGTGAATAAGTGTACTGACCTAATTACTACTGCATGTCCTGAACCTATCAATGCTGATTTTCCTGGTTCCTCTGCTGATATGTTCAACAGTGGTCAGTCATGTTCAACAAGTGAACAGGCTCAAGTCAACAGTGTGTCTGAAAATCTTGAGAGCTGTTCAACAGGACCTACTAAAGCTGCTGATAACTCAGGAGAATCCTCATTGAAGAATGATCCTAAGTGGATCAGATGTCACCCCAATGATCAAATAATTGGTGATATCAGCAAAGGGGTACAAACAAGGTGGGACAGCTTAGGGAACGTCTGTATGTTCTCTAGTTTTGTTTCACTAATGGAGCCAAAGAAAGTGGATGAAGCACTAAAGATGCCAATTGGATCACTGCCATGCAAGAAGAGCTCAATCAGTTTGAGAGAAACAAGGTATGGAAGCTGGTCCCTGCTCCTAAAGGTAAAACTATAATTGGCACTAAATGGGTTTTCAGGAATAAGATGGATGAGCAATGTCATGTCATAAGAAATAAGGCAAGACTGGTTGCTCAGGGTTATAGACAGGAGGAAGGAATTGACTATGATGAGACATTTGCTCCTGTGGCCAGGCTAGAAGCAATTCGTTTGTATCTAGCCTACACTGCTCATAAGAGCATTAAGGTATTTCAAATGGATGTGAAGAGTGCATTTTCGAATGGGAAGCTGAAAGAAGAAGTTTATGTCAAGCAGCCTCCAGGTTTTGAAAATGAACAACATCCAGGTTTTGTCTATAAGTTGGATAAAGCACTCTATGGTCTCAAACAAGCCCCTAGAGCCTGGTATGACACTCTTACTGAATTCCTTATGAGCAATGGGTATTCCAGAGGTAAAGTAGATACCACACTGTTCATAAAGAAGGTGAAATCTGATATTATGCTTGTTCAAATTTATGTGGATGATATAATATTTGGTTCTACCAATGAGCAGTTATGCAAGAATTTATCATTACTCATGAAATCCAAATATGAAATGAGTATGATGGGAGAACTTACTTTCTTTTTAGGATTACAGGTTAAACAAACTTCAACTGGAATTTTTATAAATCAAAGAAAGTATACCTTAGATCTCTTGAAAAAGTTTAAATTTGATCATAGTTCTCCTATTAAAACCCCAATGGCAACCAATGTAAAATTGGATGCTGATGCCAGTGGCAAAGCTGTTTCAGTAACAGCTTACAGAGGTATGATTGGGAGCTTGCTATATTTAACTGCTAGTAGACCTGATATTATGTTTGCCACCTGTTTGTGTGCCAGGTTCCAAGCTGACCCAAAGGAATCTCATCTAGCTGCTGTTAAAAGAATCTTCAGATACCTGAAGGGCACATTAGGTTTGGGTCTTTGGTATCCCAAAGACTCAAGTCTTGAACTAACAGGTTATTCAGATTCTGATTTTGCAGGTTGCAGGCTAGACAGGAAAAGCACAATAGGTGGATGTCAACTCCTTGGTGGAAAGTTGATAAGTTGGTGTAGCAAGAAGCAGAACTCAGTGTCTACTTCTACTGCTGAAGCTGAGTACATTGCTGCTGGAAGCTGCTGTGGGCAGATTCTGTGGATGCAGCATCAGCTTGAGGACTATGGGCTTGTGTATAGGAAAACTCCTATTCTGTGTGACAACACAAGTGCCATAGCCATTTCCAACAATCCAGTATTTCATTCAAGAACAAAGCATATTGAAGTCAGACATCACCTTATCAGGGATCACATTCAGAAAGGTAATGTGGAAATGAACAGCTTGCAGACATTTTCAGCAAACCTCTTGATGAAACCAGGTTTAATTACCTTGTCAGCAAGCTGGGCATGTTAAACAAAAGTGACTAAGTGTCCTCAAAGGTCTAAGACCTTGTATGTCTCACACTGCTCAAGTTTCTCAGAACAGCTTAGACAGAAAAGGCTATGCATGTTCTGTACTTAGCCATTTTTCTGAAATCCTTGAACAGCTTGAACATACAACAGGCTGAACAAAAACAGTTTACTCGTCCAGCCTGCTCTGATTGTCCATTCTTCACTCTGCTCATTCCTTCACACTGATTTACAAGACATTGTCTTATATCCTGATCAGCTATTGAACACAACCTGTTCCTACATGACTGAACTGGTTGAGGGAACAGCTTGAAGAGTGACCAGCTTGTGATGACCCTGCTCATCACAGGTTTGACCATCAGCTTAGACCAAAAGTTTTTTTTAATTACCTTTCTTCACAATTAAGTTACTTAATTTCTATTTTTATTTAACTTAATTACTGCGGATAATGTGGGTTACGTATGTTAGTGATTAAAAAGGGCTCAAGTGGTCTGACAAACGGTCTGACATGGACAACCGTTCCGTTTTCCGTTAACGACCTTTTCAAATCAACCGCCCAAATATTTCTCTCTCATACCCACTCACATTCAAATCCTATAAATACCTCATACTGTTTCATCTTCGTCTTCCTCACTACTACCATAAACCTCCTAAGAACCCTAAAATCGACTAAGTGTCTTGTGCTTCTGCTACTCTCACTACTTCCAAAATGGCTCACAGAAACAACCCCTTTCTACCAGTTTTTGTTGGTGATGATGTGCAGAAACACTCATCAGTCACCACAATGCTGACCCTCAAACCCACTAACTATATTTCCAACCTCACAATCCCCAAAAACTATGTGGGGAAAGGTTATGACCAAATGGTGGAGTTTTTGACAGTTCATCTGTTGAACTATGCCATGACTGCTACTCCTGGTGTCCTGTACCAGGAGATGGTGTACGAGTTTTGGTACACTTGTGCCTACAACCCCAACACCAAAGTCATCAAAGGGACTATTCTCAATGGGACTCAGACCATTGAGATCACTATTAATCTACTCAGGGAGGTTATTCATCTGCCCATTGCTGATTCATATGACATGCCTCAGCCTGAAAATGAACAAATGGGAAATTTGCTACGCTTCTGTGGTGTAGCAGAACCCAAAATTGGAGCTACGCTGTTCATGAAGGATCTGTCTCCTACCTATAGTTTTCTCTTTGCCTCAGTGGTGATGTGCTTCAGCAGCAAAGTTGGTTCATTTGACCAACTGAGCCGTGATGAAATCCCAATAGTCTTACAGCTAGTGGATGGGACTACAATGGACATGGCTAAGTGGATCTTCCTGAACTTGAGGAACCTGGTGCAGCAGGAGACAAGACCAGCTACTGTTCGATACCCCAGGTTTCTGAGCCTCATATTCAGGCACATTTTTGGTGAGCACTTGTACAATTCTCAAACTTTACTTCATACTGCTGCCTTCCCTGTAATAGGGAATAGAGTTTTCTACACTGCTGTTTTTCCCAATGAGCCTCCTCTGTCAACACCAATGAGGAGGTTGTTAGGATTGGTGGAAGGACCCTCTTATGTGAGGGTGGATCCAGAAGTTGCTCCCAATAGAAAATCCAAAGCCAGGTCCAAACTTGTTAAAAGGACCATGGCAACCACTGAAGTTGGGCCTGTTCACAAGAAGGCCAAAACAACTCAGTCTGAGTCTGCACCTTTAGCCTCTGTGGCTGAGGAGGAGGAGGCTCCTCACCCTGGTTCATTTGTTGAACCTGGTGCCTCTGTGGCACTTGAGACTATGGAACAGGTCAACCCACCTGTTTCTGACCCAGTCTCTAAACCTGTCCAGTCTGAACCTCTCATCACCTCTCCACAATCACCCACTTCATCCATCTAATACCAATGCAAATCTCTAGCCAAAAAGAAACTAGCCCAAACAACCAGCTCCTCTGTTCCCTCTCAACAGGGTTCAGTTGTAAGAGAAGCCACCCCTGCTGCCTCTCCTATTTTGGGAGAAGGTTCAGCACAATTGGAGCCTGCTTCACTCCAACCTGAGTCCACCCAGAGTCAGCCTAGACCCTCTGGTTCCTATCAACAGGAGCCAGTTGTACAAACGGAGATAGCCACCTCAACTATTCCAGCCTCCCAACAGGCTGAGAATATTGAAAGACAGGAGCCCTCTCCACTCCATACTGAGTCCACACTGTCCCCTCCTCAAACTTCTTTACACCCTGAATCTGCATGAGGTGCCCACACTGCTGGTATAGACCAATCAGCAGCTCAGCCTCAAATTTCTGCTCCCTATGATACAGTTGTTCTACACCAAACAGTTGCTGAGGGACCAACAACCCAAGCTGATGAACCTCAGGGAACATACCATCCCTTTGGTGAGGCTGCTCCTTCTATGCAAACTCCATCAGCAGGTTTCACCACTGCTGATGTTGAAATGCATATCCCATCTCCCCATGATGAGGTGCTTTTACACCAAGGCACTGCAGAGGGAACACCCACTGGCCTTCATGAAGGTGTTGCAACACAAGCAGCATCTGAAAGGCCCCCAACATCAACCCCTTCTCCTGATGATGCAGCTACAGCCACTGCTGAGGGTCCCTTTGACCCCTCCAAGCTGGGCCACATTACTTTTGCACAGGCTATGGAGCTTCTCACAAATGTTCCTCTTCCCTCTCCATCACATCCTCATACACCAGGCTCATCATCTTCTTCTCCATCAACCCAATCTAAACAGTCCACCCATACACCTCCATCTCCTAAAGACCTGCCTTTGAAGGATCAGCTTTCTCTGCTGACCAACAAAGTTGGTTCTTTAGAAACCTCTATGTCCTCTCTACCCTCTCTTATTTCAGACTCTGTGTCTGAACAGCTTAAAGGGTTCCTTGATCTGTTCAAGGATTCCTTCCCTGCCACTCCACCACCTGATAATTCTCCATAGCTGCTTGCACTCACTGCACAGTTGCAAAATGTATCCACATCCCTCTCCTCAATTCTTTCACTACAACAGGACTATGTGTCCTCAATGACAGCTATTTCTCAACAGCTGTCATCTCTCCTAACTTCTTGCAATTCTACACTTCCTGATACTCTGGCCAGCTTGAACACACTCATTGGCTCCCTATCCAATTCTGTGTCATCAAACCTTGCTGATGTGCAAGATTCTCTAGAACTACATCTTGCACAGCTTCAAAGTTTGCTGTTCACAGCTTCTGATAGGGAAAACATTGTTAAGCTGACCTCCCTTGCTGATACTCAATCCTCTTCTCTTCAAACCTGTCTTTCCCAGCTTGCAGAGGTGAAGGACAACTTGGCATTCTTAGTGAATAGCCTTGTTGGCCCCATGCCTGCTGCCAAAAGTGCTGGCAAGCCTTATAACTTTGTGTCTTCAGGCAGACCAGGTGTTGAAGGTGCTGGGACATCTCCTTCAATGGGGGAGAAGTCATCTGCCTCGAAGACAAATCTAAGGGGGAGAAAACTTCTCCTACGGAGAAATCAGTGCCTGCAATACTCACTGGTCAACCAGCAGGAGCATCTGCAATAGGTACAATGGAGGGTGCCTCCCACGCTGCTCAGCCTACTAAGGCTGAATCTCCAATCCCTGCTCAGTCTAAGGGGGAGGAATTTATTCCTGAGGGCAGGCCAAGCAGCAGAAGGAGGCATCTGATTCTAGAAGAAGAAGAAGAAGAAGAGGATGAGGAAAGTCCTGAAGCTGCTGTCACTACAGCAACTAAAGGAAAAGAAAAAGCAGCAACTGATCCCCAACAACAGAAAGCAGCAGAGATTAAATTTCACAAAGCCAGGTCCAAAGAAATGGGTCTTCCTATGCACAAATACTTTGAGTTTAGAGAAGAACAGCTTCAAGCCCTGGAAGCTCTAAGGAAAGAAGAAGAATCTGCCAAAGCTGCTAAGTCTTTTGCACTTCAAGAGGCAAGGAAAGTAAAATGTCCTCTCTAGTTGTGCAAAACAAAATATTGGAAGCTGCTAAGGGATCAGCAGAAGAGAAGGAAGCAGAAAAAGAAAAGGGTGCTCTGGTCTCAGTGACCAAAACTTCAGTGCCTTCTGCAAGAGCTCAGTTCCACTTTGACAATCTGGCAAGAAGAAAATTTCAGGATGTTGCTGATAGAAGGCTTGCCAAGGAAGCAATTGTCAAAGCTGTGCCCAAATCAAGAAAAGGTAGTCAGTAGAAGTTGAAAATAACCAGAATGGGTGCAGCAGGCCCAGAACTAGAAATATATGACTACACTGATGTTGCCCAAATGGGGTACAGAGAATGGATTGAGCTGGCAGTTGCTCTGAGTGAGTCTAAGTCAGAAACTGCTAAGACTGTCAGAGAATATGTCAAGAAGCTGATGGTGAGAGTGAAGAATCTTGGCCTGATCTCCAAAGAAGTTAGTGAAGGTGTCTATGTGACACAACCAAAAATAAAGGCCAGGAGGACAAGGAAGGACACTGAGATGGAACAACTCCTCATCTTGATAGAACAAGGTGACTATGCTATTCAGATGAAAGGAGTTGATCACAGTCTGCCTAGTGGAATAGAGTATGAAGATGGCAAGATCATTGAAGAGCCTGAGCTGTGGGCATTTTTTTGTAGATCCCTTAACTCAGAAGAAATGCTTTCAGAGAGCATCAGATTTATACAAAGTGGATCTAAGACAACTTGTAGCCTTCAGACTTGCAGTTTCATTCAGGCAGTCAAGCAGGTGGAGAGCAGCTATCTGGGATCAGCTCAGAGGCTGTTATGAGAGAGGTGAACTTGAGGGTCCCAAGTTTATGATCATAAGAAGTGAAATTGAAGAACTTGAGGATACTAGAGAGGAACTTGAGAAGATGTTTGAAGGTCCCCCTCCATTGTAGTGAAGTCCATCTACCATCTGGGTAGGTAAAGAATGGAAGATGTCCATCAGTTGGACAGGCTTACCATTATCTGCTCCCAACAAAAAACAGTCCAAAATCTTATGAACATTAGTTGTACTTTATTTACATAAGTTGTAATTTTATCTTTTGCATTAGTTGTAATATACATCAGTACATCAGTTGTACTTTTGTAAGAACATGTGTTGTTCTATGTAATCAAAAATCAGTGTATATATAAACTGATCTTTTACTTTTTGTTGATGTTGTAATTTTATTTCAACAAATGTACTATAAAAATATATAGTGATTTCTGATAAGGCCAGCTTAGACTGGTTATTGCAAATAGGGGGAGATTGTTAGGCACAAAAAGGCCTCAGTCAAACCTGTTCTGCATCTGAGGGGGAGATTCTTAATCAAACCTGTTGATGCTTCTAAAGGTTAAATTTAAGGCCTGTTATATGCCTTATTGAAACCTGAGAATGATTTGCAATATCAGCCTGAAGCTGTTCTATGTATTGCAACAAAGGCAGTTTTGCCCAAGCTGTTCAGTCTGCTGAACAGGCTGGACATAAATTGTCTACGCTGCTCTACACTGGTAAGCAGCTTGGGCAGTTTACAAGTGTTCTGTTCTTTGTGAACAGAACCTGTTCTTTGTGAACAGGCTAAACACGTTATGGAATGTGTTTCCAAGTCCTCATGTATTGTTTTCGTCTGCAAGATCAGTTTACAAAGTCGAAGACAAAGTGGAAATCAGAACTGCTCAGCCTGCCCAAGCTGTTCTGTTACATGAAGACAAAAGGATATTTGAAAAAGGGTGACAGACCTTTTTCTTATATCAAAATAGGCCTTTTTCAACAAGACTTTCCCTTTTTCCTTTCGTCCAATGAAGAAGCTTCACTTAGATCCTCTAATTGAGTATAAAAAGAAACTTCCAAGGTTTAAAACATTATGCCAAAAAGCTAAGTGCTGAAACTAAGAGTGAACGTGCATTCAAAGTGTGTCTTTCATGCATGCAAGTCTGCTTGAATAAAACAGTGCTCAGTGTCTAAGCTGTTCTTGTTCAAGCTGTTCCTCAGAGTCTTGTACACACAGTGAGTGATTCTTAGTGAGTGTATTCATTGTAATTAGTTAAACATACAAACATTGAGAAAATATTGTTGTATCTGTCATCTCAGCTTGAACCTTTCCGCATTCAAGCTCGTTTGTAATTAACATTTGTTGATAATACATACAAACATTGAGAAAATTGTGTGTAGTTTTTAAATAGCTATATTCACCCCCCCCCCCTCTACAGCTTAAAGCTATATACTTGGGATATCTTTTCGGACCTACAGAAAGAAACAAAAGAATTTACATACAAATTAATCGAAATGCTTTCTTGAATCTTTCAAAAAGATGAGTGGGTTTTCGGTTTCTTAAGAGTGAAGTAAGGTTTTAGGGAAGATGATGAATAGTGAAATATCCGAAAAAATGAATTTGAATTTCAAATTTCAAATTTATAGAAAGAATGAACCGGGCCATGATTTACAATTTTAACCAGCCCATCTTCCTATAAACCCACATAATATCTTTTCAAAAAAAATGTAACAAAATAAAAACAAACAAAATAAAATAAAAACAAACTTTCTGATAAAAAAAATTTTAAAAAAAACAAAACAACAAAAACAACACAAAAATTGAAAACAAACAACTAAAAAAAATTGAAAATAGACATAAACAAAAATTAATACAAAAAAAATTAAAAAAATGCTCCCCTTTAATTTCTGAATGTTGATCCCCCTCAAACGTGTGTTGGATTTTTCAGCTGAGCTTTCCCTACAAAATAACAGATAAATTTTGTCAGATTTACTCAATATCAGATAAATTTATTTTCTGCTCCCCCTGCACATGACAATCCAGATCTTGTTAAATTCCAAAGAATATTACACTTTTAAGATTCAAGAATTTAACATCAGACTAAAATCAATAAAAAATGTAAATTTAAAATTATAAATTGAAACTACTGAATTATTAAATATTAACGATTCAACATACCTAATTTGTATACAAAAAAATTAAACCTTTTTTCATCTAACGCTTTGGTAAACAAATCAGCTAGTTGATATTCAGTAGGTACAAAATATAATTCTATATTTCCATTTTCTACATGATCCTTTATAAAATGGTACCGAATGTCAAAGTGTTTTGTTTTTGAATGTTGCACCGGATTTGATGCAACAGCTATTGCGCTCTGAGAATCACAGTAGATGGGTATTTTCTTTGGTGTAAACCCGTAATCGCACAGTTGGCTTTTCATCCACAACACCTGAGAACAGCAAGAAGATACAGCAACGTATTCTGATTCAGCTGTAGACAATGAGACACAATGTTGTTTCTTGGATGACCAGCATACGGGTTTGTCACCTAAGAACTGTACTGCTCCATCTTATCACCTGCGTGATCAACGTCAGAAAAAGCAGTTAGATTAAATGAAGATTCTCTAGGACACCACAAACCAAGGTTTGGAGTTCCCTTGAGATATCTTAAAATTCTTTTCGCAGCTGTTAAATGTGATTCTTTAGGATTCGCCTGATATCTTGCACACACACATGTAGCAAACATAATATCCGGTCTACTAGCTGTTAAATACATCAATGACCCAATTATACCTCGATAGTGAGTCACATCTACAGGTTTCCCCGAAATGTCCTCATCGAGTTTTGACTTTGAATCCGGAGCCATGTGAGTTTTCATAGGGGTACTATTAACCATGTTAAATTTCTTTAACATGTCTTGTATATATTTTGACTGATTGATAAAAATACCATCAGCCAGTTGTTTAACTTGTAATCCTAAGAAAAAATTTATTTCTCCCACCATGCTCATTTCAAATTTTTGGGACATTAAAAATGCGAATTTCTTACACAATTCCGGATTTGTAGACCCAAATATTATGTCATCTACATATATTTGTATAATTATGATATCCGGCCCCTGAGGTTTTATAAACAGGGTTGTGTCAACTGCACCGTTGTTAAATCCACATTTCAATAGATATGTTGAAAGTGCATCATACCAAGCACGCGGTGCTTGTTTAAGGCCATATAGTGAATTATCTAAAATATATACATGATCAGGTTTCGAAGGATCGGTAAAACCTTCGTGCTGATATGTATATACTTCATCGGTTAGTTCCCCGTTTAAAAACGCAGTTTTAACATCCATTTGATAAACTGTAAAGTTTTTGTGAGCGGCAAAAGCTAGAAACATTCTAATCGCTTCGATTCGTGCAACTGTTGCGAACGTTTCATCGTAGTCAATCACTTCTTGTTGGCTGTATCCTTTGGCAACGAGACGAGCTTTATTCCGAATGATTACTCCATGTTCGTCCTTCTTGTTTTTAAAGATCCACTTCGTGCCTATGATGGATTTGTCCTTAGGGCACTCAACAAGTCTCCAGACCATTAACCGCTCGAACTGATACAGTTCTTCTTGCATCGCCAAAATCCAATCAGCGTCCAGAAGTGCTTCTTTTACATTCTTGGGCTCTATTTTACTTAGAAAATTTGAAAATAGACACTCATTTATGGTGGCCATTCTGGTTTGGACTGAAGCGGATGGATCACCAATAATGTTTTCGATTGGGTGATTTCTCGTCCACTTAAAAGTATGTGGAAACGGTTGTATGTGGTCTTGATTGGGATTACGATCTAGACATCGGTGGGTTACTTCAGATGTAATAGGTGGGATATCTGAGTTAGGAGCTTCTGAATGTTCAGAAGTTAAGGGGGTCTCAGAAGAATTTGGAGGTTCAATGGGTTGTGCAATCTCAGTTGACAATTGCACATTTGTTGTCGAGGCTTCTCCAGTTTCTTCTGAAACTTGTTGATGAGAAAGATCAGAGACTACGACGGGATCTTCAATAATCCTGCCAGGCACCAAATTTAGAACATTAGTTTTGGGCTTCTCAAAATCGTCTTCATAAAAATTCTCAAACAACTTATGTAATTCAGAATTTTCAGCATTCTGTTCAGATGACTCCATTGAAGTCTGCGTGTTTGGTTCGGGTCCTGAACTGGTGTGTTCCGAAGCCATTACCACTCCTTCATCAAATTTGACGTTCACACTCTCGTTGACTGTCTTGGTTCTCTTGTTGTACACACGGAAAGCAACCGACTCCTTTGAATATCCGATGAATATTCCTTCATCTGCCTTTTGATTAAACTTTCCAAGATTGTCTTTGTCGTTTAAAATAAAGCATCTGCAACCAAAGACATGGAAAAATTTAATATTAGGTATTCGTTTATTAATTAATTCATAAGGAGTCTTTCCGAATCTTTTATTTATGATGGAACGATTCTGTGTGAAACAAGATGTTGCAACTGCTTCTGCCCATAAGAATAATGGTAAATTTGAATACGCCAGCATCGCCTAGCTGATTCCACTAGTGTCCTATTTCTTCTTTCAACGACACCGTTTTGTTGTGGAGTTCAAGCTGCTGAAAACTGATGTGTGATTCCTACAGAATTCAAAAATGATTCAAGTGATTTGTTCTTGAATTCTGTTCCGTTATCTGAGCGGATTGATTGAATTGTGAGTTGCAATTTCACTTGTATTTTCCGGATGAAGTATATGATAATTTCGGTTGCATCTGATTTGGACCTCAGGAAGAAAACCCATGTGTATCGTGAATAGTCATCAACTATCACCAATACGTATCGTTTCTTATTAATGCTTTGTACTCGCATTGGTCCACACAAATCCATATGTAGTAATTCCAGTGCTCTCGTGGATGAGTATTCAGTTTTGGATTTGTGAGAAGCTCTTGTCATCTTTCCTTTTCACATGCGGCACAGAACTGCTCTTTTTGGAATTTGAGAGTTCGCAGCCCTTTAACTAACCCTCCTTTCGCTAGGTTGGTTAATTCATTGAAGTTCAGATGTGAAAGGCGACGATGCCATAGCGATGCTGTTTTAGATTTAGCTTTTGACAGTAAGCAAACATCTTTCTTCAAATTAATAGAGTCTAAATCAATAGAGTACAAATTGGTTTTCCTGTTTCCTGCCAGTATTTCCTTACCTTCTCCGGATATGATGCTGCACCTATTGGCTTTGAAATTGACTTCTAATCCTTTATCAAACAACTGTCCAATGCTAAACAAATTATGTCCAAGACCATCAACATGAAAAACCTTTTGAATGCTAATTTTGTCATAAGTGAGACTTCCGTATCCTTTGATCGGACAAAACTGATCATTTCCAAATCTGACCATCCCACAGAACTTTTCTACAAAGTTCGTGAGTATATCTCTTTGTCCGGTCATATGCTTGGAACATCCGGAGTCAAGATACCAAACATGGTTTACCTATAAGACGAAATAACACATGAGGTACCCACTTGTAGTTGGGTACATTTGTTTTAGGTAAATCATGCAAAGTATTATTTGTTTTCTCAACAGATATGGCATTTTGCTTAACATTTGATGTTGTTTTAGGTACCCACATTTGAACAGTTCTTTTGGGTATCCACTTTTGTACAATTCGTGGTGGAACTGTTTTTGAAATGATTTTCTGTGGAACCTTTTTCTGTTTAGAACATGGGTGCTTTTTCTTTGGTTTCCGGACGAGCTTATCAGATTTTACAATTAAAGGTTTACAAGCACTAGAGTTCAAAGCAATTAAGTCTGTTCTAGAGAATTTGATACAAGAATTATTAACAAATTTATTATTACAGACAGAGTTTTCAATGTTCCTATTTCTATCTGTAACAATATTGTCCTTCACGCGCCACTCTTGTTTTATATTCTTGTTTTTCAGTTCTCTCTTCTTCTTTCTCCAAACTTGTTTTCTTGAACCATTCACAATGATATCTGACATAAAAGAAACATGAGAATTAGTAGACTTAGACACTTGTTTCTTCTGTAAATTTCTCTTACCCTTTGAAGATTGGACTCTGAGTGCAATGGAGTTCTCTTTTGAAGATGATTCACCTTTTTCAAAGCTAGGAGTGTTAATAATAACGTTTGTTTTCTCCTGCTTTTGTTGTAAAATTGATGAATTTTCAGATGAATTAATTGAATCTGAAGAAATTCTTTGCAGAATGTTAACAGGTTCTTTTTGACCATCTGATTGTTTGTTAAGCAGAGGTTTGACAAATTCATCAATTTTAACAAACATTTCCTCTAAGGAATTAAAGTCAGCGTGCATAAACAGATCAAATTCCTTTTCTGAATTGATAGAATCTAGAGAAGTTGAAGATGGTGGATCAGACAACTTTTTGTTTTTAGGCAGATTTTGTAACTTTTGTTCCATAGTTTTTAGTTCAGCCTTGAGAGATCTATTCTTTGTCTCAAAATTTTTAGTTTTCAATTCTAGTTCAGAATTTATGTTTTCTATAATTGAAGATGGCAGGTATAACTTTTGAGATTGAGTAGATGATTCAGACAAATCCTTTTCAGAATATCTTTGAATGTACTCTTCTTTAATATCAGTATTATTACTTGTTTCATTTATTCTGTTATAATCAACAGAATTTTGCATTTTGTTTGATCGTAATCTTTTTGTTTCTTCACTAGATTCTACTTCATCAGATGCTTTCATAAACGCCATTTTTAATCTTAAGTTCATGTATCTGACATCATATAACATTGGTGAACTAGATATTGCTTTTGTCAAATACTTTGGATTTTCCCAACCAATTCCAGATTTAGAATTATAAAATTCTGTGTCTTTTGGTTGATTTAAATAAATGTTTTAATCTGTTTGCCCTCTTTTGATAAATTCATCTTCCATCTTCTTTATTTTCTCATAAAGTTTAGTTCGTTCTTCAAAAATTGCATGATATTTTACAGAAGAGTTTGAAGCTTCTAATTATGCTATTCTCAGTCTTTCTTGTAAGTCAGATATATTCTTATTAAGATCTAGTATTTTTCTTTGTAGTTCTCTTTCCTTATCTTGTAAATCTGAAACTGCTCGTAAGGCTAATGCTTTATCTTCGGAAAAGTCTAAAACTAAATTATGTTCATTACGAAGTTTGTTTTCCAAAGAATGAGCATTTTTCTTTTCAGCCTTTAATGATTTTTCAAACTTTTTAAGCATAAAGGTCATATGAGTTAGTTTCTCTTCTAGCACACAAGATTCATCAATATCAAAGTCAGAGTTAGAATGTACCTCCGGTTTGTCTGAACCATCTGATCTGTCTGACTCGGAATCTTCATTTTCCACTACATCAGTTTTTCTAGTTGCCATCAACTCAACTTCTTCTGTTTCTTCCTCCTCAGATTCTTGTCTTTCTTCATCCTCTTCATCAGTTAAACCAACCCTTACTTCATCCTCAGCTATCATCGCTGATTCAATCAATTCTGACTCATTGGGAACCTCTGATTTCAGGCAAATATGAGCATCCTCATCCAGAATAAATCTTCAGATAACTTCAGCCAGTGGTCATCCTCCGCCATAAGAGCTTTTCCAGACTCTTTTTCTTTGGCTAAGAGAGCCTTTCTTGTACAATAGTCTGAGTTTTTGACTACTGGGAGTCTACATTCCCGGGCATAATGACCTGGTTTTCCACAGTTGTAGCATTTCTGTTCTGAATCTTTCTTTGCTAACTTGTCTGATTTTTCATATTTGTCAGCCTTTCGTCCACTGCTTTCGTCCACTGCTTTCTCCACAATTGTCTTTCTTCTCAATTTTTCTCGAGCCAGTCTTGTAGCGCATTTTATTGTTGGTTGGCTTTCTGTAGAACTTCTTTTGAAAAGCTTTTGTTAGCAGTGCCATCTGCTTTTTCATTTCTTCGATTTCAAAATCTGCAAATGAATCGGAGGATTCTGATTCGGAAGATGTACTGCTGACTACCGCTATTTTCTCCTTTTTCATTTTATATTTGTACTTCTTCTCTGCCAGTAGAGCCAATGGGTCAGCAGTTTCTTTCTCGGCTTTCTTCTTTCCTGATAATTTCCTCAACACAACCTCCTGGTAGTTATTGAGGTTCTCAAATATCATATGAAAATCCATTTCTTCAATATCCTTTGTCTGTTGGATAATCATAGCATATTTCTCCCATTCAAGGTTCAGAACGTTTAGGAATTTGACATTTATGTCCAGATTGGACTTTGTCACTCCATTTCGTTTCATTTCACTTACCAAACTCACAAACCTCAAGTAAGTGTTTTCCAGTAGTTCTCCTTCACGGGCTCTGAAATTTTCAAACGTCATTAGGCTGTTTCTAGCTCTGTTTGTTGCAGCTCTGTCAGATCCCCTCATCAGTTTACACACTTCATCCCATATTGATTTGGCAGTTTTTGTGTTTGTGAGGCATGTGTATATATCATTGGGGATGGATATCAGAAGCAATTTCCTGGCAGTTTTATCCCCTAGTTTTCTTTTCTTTTGAGCCTCAGTCAGGTTGGTTACCTCAACTATCCTTGGTGGAATCGGGGGATTACCGGTTGGTACTCCAGGGATTGTTTCCATGAATGTGGCTGGTCCTTCTGTTAAGGATTTCAACATCTCTTCTGATAGATCATGAAAGCTGATGAATTCTAGAAACCTCTCCCTCCATTGAACGTGTTCTCCCCTGTATGGAATTGGGGGTTTGGTTTCTGATCCCATTGCTAGAGCGTCCTTTGACATTTTGACTGATATTTTGGAAACTGTCCAAGATCTGATGAACTTTGATTGAAATTGAAAATGTTGATCAACAGTTTGAAAGTTGATCAAACTTTGAAACAAAGATTAGTATCAAATGATCAACGAACAACAGAGTAACTTGTTAGAAGCAATGATCAACTTGAATTAAACACTGATGAAACTCGAATGATGTGTTGTAAATCTTGAATAATGCTTGTATAAAACATGACTTAAATTGAGTGAAACTTGGTGAAACTCGAATAAGGCTGTGTAAAAGTCGAATGAGCTTTGTATAAAACTCGAATGAGCTTTGTATAAACCTCGAATGAGCTTTGTATAAAAACTCGAATGAGTTTTGTATAAAACTCGAATGAGCTTTGTATAAAACTCGAATGACTCTTATGTTAAACTCGAATTGGTCCTTTGTAAAACTCGAATTAAATTCAAGTTCTTTAATAAACTCGAATGAAATTCGAATTTACTTGTTAAACTCGAATGTAATTGAGATTAAACTCGAATTGACTAAAATTTAACTCGAATGATTAATCAACTTAACTCGAATACAACTAAGATCCAACTCGATTGATTTATCAAGTAAACTCGAATCAAATTAAGTCTAACTCGATTGACACTTGTTGTCAACTCGATTGACTCTTGTTGTCAACTCGATTTACAAAGGTATTCAACTCGAATTACACATAATCTAGGTGTATTTCGAGTTTCTTAATTTTTCAGATTTTTTCAAGTCTGAAATTCAAATTAATTCGAAAAATTTGTCCATTTTCACTCAAATTGAAATCGAAGGTGAGGATTTTGATTACAAACACTTTTTGTGAAACACTTTTGTCCAAAAATAGATCTATACTTGACTTTTGTTATGAAACAGTGATAAACCTTGAGTTTTTCGAAATTTTACAAAAATCTCAAGATCTTTTGCTGTGTTTGTTGAATCAAAACAAGTTTGTATTCAATTGAATCGTCTATTGATCCTCTTCCTTCGATCTAATTTTCACAGTGTTTGATCAACAGATTAAAAAACCCTTGGTGATTTTAGGGTTTTCGAAGAAATACTCAAGAACAGTAACAGTTCGAAAAAAATTCAATTTCAGAATCAAATTTCACCCCTAAATCTCTGATACCAATTGTGAATTAGAGTTTCTATATCAATCAGAGAAAATATAACAATTTAATATCAAGAACAATAATAGAAATCACAACTAATCGAATGATTGTATTTCCAAGTATGTCGATTACATAATGAGAAGATCTTCTTACAATGTCAGTAACCGTTTTCTGAATTCTATATCTCCAAAAAGTGAAATGTCAGATCTTCTAAATTGAAAGTCAAACTTTCTATATACACATATTTTTCACAACTATTAACTATATACAAAACAAACCCTACACTTTGACTTCCATCAATTACAATGTATTCTAACACGATTTTTGCGTGTCGTTTTCGTGTCGCCCCATTTTTGACCCGCTTCGGGTTCGTGTCGTGTTCGTTTCATTTTCTTCATTTCATGTTGTCATGTCTTGCCCAAATTTTCCAGCCTTAATCAAGGGTGTTTATAGTAGAATGATGCTCTATCTAGAGAACCTGGATGTTCAACTTCCAGAAATTGTAATGGAAGGTCCCTATGTGCCAACTTCTGTTACAACCATTATACCTACCACTGAAGGTATCGTTCCTGACGTAAGGACTGTTGAAAAAGCAAGAGCTCAATGGACTAAAGAAGACAAGAGATTAGTTGCTCTTGATGCAAAAGCAAGGAACAACCTTGTGATATGTTTACCTTTGATGTGTTCAAGAAGATGGAAAAGCTAAATATAGCTAAAGAGACATGGTACACTTTGTGTACTATCTATGATGGTTGCACTATCACTCTGGACAACAAGATTAACAGTCTTGTTAGACTATGAGCTATTCTTTGCAAAACCAAAGGAAAGTGTTACTGAAACCTACACTAGGTTCACTGCTCTGATAAATGGTCTCATAGCTATTAGGATCACTAAAGGCAATCTTAGTTCTTAGATGTTTTCCCTGAAGAATGGAACTATATTGCATTCATTCTCAGAAACTCAGGTATTATCAAAAGCATGGATATTGAAAACTTTTATGGATCTTTGCTTAAAGATGAACAGTCAAGGCCACAAAATAGAAATTCCTTCGATATATCTAATAAGGGATCAACCTTGGTGGTTGAAGTAAAACAGCCTGTGAAACAGACTGGTGATGTGTTCATAAAGGATGATTCATATGCTGATGAAGGTTCATAAAGGATGATTCATAAAGGATGAGCAAATGATTGCTATGATTGTCAAAAGGTTCAACAAGAAAAAGTTGTGGCCTGCTCATCCAAACCTTACAAGACATACAAAGAGGATGGTTACAGGGTTAAGTACCTTATAGCCATGACTAAGTTGATGATACTATAAGACTCTGTGGCTTCTGTGAAGGCCTGTCCTTAATGGGGCAGTCCTCAGAGTCTAGGTCCCACATCTTGCAACACGATATCAATCATAACTAAGATAGAGTAATTATATTGTCGAATTTCAAATTACAAGTACAAACATCTAGGAAAAGTTTAATACAGTTTTCAAATTAAACTTATAAAGGGTACAAGACTAATCTAATTCATGTCATCATACAATCAAATCGAATCTACCAAGACCACCATAATTATCATCTGCCAATCTGTACCAAGGGTTTGTTGAGTAGTGGTCTATAGAAAACTTCAACTTGATTCTTTAAAGACCTAAGAACTAGGTCCGGCAGGTGCTTTCCCCTTATCTTTTTCTGTAAAAAGTTTAAACAACAACTGTAAGCAATACTTAGTGAGAATATAGATTTTCAGATTACATGCATTTATCAAGCGGATCATGGGTCTAGTGTGATATATCTTGACTGCCGCTACAACCACTCATGATTGAGACATAGTAGTCATAGAGTTGGATGATGTTCAGGTCACACTCACGCTTTTAATGGAAGCTATCCACTTATGCTGGGCTAGCTACCAGCGGTCATCATGGGGGAACATCGGAATAATCAATACCAAGTTCAATAGAACTGGTGACATAGCTAGGTCTAGAACAATAGACCGACAAGGCTAATCATGCTAAGCTGAATCAATATGTCAAATATGCTAGCAATAATGAAAGCATAAATAGTCAAGTTCATGATAGCAATGAACTCATAACAATATCTGAAATGAACTGTGAGTACAATGTCATACTGAATGATAAGTCAAGTAGCTATCATGATCCATAGGGCATCACCGAACCATGGTGTGCACAGGTCACAATCCAGCTGAGCATGTATGAATGTCAAAGTAAACTATCATCAACAATATGTCTCAACCGGAATCTAGCATGTAAAACTGAATATTTATAACTCACCGATTCTGTGGTCTTATCAAGCAGATTTCTCCACCACCTGAGTTATCTCTGGATTTTATCATTAATCTCCGTCTTTCTGGACTCTGGTTTTGCTTTTCAAATCTTTGACCCACTTTCAATATCTTTTAAATCTTTAATTCTTTGTTCAGAATTTATCTGAACCTGTCCAGAATTATATCATAGCAAGAACATTTTAGCTTTATATCTTTATTTCATCTGATTCTGGTTACTAATAACTCATCAATCATTTTTTATTTCCTTTGTTTCTTTGAATTCTCAAAAGAAATATATATATATATATATATATATATATATATATATATATATATATATATATGTGTGTGTGTGTGTGTGTGTGTGTCTATATATATATATATATATATATATATATATATATCATGTTGCTTTATTTAGTGTTCTTTCATCATATAATCATGGGTCTTATAATTAAAAATTATAAACCACTTATTTGTTAATTTAAAGCATGTAAAATGGGCCATCCTAATTCGGATCAACCGGATTCGGACCATCCAGATTTGGACATCCGGATTCGGACCCATCCGAACAGCACATCCAAATTGAGCATCCGGACCGGGCCGTCCGAACTGATCCATCCGTTTTGGGACCATCCGAGATATAGAATCCGAATTGGGCACCATATCTGAATTCGGGTCCCAGCTTTTATTCATACGGATTTTTACCAAAAATTCACTAAACACATTTTTATTAACATGCATAATTTAAAGTTATATTATCATTTTTGGGTTGTTTTTATACCATTTTCCCTATCATAAACACATTATATTACTCAAAATCGTCCAAAATTCATACTTTTTGTCAAGAACACATATTTTACAAAAATTCAGATTTCTACTTTATTTGGATGATCCAACCTACGATTTTTGTTTCTGTAACATTTATATACTTAAATACATGATTTCTAACCTTTTATACAAACATGCAACATAAATTTCATGCTTTGAATCTCGAATTTTTGGTTTTTCTCAAAACCGAACATAAACTCTAAGATTTCGAAATTTAAATGCATATTACCTTAAATCTTTGTAGTTTCTTGATGTTTAATGTTGTTGTAACTTCTCCTTAACTTCAAATCTTCAATTAATTGCAACTTTTATGATTTCTTGATGAAAATTTGGATGAGTCGTAGCTTTTAGAGAGAAGAGAGAGAGAGAATCAATTTTTCTTAATTGTGATAAATGAGAATTTAAAGACCTTAAGTCTTCATTTTTCCAACTTTTAGCATTTGACAACTTTAACCCCTCCAATTTGTATTTTTTACATCTCTTTTAATTTTGATCATCTAAATAATTTATAACAAAATTATTTAACTTAATTAAATATTTTCATTACTTAATTAAATTACAAAACAAATACTGTAATTAAAAATTACATTATTGAATCAAATACTGAAATTAAAGTTTAGATAAGACTAGGTTGTTACAGAATGGGCTCCACCACACACAAACTTCGTCCTCGAAGTTAGCTATGTTCAAATAGACTTGGATATGTTGCTATGATGACATCTTTTGATCCCAAGACTGATGCGAACCCTTGTGGTGTTTCCACTGGACGAGCACCATATGTATCTCTTTATTGTGAAGCTTTTTGGTCTTCGAGTCCAGAATACATTCTGGCTCCTCAACCACTTGAAGCGTTTCATCAATTTGCAGATTAACATGTGGTATCTGCACTTCTCTTTCATCTGCTAGACTCTTTTTCAAATGACTAACATGGAATACAGGATGTATTCCCGCTAAGTCTGTTGGCAATTCAAGATGGTAAGATTGATTTCCTATCTTTTCAAAAATCTTGAACGGGCAAATAAATCTTGGAGCTAGCTTGTTTCTCTTTATGAATCGGACCACATTTTTCATTGGAGATACTTTCTGCATCACCCAATCGTTAACTGCAAAACTAATTGATCTGTGCCGACTGTCATAATATGACTTCTGCCTGCTTTGAGCTTCAAGAATATTCCTTCTGACAAGTTGAATCCTTTCATGTGTCATTGGAGATTCACCTGTTTCGCGCCAACAGGTGGGAGTTCTGCACTTTCGTCCGTATAAAGCTTCAAAATAAGCCATCTTGATTGTTGAATGATAACTGTTATTGTATGAAAATTCGACCAAAGGTAAATGGTCATCCCAGTTACCACCCAGATGAAGAACGCAGTAACGAGAAGCCATCTTGAAGTGAAACGACTATCACGATTAGAGACGATAGATTTCGGCACACTATGACGAGAAATGACCTCAGTGATGTACATCTGTGCCAATCTATCTAGAGAATATGTCTCTTTCATTGGTATAAAATGAGTTGATTCGTTAATCGATCCACGACTACCCAGATGGAGTCGTACTGTCTCTTGGTTTTAGGTAACTTTGTGAAAAAATCCATGGTTATATGCTCCCACTTCCATTCAGGAACTGGTAGTGGTTGCATATCCCCGAAGGGTTTCTGATGTTCTGCCTTAACCATTTGACAAACTCTGAAGCTTTCAACGAACTGACCGATGTCTTTCTTCATTCCTGGCCACCAATAATCAGCTTTCAGATCGAAGTACATCTTTGAGCTTCCAGGATGAGTAGATAACTTGGACTGGTGAGCTTCAGATAGAAGAGTGTTGCGGATTGAACCATACTTAGGAATGCACATTCGGTTTCCCTTGAGACATTGAAGTCCTAAATGATTCATAGATAGAAATTGAAGTTGCCCTCTGAGATTTTCAGAAGAGAGATTCTCTTCTTTCAGAGCTTCGGCTTGAGCTGATTTGATGTCTTTAATAAGATTAGAAGAGAATATAACAGGAGTCAGAGCATAGCAACACTTTTCAGGATAAACTTTTCTAGTCAAAGCATCCGCGAACACATTGGCTTTGCCGCGTTGATACAGGATCTCGCAATTATAGTCCTTGATAAGCTCCAAGGACCGTCGTTGTTTCATATTCAGATCCTTTTGAGTAAATAGATGCTTGAGGCTTTTATGGTTAGTATAAAGCTGACACTTAGTCACATAAAGATAATGATGCCATATTTTCAATGCAAAGGGAACAGCAGCAAACTCAAGATCATGAGTTGGTGCACTTTTCTCATAGTCATTCAATTGCCTTGAAGCGTAGGCAATGATCTTTCCCCTTTGCATGAGAACACAGCCTAGACCAGTAACAGGTGCATCGCTATAGACAACGAAGTCATCATTGACATCTGGTAAGGCTAGGATCGGCGCTTGTATAAGATTCTGCTTTAGAGTTTCAAATGCTTTTTGCTGCTTATCCGCCCATATGAAAGGTGTGTTCTTTCGTGTCAGCATCGTGAGTGGCACAACAATCTTCGAGAAGTCTTTAATGAATCGCTGGTAGTAAGCAGTCAATCCAAGGAAACTTCTGATTTCGGAGGCATTGCGAGGCGTTTGCCACTTCTGAACAGCCTCGAGTTTAGACGGATCAACTGAGATACCTTCGCCAGATACAAAACGGCCAAGGAATTGGATCTATTAGAAATGACAAAGTAGAATCTCAAGTTTTTATTCAAACAAAGAACGCTTAGGAAATAGCTCGAGACAATTTAAGGTTATACTTGTCTGAGCCAGAATTCGCACTTGGAAAATTTTGCGTAGAGTCTTTCTTTTCTCAATAACTCTAGCAATAGACGCAAATGATTAATATGATCAGCCTCCGTTTTGGAGTATATCAGAATATCGTTTATGAATACGATAACTTACTTATCCAGCATTGACCTGCACACGCGATTCATGAGATCCATGAACACCGTTGGTGCATTCGTTAAACCAAACGGCATTAGAAGAAATTCATAATGGTCGTATCTCGATCGGGAGGCTGTCTTCGGAATATCCTCATCTTTGATGTTTAACTGATGATACCCAGAACAAAGATCGATTTTGGAGAAGTAACTTGCTCCTTGTAGCTGATCAAGTAAATCATCAATTCTGGGCAGAGGATACTTATTCTTGATGGTGACTTTGTTCAACTCACGATAATCGATGCACATACGGAGAGTTCCGTCTTTCTTTTTAACGAACAAGACAGGTGCACCCCACGGAGATGAACTAGGTCGGATAAATCCATTCTCTAACAGATCTTGCAATTGCTTTTACATTTCATGCATTTCTGCAGACGCAAGTCTGTTGGGAGCTTTAGCAATTGGAGCTGCACCAGGAACTAAGTCAATTCCAAACTCAACTTGACGTTCCAGTGGCACTCCAGAAATGTCTTCAAGAAATACGTCTGGGAACTCACAGACAATTGGAATATCAGAAATAGATTTATTGTTGGTTTCAGAGACGGATTCAGACGAGACAAAACACAATTAGGATTCGTGACCCTTAGATAAACATTTATGCACTTTCTCAACAGAAATGAAGCATTGAGCACCTTTTCGCTTGTCCCATTTGATTTCCAACACTCAGCTGTCTAAAAGTCTTGATTCTTGATGATTCAGTGGTTGCAAACAATCGTAGCTTCATTATTCGTTAGACTGTCCATACCGATTATAACGTCAAACTCTTTTAACGGAATCGGGACAAGATCGAGGTTGAACACTATGTTATCAACGAGTAATGTGCAATTTCGGTAAATGGAATCAGCCATAACGTAATTGTTACTGGCCTTCTCAATATCAAGTACAACGGAAAGCTTCGATGGAGATTTAGACAGTCTTCGAGCAAAAGTAGCCGATATAAAGGAATGACTAGCACCGGAATCGAATAATACACGAGCAGGGATAGAGTTATGTAGAAACATACCTGTAACTACATCAGGGGTTTCCTTTGCTTCCTTGGCTGTAATTTGAAATGCTCGGGTCCTTGCAGTTGGAGTTGCAGCCGAACTCTTCATTGTTGAACCCCCGGCTGACGATTGTGATTGGCTTCAGCGTCCACTATGACACTGATACATGAAATGTCCACACTTCCCACAATTTGCACATCCAAGTCCTCGCTGGGGGCAATCTTCACTACTATGGCCGATCTTGCTACACACATAGCAAGTGACGTCGTCTGGATTACACAGTCTCATGTGTGATTTTCTGCATCTCTTGCAGAATTGTGGTTCATTCGTTAGAGAATAGGCTTGAACTTTCCGAGGCGAGCTGTATTGTTGAGATTGCTGGGGTTGCTGGGATTGAGATTTATTGGGCTTAAAGAATCAGACGAATCTCTGCTTCTTTGGGGGAGAATGACATGTCGGGTTCATCGATGGAGCATAGAGTTGATCGCCACACTCTAAGTATCCCCTCTCGATCTACCTTGCAACTTCAACCATCTTTTAGTAACTCTTATACTTCATCGTGCTCATCGGGTGTCTGTATCTCGGATTAAGCCCTCCGTACAATCTATTCATTTTTCTTTCATCTGTATCTACTTGATATGAGGAATAGCCACAGAGCCGCGAGAATTCGTGCTCATACTCATCAACAGTCTTGGTTCCCTGAGTTAATTGCATCAGTTGAACCTCCATCTTGTCTTGTTGAGCAACAGAACAATATTTCGCGTTAAACATTTCAAGAAACTGATCCCATTCTAAAGTCTGGATGACCTCCTCTCCATAAATGCTCCTCTGAGTCTTCCACCAAGCACGGGCAGCGCCGACGAATAAAGCAGAAGCGTAACTCACTTTCTTTGAATCTAAGCAATCGGAGATTCTGAAGATTTCTTCAGTGTGACTGATTCAATCCAACGCCTGAATTGGATTTACTGTACCCTCAAAGTTCAGGGCACCGCTCGCTTTAAAATCTTTAAACTTACAGCCTTTCAGCTGTGCAATTTGGGTATCAGGGTTTGAGTTATCAGAATCAGACTCATCATTCTGGACTTGTTTTTCTTTTCTCTTATTCTTTTTATCAGCACGTCTCTTAGCTTCGGCCTCATCTCTGGCCCGAAGAAGTTCTTGCATATTCTTGTTTTGTTGTTCAGATTGTTGTGCTAATAGTTGGTGTACCATTTCAAACATCTGTTGGGGAGTCATGTTGTTAGGAATATCACCTGATCCTGACATCTTTACTGAAAATTAAAATCATTTAACTATCAGTTTATAGACTTAGAGCTATGTACCCTTTTTCCCAACCTAATCCTATCTCAGTTCAAACCACCTAAACGATTGATACATATGTATTGCTTCAGTTTGAGACCAAGTATTACTCACTTAATACTTGATTCACTCAAACTATGGGCTCTGATACCATCATATGAAGGCCGGTCCTTAACGGGGCAGTCCTCGGAGTCTAGGTCCCACATCGTGCAACACGAAATCTATACTACTAATAAAACATTTAGTTTAAAGACAATATGTATTGCATAAGGTACAATCTTTTAATGCACAAACTTGAATTTTAAGACTTACAAGTTTAATATGTATTGGGTACAAGTGAGCAATGCAAAATATTAGTAAACCACTAAACCTGCAGATATTTGTAACGTCACATTCTCTTGCTTTCCAGCACGCCTCTTATCTTCCCTAAGCTGACTTCTCCTTTCCCTATGTTGTTGAACTGTTGATCTTCCAACGCTTGATCTGTGCGTAATATCATTTGTCCTATTTGTTATGCAACCCACATTGTGCAACCCCAAATACTCTTCTACGTGATAATACGTTTCGACTCCCCGTACCCTAGCCAAATCTATCAAGAGCCATGAAATCTCACTGCGCCATTGCCATCTCCCACCCGTCGTCTCTCTCATTCGGTCTCATGTTCAAACAACTGATTTTGTATGAAGATGAGTCTTTCTCTCGTATAACAATGGGTTTCAATATCTGTGAGATTGTGTTCTTTGTGGGTCTTTGTGGGTTCTGGTTTCAGATTCAAATGGGAGATATGGTGTGAAGATGGGTTTCAATTTCATCGGATCAGGTTCTCTCATCTCATTTATTTTTTTCATCTCTGATTTAAAAGTCGGTCCTGATGTTCTTGATTTTGAAATTGCACACATTCGAAATTGCAAACTTGTTTTCATAAACCTCTTGAACCATCGATTATATGGGAGCCTTTGAGCTATTTGTAGGCCAGTTTTTTGTGCTTTTGTGCTGACAGTCGTGTGCTAAATTCACAAAATTAGCGGCCTTGCAAACACCAAGAAATGTTGCCTTAAGAAAATTCCTCTCTATCCCTTGCAAAGCCAAAAACTCTTTCATCTGAATTACTCTGTCGATCTAAAGGCAAAGCTTTTCAGGTTTTTTTTTCTCTTTTTGTAGCTAAAAAATATGTCAGCATGCAAGTCTAATGCATTTAGCTGTTGGTTTTGAAGTATTGATTGGACACTGAAACACCAGATCGTATATGTAAGTATTTATGCACTCTGAAATGTGTTTTTTAAAGTTAGTTCCAAATGTGTTTTAAAAAAGTTCAGATGCAATAGGCTACAATTGTTGTTTTTCCGAACCAGCTCCTTCTACCTATACCGCAGTTGAAGCACCTAAAGGAGAATTTGGTGTTTTTTTGGTCAGTAATGGAAGCAATCGTCCCTACCGTCGTAAAATAAGAGCTCCTGCCTCTGCCCATTCACAATGACTCGATTCTATGTCCAAACATCACATGCCAGCAGATGTGTGTGCTTTTGTTGAGCAATTCGACTTGATCAAGTAGAGTTTTCATTGCGCCGCCTGATTTTTACAATTACTTATTATTTTGTGTTTTTTGGTGCGTGAATTAGTTTTATTTAAGATAAAGAAAAATAATTGGGTTTTGTTGTATGTGCAAGTACTTAGGGAGAGAGGAGTATCACTCTCGTTTATGAAAAAACGCCCTCATTCGGAGTCGGTACTGAGATGATTTACCACCCCTCTTGTGAATTTTCTTGAAGCTTGCATCTTAATCGTTTTCAGCTCTGCATTATTTGTTTCTGCATTAATTTTCTATATTTTCTATATTTCTCCTGATTTCATTGTTTTTATTATTCTGAAAAAATGTCTTACCTTTTCTATTTTCTATATTTCTCCTGATTTCATTATTCGTTTCTGCATTAATTTTACAGAACGCATCGACATTATCATAGTTTTATTTTGGGAATTCTGTTCACTTTTCATTGTTTTGAAGCTTATCTGACCATGATAATCATTCTGTAACCAAACATCTTTGCTGGTTTGGGTTTTTTCATGAATATATGGTCGGTTGAAGCAACCATTTAATTGTGATTTTAATGTGCATTGTTTTTACCTCGAGCATTGCATTTTGCGATACATCTCAATCAATTTCTCTCTGATATAACTTTTAATAAGACACTTGAACTAATCTTTAATCAGTATTGTGTCATATATCCATTTACCAAATCAAGATTATGGATGTTACGTATAGGCATGCAAAACTATGATGGTGATGCAAATTGATTGGCTTATGGTAGTTTTAAAGACTCTTGCAATTTTAACTTATTCTTCATGTTAGTTGTCATAATGTATCCTGTTTTTATTTGATGTTTCTATAAATTAGAGAGGAGTACCATAATTCTTTTAAACTTCATATATGGTTTATCTTTTCAAAGCTTTTGCTCTCTTGTCAGGTTTGATTTGGTCACTGGAGTCGTCCCACCATATCGTTTCTCTCTGGCTTTTTCACTGCACCGGAGTCCTCCCACCATATCGTCACTGTCCACTTTTTTAACGCCCTTGGTCTTTCGACAGGTATGATTTGGTTAAATGATTTGTACAAAATTTTCTTTTCTTCTCTTTTTATCATCAAACGACTTGAATCTTTTTTTTCAAAATTCTTTTCTCAAACCAGATGTATTGAAAATTTGTGTCTAGCAAGTTGAAAATGGGAGTATTCAAGAATATAGTCTTGACTTTAGCATTTTGAATGTTTTTTTTTGTTCTTCTGTTGCAAATTTATCAAGGTTTAGGGAACTTTTTTTTACATCAAATGGTTTAATTCTTGTTGCTTATTTTGGACTGCATATGTTAATGGTTTAGGGCTGGTTTTTTAAGAATTAAACAGCCTAAGATGTTTATATTTTATGAGTATTTTTCAGCATACATATTCTTCCTCTATAGTTTAAGTTGTGTGTGTCAAGCTATTTTGTTTTTGATATACTGAAATTTTTTGGCTTGCAAACAAAGATAGCTCTTCCAGCCCTAAAGAATCGTGTTTGATGCTCAGTCATCCGTCTTCGTCACTACTCATCCCTGGGCTTCGAATTTTTAGGAACATTGTGAGAGGTGGTGATGTCCAAACTCAGGTATAATCTTCTGAGAATTTGTATAAAAAAATGAGTTCTTGCTGGATGCCTATTTTGTTCAGTAATAAAATCATAATAATAATGAGATCTCGTAGGATTTAAAGTATTGTTGTAAATTTCCACATTGAAAAGGCATTAAACATCTTAAAATCACGAGGCCTTTTGTGACATCTGTAAATAGTCTTTCTTGGAAATAAGAGGACATGGATCAGTTACTGTTGACTACTGTTTCTGATAAATTTTCAGGATTGTTTAAGTCTATATCTGAACTTAATGGTGCACTACAAAATAAATACGTGTCAGATTATTCCATGTTTTACGAACAAGGTTATAGAGCATGTTTGTACATGAGATGACGAAAAATTTCATTTAATATTATAAAGTGTGGTGCACTTTCATGCCTACTGAGCTTGTTGACCAAGAACCACAACAAGAAAAGCAGCAAGAAAGAAGCTCTCAAGCAACACTGCTGGAAACGAAAAACAGATAAATGTAAAGACAAGTTTGAGTGCTTTTTATCTTTGAAACCTTCATTGTACGTGAGCCATTATCTTCCATTGATTTTGTCTGATTTAGCATTTTTTACTCGTATCTTGAATTGCCTTATAAATTTCACTTACTTAAGTAACCTTGCATTGCACTATTTTATGGTCTATATGTACTGCTTTTAAGACTATGACAATTGTCATTGTGTTCTTGATGCGACTCACTGGAATAATAATTCATACACACACACACACTACTATATAATGTATTTAATTGTTGGTTTTGAAAAAGCAACTCTTATGCACAAATTACAACTCTTTGTTTAGATGAGCTGGTTTTGGATTTGGTTTTAAAGTTGATTTTTCAGGTTTGGATAACCATGGTTTGAGTGTTTGTTGTTCTTCCTCTCCCAACTCTATTTCTGGTCACTGGTTTTCAACTTTATTACTTGAAATCAAGACCGTATTGAAGTTCCTGTATTCGATTCGAAGTGTTCTTGATGCAACTCACTAGAATAATAATTCATATACACACACTACTATATAATGTATTTAATTGTTGGTTTTAAAAGCAACTCTTATGCACAAAGTACAACTCTTTGTTTAGTTTAGCTGGTTTTGGATTTGGTTTTAAAGCTGATTTTTCGGGTTTGGATAACCATGGTTTGAGTGTTTGTTGTTCTTCCTCTCCCAACTATATTTCTGGTCACTGGTTTTCAACTTTATCACTTGAAATCAAGACTGTATTGAAGTTCCTGTACTTGGTTCGAAGTTTGTGGCATCCCTGGTAACTAATTTTTGTGGGTCAAATATGTAAGCTACTATTCCATAAGGCTTTTTTTTTATATTGTTTGGTAGGTCTGGTTTTAAACAATGGTGATGTATTTTTTTTCTCTTCAAGAAAACAGTTTCTACTTCAAAATTGCCTATCACTTTGATTCTTCCTTTGGAATCCCATTATCATATGTATTTCTTAAAAAGAAATTAAATTTTGTTAGAACTTTTATTATTTAAATGTCGTATTGATAATTTATTCATTCATAGTTTGTTTTTGTAGTTTTAAGTGGGAGGAAGGTGGATGCACGTGCTGGTGCTGATGTTGCTACTTGAGGTGATGCAGAAGGTTTTTCAAATCGACTAGGTATTAGGTATATGTTTTTGTTTTTAGTTCTAATGGATATTTAGTTTGCATTATGTTTTTGTTTTCATGCTCTTTTGGATTTAATTCTATTTGTTTCTGTTTTATACAAATTGTGGTGCATATTTTAAAGCCTTTTTCTAGCATAGCATGGGGCTAAAATTCTAAAAATTGAGCTTTCAATATGATGTAACTATTTGTTGAAGCTCAGTTTGGTTCTAGGTTCTGGTTGGATTTGACATGATTCACGAAAAAAAAAAGAAAACTTAAAATAAATCCAAATTATTTTGGGGGTTTGTAACTCTGTACGAATTCTTTAATTAATACGATTTGAAGTTATTGATGTAAAAACAGATCTCTTATTTTGGATTCTTAATTGTCCCAAATTTTGATGGATTTGTGGACACTAACAGAAGAGAAGAGAACCTGGGAAAAAATTAAATTAATAACAATGGATTGCAGTTATTGGCAATTGGATTCTGATTTCTGCAGTATTTCCATCCTTTTAAAAGTTTTGAAAGATTAAGGAATGCAATTATTACATCTAAGTTATACCTATTGAATAAACGAGTTCCCTTTGTATATTGTAATTTGATGAACGTATAAGCATGCATTGTGAAATTGTCTGGTTGGGAACGTAGTTGTAGTTAATATCGAGTCTGTTTTATCTTATAAGGTCTTTACAGGTTAAGAAATGTTGTTGGTACATGTGTTTTATAAATACAATATTGTGAGGTTGTATTCTTACTTCAACCACTAGTACAAAAATGACCTATGGTCACGGTTTGTCCAAACTGCCTAGCCACAGTTTTTGTTATTCACGTGACTAAAGGGTCATATATAATCTTGTATTATTATGATAGCCACAGTTTATCTCAATAACTGTGACCATTGCAAATCACATTCAAACCTTAAGCCACGGTTTAACATAAGGATCGTGACAAAGACTTGTAACGGTTGCCACATTGTTACCAAATGTCATCGTTTGTCACAGTTATTTGTTTGATGTCTATAACAATCTTGTGATGGTTATTAACTGTGACGATAAATATGTATATGGTCACGGAAATCTCTTTCGATGACCAAAGGGACACCCTGAAGTCTAATTGTATCAGTCTAAATTATATAGTGGAATTAGTCACATGAATAAACTGTGACAGAAGGCTAACTTATATGGTCACGAAATCGCTTTGTGTGACCAAACGGTGGAGTTCATTAGCCACGTAGGGTAAAAGAAAAACATTGTGACTATAAGTGTTAATGGTCATGATTGAGTTCATTAAGTGTGTCCAAAAGTAAACAATTGTCATGAAATAAGAAAATTATTGTGACTATAAGTATTTTATAGTCACGGTTTAGTTTCTTATTTGTGTGTAAAAGTATTTTATATTCATGATGAAAGAGAAAAATGTGACTAAGTATTTTTTTTTGTCACGATTTAATTTCTTTTATGTATATAAAAGTATTTAATGATCACGGTTTAAGAAAAAAAAATATATCACCATAATTATGTTTCGGTCACAGTTTAAAACACACAAGCATGTGACTATTAATATTTAAAGGTGACAGATTAAGTTTTTATGTGTGTCTAAATGTAAACAATAGTAATAGTAAAATGAAAAGGATATGATTATAAGTACATTCAAGTCACGATTTAATTTGTTTTGTGACTAAAAACTATCAATCTCACATTAAAAAAATCAATATAAAGGGTTTTTTTGTCACGGAATAAGCAAACTTGTGACTATTAATATTTAAAGGTGATGATTTATTGTTTTTATGTAATAAAAATAAACAATAGTCATGACAAAAAAATGTTGTGACTATATTTTTCTAATGATCATGGTTTAGTTTATTTCTTATTAGTGTGTAAAAGTAATAGTTTTCATGATAAAAGAAAAAAACAGTGACTATAAGTACTTTATGGTCACACTAAGAATTGGTTTGTGTTACTAAAAGTAATCGGTGTCATGGTTTAAGTGAAAAAAAAATTGTCTCTATAAGTATTTTATCGTCACAGTTTAATATATTATTGTGTCTGAAACTAAACATTAACCATGATAAAAGAACAAAAATGTATTTATAAGTATTTTATGGTCACAATATATTTTGTTTTGTGTGGTTAAAGGTTATCAATTGTCATAGTTAAAAAAAACTTGTTAATATGAGTATTTTGTGGTCATGGTTAATTGTGTTATGTGTGTCAAAAACTAAACATTAACCATGATAAAAGAAAAAATATCGTGACTACAAGTAGTTTATGATCACGACTTATTTTTTTATTAGTTGCTAAATGTTATTAATTGTCATAATAAAAGCAGCAAAATGTGGCTATAACTACTTTATGGTCACAATTTAGTTAGTTTTGTGTGGTTAAAGGTTATTAATTGTCACAGTTTAAGAAAAAACTTATCACTATTAGTATTTTTGTGGTCATGGTTAAATGTCTTATATGTGTCAAAAAGTAAACATTAATTATGATTAAAGAAAACAACCATGACTACAAGAAGTTTATGGTCATGTCTTATTTTATTTTATGTGACTAAAAGTAATTAATTGTCATAATAAAAGAGGCAAAGAGTAGTTATAAGTTTTTTATGATCATAATTTAGTTTGTTTTGTATGGTTACAGTTATCAATTGTCATAGTTTAAAAAACAACGTGTCAGTATAAATATTTTATGGTCATGATTAAAGGTCTTATATGTGTCAAAAACTAAATATTAACCACGATAAAAGAAAACAAACCATGACTACAAGTAGTTTATGGTTATGTCTTATTTTAATATATGTGGCTAAAAGTAATTAATTGTAATAATTAAAGGAAAAGAATGTGAGTATATGTATTTTATGGTCACACTTTATGTTATTTTGTATGACTAAAAGGAATCAACGATCACCGTTTACGAAACAACATGATACTATAAATATTTTACGGTCACTATTATAAATGTTATGTGTGTCTAAAAGTAAACAACAATAACGATAAAAGAAAACACCATGTGGTTGTAAGTAACTTATTGTCACGGTTTAATTTTTTACAGGTGTCTAAAAGGAACAATAGTGATTTTAAAAGAAATATAATGTGACAACAAGTGTTTGATGGTCACCAAAGGGCATTTGGCCTGGCGGTAAGAGGGTGGAGATACAAGTGGGAGGTCACGGGTTCGACTCTCGTCGGAGACAAATTGATATTTAGGTGGTGAAAGTAAGTCTTGTGGTATGAGTAGTTTAGGAGTAGGATAGTTTGCCGTTAAAAAAGTATTTAATGGTCACATATTGTATTGTTGCATGTGTCTAAAGGTTACCAATTGCCAGGATTAGGAATAACTAAGTAACTATAAATACTTTATGGTCACTATATTGTTTATTATATGTGTCTAAAAGTAAGCAATTGTCATGAATAAACGAATTATTATGTGACTAAAATAATGGTATGGTCACGGTGTAATTATTTTTGTGTGTCAAAATGTATCAATTGTCACGGTTTAATACTTTATGTATGTCCAATTGCAACCAATCGTCACATTTTAATAAATTATGTCTGTCTAAGTGTACCCTACGGTCACGGTTTAATTGTTTATGCATGTCTAAATGTACCAATGGTCACACCACTTAATAGTTTATGTGCGTTAAAATATTACCAATTGTCACGGTTTCATTCATGTGGTGTGTTTAAATGTCTCAGATAGTTACGGTTTAACTGATTATGTGTGTATAAATTTATCCAATGGTTACGATTAAATATTTGTGCGTATTTAAATATACCAGGTGGCCACGGTTTATTTGTTTATACGTGTCTGTAAGAATGTTAACGCCACTGATCAATTGTTTATGTGTGTCTGAATGTATCCAACTGTCATGATGTTAAAATAAATTGTGATTAAAAGTATTTTATGGTCACGGTTACTAAAAATATAGACCACAACTATATAGAAATTGTTACCATATAGCCACGATTTTATGCTATGTCCACGGTTTTACATGTGATTTAGCCATGAATATTAAATGTAGCCATAAGGTACCAAAAGTGATGCGACCTTTGGTCATGATTTGAATGAAAAATAAAACTGTGGTCAAAGGTCTATGGCCACGGTTTTTTAACGTGACGGAAGACATATTTTGTACTAGTGAACTTTTAAGTAAGGTGAACAGATAGTTTGCATTTGTTGTGCTTTATTATTCTCACATCTGGTTTTTTCTTTATGTGAATATAGTCTTAAGAAATTGAATTGAATGGTATTCTACTCAAAACCTGTCACATTATTATGCTCTTGGTGACTAGGATCAAGTATTTTGGTGTCAAGATAGTTGCAGAGTTTCGAACACTTTTTCATTTGTTCTCACATCTGTTTTTTTCTCTTATGGGCATATTAGTCTTAAAATGGTGAATTCTCATGTTTGCATATATTAGAAGTCCAATGTAGCAAAATTGGGTTGGATGTGGGGAGGTTCTATATGTTCTCTTGAGCAAACACAAATACACAAATAGGTTTACTAATTTACCTTTTGTTTCCTTGAACAGAAAATGTATCTGTAATGGCTGCTGGTGATGTAAAAGCTGATGCTGCTCTTGAAAGTGGTTTAACAGAATCTCGTTGTGCTGTTGACAAGATCGCTAAAGCGGTTTCTGAAATGGATTTGAAAGATGAGATTGTTGTTATTTTTAAAGGTTCTAAGGATTTTGAAGAAATAATTATTCGGATTCCTGTTGATATTGCATAAATGGATTCTAAGGTGATGTTTGCATTGTATTAATTTAAAATGATAGGATTCTAGGATTTTGAAATATTTAGGGGGATAGATGAATTATGAAATGTAGAGAAGTGGGGATTATGAAATCCTATATGAGCTAAATTCTTTCTTTTAATTTTTTATCCAAACATGACAATGAAGCATTTCAAAATCCAAATCCTAAATGAGTTGTTCAAATCCTTCAAATCAAACGGCACCTAAGGATTTTAATGATTGATATTTCTGGATTTATTATTTGAATGTAGCTAAATTTTCTAATGCTTTGTTGAATAAGCAAGCATCTACTACATTTAAGTTATTGTAGAATTTAGACAAATCTGTCGTTGAGTATGTAGAAATAAACTTGTAAGAATCTGAATTTTTCGAAGGAAATGATCAGTTTGATGAGTTTGATGAGGCTGTTTCAGAAATGGATTATTCTGATGATCAGATTGCTGTTGGAACAGCAATTAAAATTATATATACAACTCAGTTGTGGACTCGGTATTTAAGATGTCTTTACAATGTATCATTCTAATATACATTTTTTAAGTATTCGGATGCCTTTGGATATTTTCATAGAAACATGGCAAAAAGTAACATTTTTTGGGAAGCTTTGATGAAGTAGAAAACTAACAATGAACATGAACCTCGGTTATTTAGGGCCCCGGCCGTTTGACCTTAGAAACCTATTTTTGCTTCTTTTTTATAATTTCTATCATGAAGTACTCGTTTTATTATGAGAATTTAACAGATGCCTTTTTTAAGGTTTTCAATGCTTTTAGAATTCAGATTTTTTATAAAGTTTACATGGGATTCTTAGTTATGGCCAACATGGCAAAACGCAACGTATTTGGGTGGCGTACTTACTTTTGTCTAATGAGAAAGCAGAAAATAAATGCATGAATCTCAGTTATGTTAGGCCACCATTTTATACCATGGACCTTATTTGCAATTATTTGTGTGAAATGTTGTAAGCCATTTTAAAAGATTCAAAAACAAAGCATCGGTTTGAAAGCAAAAACTGTATCGAGGGCCGAAATAATTAAAATTCAAGTAAAAATAATAAATTAACAAATTAAAAATAATAAATAAACAAAAACTTATAATTATATAATGTTAAATAAACACTTTACAGGTTAATAACTTTGATTAATCATTAATAATCCTCAGTATATAAAACTTTTTTAAAAATGGTCCCCTATGAATTAATGAGCCTTGGATGATTGCCTATTTACTTTGCTCGGGCTTGGCCTGACTTTATCAATTGGTGAAACTTGTAAGACTAACTCTCATTAAATTGGTTCTCGATTCTTTATCTTTGCACTTATTCTTGTTATTTCGAGATCTAGCATAGACTCCAAAAATTAGATCTGTATCGGATGGTATTGTGCAAGTTCGGTTTACTCCCGATATTTTTAGAATTTTACAATACAAATTATAAATTTGGAAAAGGTTTTCAAAATTGTTTTTTGATTAAATTTGATACGAATTATAAGTACATGGGTTGAATTATACCAACTTAACACAATATTTGAACCAAACAAAATCTTACAAGATAATGAAATAAATTTACTTCATAACACTATGACATACCCTGCAATTACTCTGATACCCTAACAAGAAGACACAAGGCTTCCTTTAAAGACGGTCGTTATCGCTAGAGATATTTGGCTCGTAAATCTCAATTGCTTTTCCATCATCACCGTCATTGTAAAAACTTCAATTTGAACTCTTATGTATAACATTCATCGATTAAATGAGTTAACTCATAAAATATTATGGGGAAGAGATTATCGGGTTTTTTTTCTATCTTGAAATATATCTAGAAACTTAGTGACCTTATGTGGGGGATATTTATAGATGACCGGTATTTTATCATAAAGTTTATTATCATACAAATATATCATTTTTGTTTCATGTTGATCACGTTACTTAAATAATCCTAACGGTTGAGATTAATGTAACCATTTTTTAAACATATGTTGACGTTTAAAGTTTAGCATAACATTAATCGTATTTCCATCTGAAGCCAACATGTGCTACTTAACAGACAATTAACCAAAGAGAATTTATCCATCGCCGCCGCTTTGCGCGGGTACTCTACTAGTCAATCATAACTAAGATAGAGTAATTATATTGTGGAATTTCAAATTACAAATACAAACATTTAGGATAAGTTTAATACAGTTTTAGTACAGATTACGGTTTTCAAATTAAACTTATAAAGGGTGCAAGAATAATCTAATTCATATCATCATACAATCAAATCGAATCTACCCATACCACCATAATTATCGTCTGCCAATCTATACTGAAGGTTTGTTGAGTAGTGGTCTATCGAAAACTTCAACTTGATTCTTGAAAGACCTAAGAACTAGGTCCGGCAGGTACTTTCCCCTTATCTTTTCCTGTATAAAGTTTAAACAACAACTATAAGAAATGCTTAGTGAGAATATAGATTTTCAGATTACATGCATTTATCAAGCGGATCATGGGTCTAGCGTGATATATCTTGACTGCCGCTACAGCCACTCATGATTGAGACATAGTAGTCATAGAGTTGGATGATGTTCAGGCCACGCTCACGCTTTTAGTGGAAGCTATCCACTTATGCTGGGCTAGCTACCAGCGGTCATCACGGGGGAACATCGGAATAATCAATACCAAGTTCAATAGAACTGGCGGTAGCTAGCCCGAACCATGGTGTGCACAGGTCACAATCATGGTCATGGTCTATTCTAGAACAATAGACCAACAAGGCTAATCATGCTAAGATGAATCAATATGTCAAAGATGCGAGCAATAATGAAAGCATAAATAATCATGGTCATGATAGCAATAAACTCATAACAATATCTGAAATGAACTGTAAGTACAATGTCATACGGAATGATAAGTCAAGTAGCTATCATGATCCACAGGGCATCACCGAACCATGGTGTGCACAGGTCACAATCCAGCTGAGCATGATGAATGTCAGGATTTTATCTCAGGATATTAAATCCAACTATAATTTGTTTATCGATCACATATCTTCTAAATCCATATGGACTTGTTTGGACCTGTCAATGTCCCAAGTGTAGGAGGTAGAAAATACACCTTAGTAATGGTTGATGAGTTCTCCTGGTACACATGTGTGTTCTTCTAAAGACCAAAGAAGAGGCTGCTAAATAGATTATTGGATTTATCAAAAAGATGGAGGTTCTTAATTCTACCCATGTTAAATAGCTTAAAACTGATCATGGTACTGAATTCAAAGAGAGTACACTTAACACTTCTATGAAGAAATGAGCATCTCACAAAACTTATTTGCTATTCAAACTCCACAACAAAATAGAGTTCCTGAGAGAAAGAATAGAACTCTCATTGAATATGCTAGTACAACGTTGTGTACATCAGGTTTACCTTCATCATTTTGGGCTATAGTTATCAATACTATTTGTTTCATTTAAAACAAATCCTTAGTGGTAAAAATGTTCAACAAGACTCCTTATGAATTACTAAAAGGGAGGAATCCAAATATAAGTTTTTTCCATTTCTTTGGATGCCATTGTTTCATTCTGAATCAAAAGGATCAGCTTGCGAAGTTTGAACGAAAGGTTGATGAAGGTGTATTTGTTGGGTACTCTGCAACTTCTAAAGCCTACGGAGTATACAATCTTAAAAGAAAGGTAGTTGATGAATCTATCTATGTTACCTTTGAAGAATCTACAAATTCTTCACTTCAAGTCACTCCTAAAATCAGTTTCTGGAGATTTTAGCTTTGATGACCTTCTACATCCCAAGGCTGATAACTAAAAAGCTACCACTACGTATAGAGTGGAACCTATTTCCAAATATGGACATGATGATGATTACATAAACCCTCCCTGTGTGAGTGAATGTGTTTAGTTAATCACTGTTCCATGCACATCACCAATCGATGCTATTATCCAGAATCTTCAAATGTTATGTTCAAGTTTGGTAATACTCCATCAACAAGTGAACAAGGTCAAGGTGTCAATCTGTCTGGTGATCAAAGAGAGTGTTCTACAAGAGCTGTTGATGATAAAACTGGCGGTCAAGATCAAGGAGAATCGTCATTGAAATAGGATGCTTGGTGGATCAAGTGTCATCCAAAGGAACAAATCGTTGGTGACATCAATAAAAGTGTGCAGACAAGGATGGGCACACGTAGAAACTTTTGTATGTTTTCATGTTTTGTGTCACTGATGGAGCCAAAAAATATTGATTATGCTTTGAAGGATGCCAATTGGATCACTACAATGCAAGAAGAACTCGATCAGTTTGACAGATACAAAGTTGAAAATCGGCTCCTATGCCTAAAGGGAAAAAAATTATTGGCACAAATTGGTTATTCAGGATTCTCATCTTGCAGTTGTAAAAAGAATATTTAAGTACCCCAATAGCAACCAATTTTAAATTGGATGCAGATTCATGTAAAAAAGTTGTTTTCGTAACAGCTTACGAAGGTATGATTGGAACCTGTTTATGTGCTAGATTTCAAGCTAACCCCAAAGAATCTCATCTTGCAGCTGTAAAATAATATTTAAGTACCTAAAAGGTACAACAGGTTTGTGTCTTTGGTATCCCAAAGTCTCAGGCTTCGACCTACTTGGATACAAATATTTTGATTTTGAAAGTTGCAGGTTAAACAGAAAAAGCACAACAGGTGGGTATCAGCTCCTTTGTAGAAATTTGATAAGTTGTTGCTCTAAGAAGCAAAAATCAGTGTCTACTTCTACTGCTGAAGCTGAATACATTGCTGCTGGAAGCTGCTGTGGGCAAATACTTTGGATTCAACATAAACTTGAAGCTTTCGGGCTAGTGTATAGGAAAATGACTATACTGTGTGACAACACCAGTGCCATAGCAATTTCCAATAACCCAGTATTTCATTCTAGAATAAAGCATATTGATCTCATACATCATTTCAAAAGGCATCAAATCCAAAAAGGTAATGTTGAGTTGTATTGTGTTCCTACAAAAGATCATCTTGCAGATATTTTCACCAAACCACTTGATGAAAATAGATTTACAACTCTTAAATTCAAGTTGGGGATGTTAAATAAAAGTGACTAAGTGTCATTGATGTTCTAAAGTTTCATTCAAAATATGTTCATTTCTTGGTAACAGCTTTGGTTCAGAACAAGTTTCATAGGTTCTGCACTTAGCTGTTTCTCATAAACAGGACAGGTTTGACATGTAACAGGTTCTAAACTTAGTGTCGTACCTGTCAAAATGTCTGAGTCAACCTAGAGTTAGTTTGAGCCCTTTGGTTCCTCCTAACAGGAACCAAATGTAAAAATGGAGACTTCCTCATCCACAGTCCCACCTTCCTAACAGGGTGAGGATATTGAAAGACAGGAGTCCTGTCCACTCCATACTTCACAAGCTGACAACTTGTTGGTTCAAGCCCACCAACAGATCATCCTTCCCTCTCTGCTGCTTATGATGCTACTGGTACAACCCTACCAGTAGTTGAAGGACCATCATCCCAGCCTGAGGAACCTTTGGGTACAAACCAACCCATTGGTGAGGGCTTTACCTCACTACAAACTACATTTTATAGTTTTCACCATTGATGATGTTGACATGCATCCCATTATGTCCCATGTAGAAGTGTCGTTAGACCAAGGCACCACTGAGGGTACTACCCATGGCTTTTATGAAGGGATAACAATACCAATTATCCATGAGAAGCCTACCACCTTTACTACCTCACCGTATGAAGCAGCTACAACCACTGCTAAGGGTATCATTAACCACTAAAAAGTGGGTCGACTTTCCTTGCACAGGCCATGGAACTTCTTTCCAATGTGCAACTTCAATCACCAAGAGAACCTTTATCAACCCCCCAGGTTCTAGCCCATCAACACCACATCCTGCCACAACTCAATACAAACAATACACCCACACTCCGCATTCTCTCACGGATCTTTCTTTAAAAGAACGTCTTACTGTACTGTTAAGAAAGGTTAATTCTTTGGACAACTCCATGTCCATACTACCTTCTACTATTGTAGGCTTTATCTCTATACATCCTACAAGATTTATTGATGTCAAGTCATCCTTTTCACAGCCCACTACTCAACCTGACCATACTCCACAACTGCTTGCACTCACTGCACATTTACAACAAGTATCCTCCTAACTCACTTCCCTTCTTACTCATCAACAGGATTCTGTGTCAAATTTGGCAGCCATGTCTCAATTGCTGTCAATTATTATTGAAGCTTGTTTAATCTTCCTTCCCGAAATTTAGCCTCTTTGAATACCTTGGTGGTATCCCTGTCCAATTCAATAGCATCTAGCTTGGAGGATGTGCAAGAAACTCTCAATACCACTCTTTCATAACTTAATTTTCTGTGATGATGACATGGCTGTTCTTTCAATTCTTACACCCACTTCCACATCATAGTCCTCCTCCAAAGACCAAGTTGTTACCTAGTTAGCTGAGGTAAAGGACAACCTAGCTTACTTAGTAAACAACCTAGTTCGTCCTAAACCTATTTCTAAACTTATTGTTGCACCCATTCCCACTAGATCTGTTCCTTTGAAAAAACCTGTTGTTGTAGGCTCTGTGCCATCTCCATCAAAGGGGGAGAAGAAGTTTGCCTCAAAGGCAAAGAAATATAAATCTCCTTCTATGTCTAAGGGGAAGAAACCTTCAACTCCTTCCAAGGAGTAATCAACATCAGTTAGGCAAGCAAAATGCCCAATAAGAGTTATTTCTATTGCATGTACAAGTGATGATCCTAACACTGCTAAGCCTACTCAGGCCAAGTCTTAAAACCTACACCATCTAAAGGGGGAGGAACAGATGTCTGAGGCCAGACCCAACAAAAGAAGAAAATCAGTCTTAGAATCATCAAAGGAGAAGGTTGAGACAGATCCATCCACAATAGGCAATGGAAAAGGCAAACATGTTGTGCATGTGGAGGTTTAAAGAGAACTACATCTGAAGTATGACAGGGCCCAAGCCAAAGATATGAAAATTCCACTAGGATAGTACTATGAGTGGAAACAAGGCCAAGTTGATTTGTAGGAAAAAGCAATAGAAAAAGTAGCCTCTGTGAAAGCTAATCAGGCTTTGGCTGCCAAAGAGGCAAATAAAGTGAAAATGTAATGTTTGGTAGTGCAAAGAAAGTTGGAAGAAGCTATCAAGGACAGTGAGAAAGAGAAGGAAACAAATGTCTCTGTGACGAAGTTCATTTTGACAACCTTGCCAGAAAAAATTTCATGATGTTGCAATAAGAAGACTAGTCAAGGAGACTATTGTCAATGTTGTTCCTATTTCGAAGAAAATTCTACCTTGGACCCTTCAAATCACAAGACATGGTATTGATGGCCCTGTGTAAGATTCGAATTTTAGAGGAGTCTTAACAAAAAGGTCTCAATAAGCAATACAACAACAATCAGAAACTAAGATAAATTAACTACTAAATAAGAGTAATTATAGTAAATTTCTGAACAAATATACAAAGGGTACAAATAGCTAGTCTAAAATCTTTTTCAACAGCTCACTCTTCACAAATCAGCTTCCCAATGGCTTCGACTTCTATATTACCCAGCGGAAATTGTATTAGCCTACAACCTTCAAGCTTCAACTATAGCGATCTTTTAGTTGAAACTACCATTTAGTACACGTTCCTGTAAAATTGGAAGCAACATCTGTAAGATTTACGCTTAGTGAGAATATAGATCTGTCTCATCACAGACACTTATGATCAAAATGACACAGTGATCACGTAGTCTTTAATTCTGTATGTTAACAACTTTAATTACCCTTTATAATCCACATATAAGCTTTAGTAACTTGAAGTTACTATTACATAACTTTTGGCGTTTAGAATGACATGACTTATGATTTAAACAACAATTTGATTATGTAAATTCATTACAACAAAGCTACAAGACATTTTGGACTAGTAGGAGAATCACATCATTTCACTTGGCATTTCTGAATTCTGTCTGGACTTAAGCATCACTACAAGCTCAAGCACAACTTTCTGATTCGTAGCATCGCTACATACTCCGCCCAAAGTATGTAGGAAATAGCACGGGGCGTAAGCATCGCTAATAATTTTATTAGTAGGAAATAATCATTCTTAAGCATCGCGACTAAACCAGTTGGTCTAGTAGGAGATAACACCAGGCTAAGCATCACTACTAACTTTATACGAGTTACTAGGAGATATTACCTTCAGTTCAAATGACAATGACTATGGTAATGGTTTACCGTTTAGCATCGTCTTGCACTTTATTGTGCTATATTCACTGTGTCAACTCACTTGATCAAAATCTAATCATGTTTATTTACTAGGCAATAGATCATGACATTATATATATTGAACAAGTCATAATATTTCATAATATGAAAGTAATGCGATAAATCTATAAACTCACAGTTTACTGATTTAGACTGAGCTGTTGAGCTTTGGCAAGTGGATTACTCCACCACCTGACTAATCTCAAGATGTAACTTTAGGACTTGGCTTGGCTTTACTGAGTTTGACCCACTTTTCTATAACTTTAACTTTATTACTTTGTTCAGAGTTATCTGAACCTGTCCAGGGTTTGACATTAGCATACATTGTTGGTACACCCTGTGTGACGATAGCAGTCTAAGTATAGTCAGCATTTTGTATAAGTCTATCTACTTGATATTGAATATTGACTAGTGTTTGATATATGCGATTAGGTGTGTTTAATATTGGTTGATTGTATGTTTGAACTTAATGTAATGGGTTACAAGAAGTTCAAACATAAAAGATCAAAGATATATTCAAGGGTTAAGTGTTATTTTGACCATCCAACTTTTAAATTTTTTTCGATTAAGCCATTCAACTATTTTTGTCTCGATTTGGCCACTAAACGATTTTTTGTATAAATATTTAGCCACTAAACTTTCTTTTTACTGATTTAGCCACTGAAAATTGTCCCGATTGACCACTAAACTATCATATTTTGTATCGATTTAGCCATTAGTTTTATTCGTTTTTCCCAAAATAGAACATTAAACAAAGTTTAGTGGTTAAATCAAGACAAAAAATAGTTTAATGGCTAAATAGGACAAAATTGAAAGTTGGATGGTCAAAATGATACTTAACCCTATATTCAAACATAAGTTAAGACAGAAAATCAAACATAAAGTTGATGGTGAAATTCTAATTTAGACTAAATTCGAATTTGCACTTATGGTAGATTCGAATTTGTCAAGTGGACAAATTCGAATGGGCCTTGGGCCTGGTTTGAGTTTGTCCTAAGACAAACTCGAAATGGTCAGTATAATTAAGGGTTAATTCGATTAATTATTAGACTTTTGCTGAGTTTCGGAGAGTGATATTAAGCAAAGGCGATCTCGAGTTTACTAGTAATCAGGGAGTGTTTTCGGAGAGAATCATCGTGTAGGTACGTTCGTTGTGGTTCGTATAACATTGTGGTAGTCTCTGTGTTTCATGCGTGTGATCTTACCGTCAAGCCGCTAACGAGGATTCCGCGCTCGTTGGTGTGTGTCGCGTCTAGATAGATCCGTGAGTTCAAGACCTTACATACACAGTAGCTTTAAAGCTTTATATAATTACTTATCATGTCACATTAGGCTTTGTTGAATCATTGTTGAACTTAGAACTTGTATTGACATTATTTTTAATGGCTTATAAGCATTTGTGTCTTTTTCATGGACATGTGCGACTTTATTAAATATTTTAAGATTTACATGTACTTAAAAAGTTGTACGAATGTTTATAACGTCATACCATGAGTTTATATGATGTCTATATGTTCGTAAAGTTGCATGTGTATTCAATTAAAAACATTTACTTGATCATGGTACTCATACATTTATGAAATAAGAACAATCACCTTGCTTTCAAATGAATTAAATGCTTAAATTCACATATACATATGTTTAATTTTATCCATATATCTAAATGGCTTTATATTAACCTAAAAGCTAAGTGTTATGAACTTTTAGCCTTCTATCTATTGAATATAAACATACGCCTTGATGTCTAATTATATATGATCACACACATCTTTACACACTTTAATTGGATGCAACATGTTAATATATATATGTATATGTGTGCGTGTGTCTATATATATATATATATATATATATATATATATATATATATATATATATATATATAAATATATAAATATAAAGGGTATTGTGTTTAATTGATCACATGCTCATATGTTCATTCATTTCCAATTTGATGCTATTTTGTGAATATATGTATGCATAAATGCTACTGTGAATTTATCACAGCATGGTACTTCATCAAATCTCTCATATATATAAATGTATATATATATATACATATATATATATATATATATATATATATATATATATATATATATATATATATATATATATATATATATATATATATATATATATATATAACATATGTATGTACTACTATTGCACACTAAAGGCTGCTTGCTGGACACACACATTCGAGATTCACATTATGTGGTTCTCGGATATCTCATATACATCACACATAAGAGACTTGTTGATTTATTTGTGCTGTGGACTACTGCTGGGCACACACATCCGATATTCACACCAAGTGAGTCTCGGGTCTCTCATCTTTAGACACTGCTCGGCACACACATAGTTTATTTAGAAATCAAATATCGTCTACCACATGATATACACATACATCTGACAATTTGTCTTATGTAACTTATGAAACTTTTGCAATATAAACACATAAGAACATTGTTAATTTTTGTGTTGGAAGTGTCTCTGTCACCCACAACAGCACAAACATCCGAGACTTTCATTAACATAAGTCCTGGATCTTTTACGCTAACATCTTACATTCTTACTTATGTACATAAAAAGGGAAAGGAAATGGTTGTTGTTTATGAATTTATACATCTGAGACTCTCATCAAATGAGTCTCGGATCTTTAACAAGACACAATACACAACACTCTTCACAAAAGACTACACACTTTCCTCCTGTTTTTCCTTTAATTCATAGCAGTAAAATTAGATTATTAATGAATGTTTCATGCTTATATTTGACGTATACACACACATATCAATTTCTAATCCATGGTTGAAGGCCAATGGCCTTCTTGGCCTGTTCTTTTCGATTGCAACATAAGAAATGGACAGCGGCATATTCCTTCATTTAAGTTCCTCATCTTCATTTCCAATTATGGAATTATGGTTTCAAAATACAAACATGATCGATTGATTACATAACTAGAACATGCATGGGTTTTAATTCAAACTTTCAACACTCAATTGTTTTCCAAATTTGATGATTTGAAGATAAATTTTTGCTTTCATAAACCCACAGAAGTCATAGGCTTCAAATGGGTCCAAAGAACAAATTTTATGATGAACATTTACCTTGAATCTTGTAGGATCTTGTTGATTCATACTTTCTTGACTTAAAACTTGAATTTGGTTGTAAAATTTGTGATATTCTTGATGAAGAACCGTGGCTTTTAGAGAAGTAGAGAGTGTTGGATGATTTTGGGTTTGGTTGTAATGAACAGATGAAAATGACGAGCCGTTGTTGTGGCCCGTAGAAATAACCTTAAATCTAACAATTAGCTTAGAGAAGTAGTGGTCGAATCCGCAGGGAGTGCGTATGTGAATTAGGGTTAATTAGCTAGTTTCTTTAGTTTATTGAAAGCGAATAAATCGTGATAAAATCACTATGAACTATCTTGCTTTTACCAATCAAACTATCTATTCATAATAATAACCGAATGCTTATGATTTGCATTACACATAAAAATATTCAAGCAACACAAAATACATCAAAACGTAATTGAACTTCAAGAATGTAAAACTTAGCCATAGATCCTCCGCAAATGACTATGTTTTTTAGCCACTCATCGTGTGCTCTTCACCGACAATGGTTGGAGACATCATCATAGGCTTCGAACGGTTGCAAACCACCTTCTTCGTACTCGACTCGTGAATTTAGTCTGGCAGGGGTTCGCCGCTTCTTTCAACACTTCGTAACACCCCCAAAACGACCACCATCGACCTCTATTTATAGAGGAGGTAGAAATTAGGGTTTTGGCCTCAAAAACGTGTCTGCTGTCATTTCACGCCGCACCAGCATAGGCCTTGGCGTAGGCATGCGCCCCTCTGCGCTGGGGGTACGACCTGGGCTACGATGGGATGCGCTGGAAGTGCTCTCCAACTCTCAATAGTTCTATTTTGCAGTGTAGGGTGGTGCAGGCCTGCGCCTCCTCCGGCTCGGTTCGGGCTGAATTTTCTCAAGCTGCTTCCATTTGACTACTTGACCCTGAAACACGAATTTGGAGTAATAATATGGATGTTCTGAAGTATCGGGGCTTAAAATAAGCCTAAAATGATACGAAAAATATATAAAATTATAGTCCTATGAAACCTCCTCAATTAGCTCTTGGTTGTCCCTGAACAAGCCATTGGAATCAGAACTATGTACCAAGCATATACTAGCAGTGTGTCTAGAAATTCTAAGTTAAGCTAGCCTTTGCAAAAATGCTTTAAAACTTTTATTATGCAAACCAAAAACATTTTCAGTTAAAATATATTTTCCTTAGAATTTATATAATGTATCTCACTCTTGGAAATTACCCTTTTAGCTCAAGGTTACGAAACTTAAAACACGTGATCTCTTGACCATCTTTTCCCTCTATGCACGTTTACGATAATATTTTTTCGTTTTCATGCTATGCTTATATCTATAATTTTTCTAACTCAAGTTATCTTGCTGGTCCATGTAGCGAGATTTAGGTCAATCATTCCCAAACCAGATGGTTTTAGGGGATTAAGCATGACTGATACGCCAAAGGACTTAATTTCCCGAACCATCTAAACTATATTTGAGCCATTTTTTAGGCTAAAAACGTGATTAAGCTCTCCCCCTTATTGCATGAGTTTCCAAAATCTTTTGACATATTACTTATATTTAAGCCCTAATACAGTTTAACCTACTTGAATTTGTTTTGCATAACAAAAATGTTAACTATTATTACGACTCTTTTCTTAATTATAGAATATCCTATCAACACTAGCCAATTCCCTGGTACATATATTTTTTATTTAATCATTTTCCACGGTCTGATTGGCAAACAAAACTCAATTGGGGAAGATAAGACAAACTATATAATCATTAAAAACTAGAAAAGGACTCGGCTAAGAATAAAAGTAACATTGCTAAAGATAAAAAATAAATGCAACTATAAAACTAAAATAAATAAAAGGACAGAAAATATAGAACAAAGAACAAGGAAAGATACTACCCGATCATCAGAATGAAGGCGGGAATAGGTGGATATGGATCTGGTCTGGTAAATCTTGCCTGCCATGCATCGGGTAGTGCTGATTAGTATCTACGGCAGGGTAATAGGACTGGTAGTTGGGCATAGTATAATCAGAATATGACTGATATGGCAACCTGGCATGGGAATCCTCGTGGTGTCGGACCCCCTCCCAGTATGCCCAGTTATGGTGCTGGTAGTAGGAATTTTGATATGCCAAGGATCTCTGCCCCACCTGAATCCTATCTACCCGATCATGCAAATGATCAACCCTATCATAAATATGGGTTATTCTTCCATTCAACTCATCAAATCTCTGGGTCACGACCTCACGGAACTCACCTTGACCCACCACTAAATCGTCTAACCGCCTCATAATGCTGTTAAAGTCAGCATCGTCATCGCCTCAACTGTGCGAGGTAGACGCTTCCTGGTTCGGCCCTTTTAGGCCGAACTCCCGCCTTATTAGCGGCCTTCTGCTCTCTCTCTCTCTCTCTCTGTTGGAAATTAGTTTAATTGATGAAAATAATAAGTCTAGGGGTCTTAATATAATTAGTTAATAGTTTAGACTTTTTGTGTCACTTTTTGTATAAATAGAAAAAAGGTGGTACTGAAATTGTATAGATTGTACATTCTCATTTTCCAAGGAAAACTTTGTATGGCTAGATCAACAGTTCTCTCATCATTCTCACAGTATTGTCATCTGATTTTGTGCAATCCAAATCATTTGGTTAGTGTTTCTTATTGTTCTTAAATGATTGATATTTGTTTGTGATTGATTAAATAAGAATATCCATTGGTATCAGAGCCAAAAATGGCAAAATTTTGATTGAAATTTGGATCTGAAAAATATTTTTGAAGAACACTATTCCGTTAATTTTTTATTCGAAAATCTGAAAAACCCTTTGTGTTTTTAATTTAGTGGGAGTTTGAGTTTGAAAATTGGATCGAAGGTATGACTTTAAAAGACGAACAAATTGAGTATAATTCAGTTTGTAATTCAAAACACAGAAAAACTTATTTGAATTTTACTGATTTTTGAAAAAGTTTTGTGTTCTTGACTGTTTTTGAAAAATTCAAGGGTTTTGATTTAATTCTGGTCAAGTCAGTTTCACAAAAAGTGCTTGTGTGTGTAAAACACACCTTCGATTGCAACTTGGGATCAAATCATCAATTTTCGGTGAAAAAGTTGGAATATGGACTTAGAAAAGTTTAAAACTGATAAAACTCGAATGATATTGAAATTGAAGTTTTAACCAAGTTTTATAAAGAAGGATTCGAGTTGGATATCAACTTTAATCGAGTTGAATATCAGCTTTAATCGAGTTGGATATAAGTGTTAATCGAGTTGGATAAAGACTTATCCGAGTTGAATAAAACCTTCATTCGAGTTTGTTTAAACACATTCAAGTTTGCTTTTAAACACATTCAAATTTGATAAACCTTAAATTCTAGTTTGATTAGGAAAAAACTGGGTTTAGTTCAAGTTGATTCGAGTTTTATCATATAATATTCGAGTTTAATCAAACACGATTCAATTTCATTCGAGTTTGTTGACTCTTCATTCGAGTTGAATAACTTGTCATTTGAGTTTCATTATCTAGTCATTCGAGTTTCGTTAACTTGTGATCAGAGTTTTATTACTAACTCTTCGAGTTTGATCACTTTAGATTCGAGTTTCATAAGGATACATTTGAGTTCCACAATTCATCATTCGAGTTGATTTATTCTTTGTTCTAGTTTCACAACTCTTTCATTCGAGTTTGATCCCATACCGTTCGAGTTTTACTCTTCTTAATTCGAGTTTGATCATCCTTAATACGAGTTTGATCATACATTTAGTGTTCAGTCAAAATCAATCAAATTCCATTAAAAGATCTTGGAAGATTCTGTTTAATCATTCACAATATTGAAAGATGCACTAGCTATGGGTTCGGAAACCAAACCTCATATTCTCTATAGAGGTGAGTATGTTCAATGGAGGGAATGGATTCTGGAATTTATCAGCTTCCAAGACCTATCTGAGGAGATGTTGAAATCCCTGACAGAGGGACCAGTTGTATTTCTTGAAACAATTCCAACTGTACCAAACGGCAATCGTCCAATACGGAGAGAACTATAGAGGTCACCTATCTAAATGATGCACAGAAAAGGAGAAAGCTGGGAGACAAAACTGCTAGAAAGCTCATGCTGAATTCTGTTCCGAATGATTATATATCAGTCTCACAAATACAAAGCAGCTACGAATAGAGCGAGAAATAGTCTGATGACTTTTGAAAATTTCAGAGCGAGAGAAAGAGAGTTGCTTGAAAGCACCTATGTGAGGTTTGTCAATCTAGTGAGTGAGATGAAAAGGAATGGAGTGACAAAATCCAATCTGGATATAAATCTCAAAATCCTGAATGCACTTAATCCGGAGTGGGATAAATATACAATGATTATCCAGCAGAATAAAGAGATTGATGATATGGATTTCCATATGGTGTTTGAGGACCTTAACAACTATCAAGAAGTTGTTTTAAGGAAAATGTCTAGAAAGAAACAAGCAGAAAAGCCAACAATTGATCCTCTGGCTCTCCTGGCAAATAAGAAATACAAGTATAAATATAAAAAGGAGAAGCGGGTTGTAATAAGCAGTAGTTCCTCAGAATCAGAATCAACCAATTTTTTAAGTGACTTCAAGAAAGAGGAGATGAAAAAGCAGATGGCCTTGATAATGAAGGCATTCCAGAAAATGTGTTATCGCAAACCGACAAATAACAAGATGCGATATAAGACAGGCTCCAGTAAACATGAAAAAGAGGGATAAGTGTGACAAATTTGGAGATCGGTTTAGTATTTGATTTTTCCAAGGATAAGGCATTAGCATTAAGATCGGTTTCTGATTTGCAAGATAAATACAAAGAAATTGAATCTGAGAATCAAAAGCTGAGTAGCAATATATCTGATTTAAAAGAAAAACTGAAATTAGCTGAGTTAGAGTCATATAGTTATTCTGAAAATATCATTCAATCTTTGATGAAAGAACAAAGTTATATGAGAAAATTAAATCTTTGGAAGATAGGTTTATTAAAAGAGGTCAAACGGATCAAACAATCCATTTGAATCAACCAAAAGATACTGAATTTTATAACTCAAAATCAGGTATTGGTTGGACTAATCCTAAATATCTAACAAAAGCAATTTCATCTTCACCAACTCTTCATGATGTTAGATATATGAATTTGGGATTGAAAATGGTGTTTATGAACGCATCAGATGAAATAGAATCTGCTGAAGATCTGAAAAAGTTGAGGAATGATAAAATGCAAAATACTTTGGCCTATAACAAGTTAAATGACAGTTATCAAAAGTTATGCATTTTAGAAGAGTATATTCAGACTTATTCTAATAAAGATTTGCCTGAAAATACTACTTCCACTCAAAAGCCATATATTCCAGATTCAATTCTTGAAAAGATTAATTCTGATCTAAAATTGAAGCTCAAAAATTGAGTCTGAAAATGAAAAGCTTCAGGCTGAAGTTAAGGATTTTGAAATAAAACTGACAAATCAGCCTGAAAGCAAAACTCAACCAGATCAGAAACCTTCGATTCAACCTAATTCTATCAATTCTGAAAAGGAATTTGATCTGTACATGAACTCTGATTTTAACTCACTCAAGGAAATGTTTGTCAAGATTGATGAATTCATTAAACCATTCCATGACAAACAGTCTGATAAACTCAAAGAACCTGTACGTATTTTGAAAAGAATACTTACAGATTCTAAGGTTAAATCAGTACCTTCACCTGTATTGCATAAGGAAAAGGAGAAAACAAAAGTTACTTTTGTGACTCCCAAATTTGAAAAAAGTGAATCATCTTCATCAAAGAATACACTTGCAAAGAAAGGAAAAGCTTCAGAAGGTAAGAAAATTTTACAGACTAATACTGATTCTAAATAGACTAATTCGTGTATTTCTATTATGCCAGATATTTCTGTGAAAAGAACATCAAAGTTAATTTGGAGAAAGAAGCAAGTCGCAAAGAGAAAGAAGATGTTTATACAAGAGTGGAGAGTGAAAGAGAATTCTGTTACAGATAGGATTAGATCCATAGATAATTCCGTCTGTAAGAAAACTTCTTATAACTACTGTTCAAAATACACTCGTACTGAATTGCTTTCTTTAAAATTCTGCTAATTGCCATGTGTTGAATGCCATATCTTTACATAAATCTAATAAGTTTGTATGGGTTCCGAACAACAAGGTTCCTATTTTTAAACAGCGAAGGGTTCCAAAGAAAAGCATTTAAAAATCAGTTCCCAAAAGAACTATACAAAGATGGATACCCAAAAAGAAAGTTCAAAAATGGGTTGCAAAGTCAAAGAATATATTTGTTAAAGTACCTAACAAAATACCGCAAGATTTACCAAATTTCAAAGTACCCAACTATAAGTGGGTACCTCATGTTTTTCTTCGTTTTATAGGTAAATCATGTGTGGTACCTTGACTCCGCGTGTTCCAAGCATATGACCGGAAAGAGAGAAACCTTAATGAATTTTGTTGACGACGGGACGGTAAGCTTTGGCAATGATCAATTCTGTCCGATCAATGGCTATTGGAGTCTGGAGTACGAGAAGATAACAATTCAAATGGTTTTCTAAGTTGATGTTATTGGACATAATCTGTTCATTATTGGCCAATTGTGCGATAAAGGGTTAGAAGTTAATTTCAAAGCTAATAGGTGTAGCATTAGATCTGGGGAAGGAAAGGAATTCCTCGCTGGTAATAGGAAAACAAATTTGTACTCCACAGATTTAGTGAATATTAATCAGAAGAAAGATGTCTGCTTACCGTCAAAGGTAATATGTAATGTATCATTGTTGTGGCATCGCCGTCTAGCCCATTTGAACTTCAAAGAATTAACCAATTTTGCAAAATGTGGTTTAGTCATAGAATTACCAACTCTCCGATTTCAAAAGGAGCAGCTGTGTGCCGCTTGTGAAAAAGGGAAGATGGTGTGAGCTTCTCACAACTTAAAAGTTGAACATTCTTTAACTAGGGCTTTAGAACTACTCCATATGGAGTTGTTCGGACCTATACGGGTAAAGAGTTCCAATAAGAAAAGATATGTGTTGGTCATAGTCGATGACTATTCAATATACACATGGGTATTCTTCCTGAAATCCAAGTCTGATACTACCGAGATAATTATTGACTTCATTCGCAAAATTGAAGTTAAGTTGTAGTTATCGGTTCAGACCATTAGATCTGATAATGGTACAGAATTCAAGAATAAGTTACTCGAGACATTTCTGAGTTCTGTTGGGATAACTCATCAATATTCGGCAGCTCGTACCCCACTAAAAAATGGCATAGTTGAAGCACGAAACCCAGAACAAATCGATCATCGATAAAAGATTTAGAAAGACACCATATGAACTGATTAACAAACGAGTTCCAAATGTTAAATTTTTCCATGTTTCTAGATGCAGGTTTTTTATCCTGAATGACAAAGATAACTTGGGAAAGTTTAATCAGAAAGCTGATGAAGGCATATTCATTGGATATTCCAAAGAATCTGTGGCATTTCGAATCTACAATAAGCGAACGAAGACTGTCAACGAGAGCGTAAATGTCAAATTCGACGAAGGAATGGTATTGGCTTCTGAACACGCCAGTTCAGGACCCGAACATAAACAGTCGACTTCAATGAAGTCACAGGAACAAAAAGATGAAATGAATGATCTAAATAAAATTTTTTGAAAATTTTTATGAAGACTACGTTGAAAAGACCAAATCTAATGTTCCAATTTTTGTTACTAACAGGATTTATGAAGATCCAGTCGTAGTCTCTGATCATTCACATCAACCGATTTCTGAAGATACTGGAGAGGTTTCAACGACCGATGTACACTTACCTGTTGAGAGTGTATAACCATTTCAAGCTCAAGAATCTTTTGAAACTCCCTTGAATTCTTAAAATTCAGAAACCCCCACCTCAGTTGATATCCCATCTACATCTTAAACAAATCTCCGAATTCCCTATGTGGACTTAAATCCCAATCAAGGCCAACTTTTAACCTTACCCTCATACATTCAAATGGACAAGGAATCATCCACTAGAAAACATAATTGGTGATCCCTCTGCCTTAGTAAAAACTCAGAGAGCTACCATGAACGAATGTCTCTTCTTAAATTTTTTGAGCAAGATCAAGCCTAAGACGGTGAAAGAAGCTCTTCTGGATGCAGATTGGATTGTGGCTCTGCAAGAAGAGCTCAATCAGTTTGAGAGGTTGAAAGTTTGGAGATTGATGGAACGACCAAATGACAAGTCTATCATTGGCACGAAGTGGATCTTTACGAACAAGAAAGATGAACACGAAGTCATTATTCAAAGCAAAGCACGCCTCACCGCCAAAGGATACAGCCAGCAGGATAGAATTGATTATGGCGAAACTTTTGCCCTCGTTGCTAGGATGTAAGGTCTACCACTACGAGATCTATCTAGACGCGGATCCGTCAACGAGTGCGGAATCCTCGTTAACGGTTAAACGGAAAACTCTCAACTACGAAACATGGAGACTATCAGAGGCTAAACGAACGACACACGAACGATCCTACGAACTGATTCTCTCCTAAAGAACACGCACCAAGCTGATAAACTCGAGATCGCTTTAAGCTTAATTCCTCACGAATTCTGCCAAAAGTCTGATAATATCTCGAGTCTATCCCTAATTATAGACCCTGATTCGAGTCTGATGTGGGCCAAACTCGAATCTGGCCCAAGGCCCATTCGAGTCTGTCCACCAAGACACTCTCGAAACTGGGCTCTTCGAATCAATGGTTACATTCGAATCTATCACAGATTCGAATGTCAACCCTTATATAATTCGAATCTAGCCAACTTGTATATGAAACTTATGTTTATGCTTGAATTAATCTATGATCTTTATGTTTGAACTTCTTGTAATATGTTACATCAAGTTCAAACACACAATCAATAACTGACAAACATATATAAACATATATATCAAACACTTGTTAAACCACAATGTTGAATATTACTTAAACCAAAATGTTAGATCGATTAGACTGCTATCGTCACACAGGGTGTACCAGCAGACTCCCCCTTGACGATAGCTTCTAACTATTTACATCAAGTTTAAGTACTAGAACTAATATATATACTACTGCCTGCGTATAATCCAGCATCTATACAAACTTTAACTACCTTCTGGAACTTCCTGGCTTCAGATCTCCATGCTTCAATAAAGAAGATAGGCTGATCATGTAGCTTCTTCAGGTCGTCCTTTGATAGATTTATCAAATGCAGTGGATCATATACCTTCAAAATGACATTCTCAACTTGATCCTCCATGACGGCTTCAGCAGTGTCATTATCGAGGTACCACCATTTCATGTTGCTCAAAATATTCTGTGGCATCGATTTCATTGGTACCCTTTTCAGACACCTCACAGGTTTGTATACCATCCTGGCCCATGGCCTACCTGTATGAGGATCTATTCTTGACTGATCCTCGACCCTCTTTCCGGTCCTTGGCTTGAATCGCTCAAATTTGCCTGATCGCCCTTCTTTCCTTATAATTCTTTCAATCACTTCTGGATACTTATCATCTCCAATATTAATCAGCTCCTTCCAGGCTAACTCTTTAACTTCAATCTTGGGCAGTGAGTTGAACGCTTTCAGTGTTCGCCTCAAGTATTGGAGGCCATCTCTTCTTTTCAAAATAAACAGCTGCAGTTCTCTGTCAAAGAACCAGCTTATGATCCCTCCTGAGAAGTTTCCGGCACCCGGTATTCTCATATTCTTCTTCATCTTCAGCTGTTCTTTTGTTTCTTCCTTCTTAAACCAAAGATTTATCATCTCAGCTCTAGATGGTTCCTTCTCTGCCTCTTCAAACTCTGTGTCTTCAACTGAGGCTATCTTGATGTAGTCAATATCAATCACATTATGATTATTTCCCACATATAATTCCGTAACAGGTTGTGAATTTATTATCACCTCGTTGACATGATCGTCCTCATCATCTAACACTTCGTCATCCGACTTCCTGTCAACGACCTCCTCCGGAAGGAACTCACCTTCCTCCAACTCTTCGACTTCATCTTCAAAATCAAATTCCATAAGCTCTTCCTCAATATCTTTCAGCGCATCTATCATGTCGCTATCCAAAGCCTTTGAAGAACCTGCTTCTCCTCCTTCACCTTCAATTTGACTGGGCTCCCCCTGAACTTGTGTAGCCTGAGCAGCAAGAAAATCTACTGGCTCATTCTCATTATGTGCATCGGGATCATTGCCTTCGTCATCTTCATCTCTACGCTGCTCCTCCTGATCCCTACAGCTCGTCTCCCCCTGAGCTTTTAGATTTTTCATTAGCTGCTCAAGGAGGGACCGCATTGATCGAATCTCTTCTGATTGATCTGCAATAAAGGACTTGCATTATGCGCTTGGAGTTCGCCGATCGCCTTGGTTAGGCTTAAGATTTGGACATGTTGGAAGTCAACGCGTCCCTTAAGTTGCATAAACCTCTGATTGTCAGCGTAGGTGGTTGAAGTGGATGGAATTGATTGTATAGGAGTTGGGCGAATGGGTGATGGAATGTATGGTTCATGTTGAGTTGGTGGTGGTGGTGGAGCGGTGGCTTGAGGTTCTGAAGTTTGAGTTTGAGACTGTTTGGCTTCAGATGCTGATGTTGACCCTTGCATAAACCTGTGACGCTTGGCCCTTTGCCGAGTCACTAAGGGAGCAACTTCCTCCTCTTCAAAATCTGAATCATCAGATTCCCTTGCTACTCTCCTCCTCGATCCTTCTTCATTGACTACCAACCTGGATCCATACGTCCCGATTTGAATATTAGGTTCTGTAGCCACTGATTCAGGAGCTTCAACCTCTAGCTCCTCCATTTCTTCGGACTCGGTTTCCGATGATGACAAAGCTTTATCAGCTTGCTCTGGCATATATTCATCAACATCTCTTAAAACGTCTTCCTCTCCTTCTGGTGGACTCAGTAGTTCACCTACCAGTGCTGCAGCCACATCTTCATTTGCATGAGGCCCTGCCTCCCAAATTTCATTAAGCGTTTGGCACAGTTGCTCAGCTTCAGTTGGAGCATTTGATGGCCCGGCTTCTTGAACTTCTGGTTGTTGACTTGTCGAAGGCCTTGATGCCTGAGTTTGACTTGCAGCAGATTGTTGTCGACGCCTTTGAACACGCTGTGGCTGTGGCTGTTGTCGTTGTTGTTGTTGTTGTTGTCTCGGTTGAAATTCAACTACCCCTGCCCAGTTGGCAACATCCGGGGCTTGAAAGTTCCTGTCCAAGATTGCTCCGAATAATGGACGCTCCACTGGAACAGCCAACCTTCCTCTGTGCGAGGAACAGTCAGCGAAAATCCTTTTGTCCATAACAGCAACACTGTGAATGTCGTTTGACGGCGGCAGATTTGGCAAGAAATGCCTGATCATCATCATAATGAACTGCGGATATAACAAAAACTGCTGATTTTCTGGTGCGGTTATTTGGTGAACAAACTCAGAGAAAAACATCTCCGAAAAGCTGTATGGTCGATTATAAACCATCGCAACTATCCCGGACTGCATCTTCGCAACCATATAATCGAATCCTGCCTTCTTTGGCGCAAAGCACACCATAAACACATGTGCTAAAAACCTCCATTGTCCTATTAAGCCGCTTTTCATGTATGACACCTTTGTCACATCAAGACTGTATCCCATTCTCTGAAAGGCTGCTTACCTTATACTCAGAGGAAATTCTATAGGACCAGCTTCTTCTTCCTGTGTGCCCAGCTGCAGCACTTGTCGCAGCATATCTGCCGAGAATACCAACGGCTGTCCAGCAATTCGAGTGCGTAGAACTGTCGGTGTGACGGAGCAGTCTACCTGCAAATGATCAAAGAACTGCCGAATATATGGTAACACAAGCTGCACATTATGAGATAGTGCAAAACCGATCCTAGACTCTACTAGGAAATCAAGCACTTGTCGGAATCCCTGCGCCTCAGGGAGGTTATGATCTGGATGAAGCACCATATTGTGCTTAGGTACAAACGCTCGAACAGCCATTTCTGCACAATAAACAAACTATTAGAATCATTAAAAATCAATAAACTTGTTTAAATTCAAATCTGTTTTATTTTGAACTTATTTAAGTACAAAATCCAACACAATTAAATTTCTACAAGTTTAATAAAATTTAAATTAAGTAAAGCAAATAAAAGATAGATTCGAAAGAAACAGATTCGAATCGGTCACTCTTTCGAATGTGATGACAGATTCGAATCAATCGCCCTCTCGAATCTAATGACAAATTCGAGAAACGGGAAGAACAGATTCGAAACGCCGACATTATTCCAAGACCAAATCTCTTGATTTTTACCGTTTTGGACTTAGAGAATTACATTCATGAGTCCTACTAGTTACTAATCACAGATATATGCCTTTAATTTGAGTGTTTATCGGTCCAAACTTGGTAATTTTGTAAAAACCCTATTCCGACCCTTAAACCTTCAAAAATCGATGATTTTGCCTAAAATTGTGTATAAAACTACAAGAATCTTGTACAATCAAGTTGATTATACCTAAGTTCAGTAGTAGAATCAAATACACTAGCTTTAAACTCGACAAAATGTCGTTTAGGATAAATACGATAGACTCGAGGATAGATTCGAAATCACCACAGTAGATTCGAGAAAGTAGATTCGAGAACAGTAAGAATTAAATGTCTTCACTGTTGACCTATATATACTACCAACCTTCGAGTCTAAGGTCAGACTCGAATCTACTGATAGATTCGAGGCTTTCCTAATTCGAGTCTGTCCTAAACTCGAAAACACCAAACACTTAGAAAAATTTCGAAAATCTTTGAAATAACTTCAACTTTTTCAACATTTTTCTTCGGTATTGTGTAACAAGATAAACTATGCCAATTCTTTTACCCTAAGCACAAGATATTTCACGCCATGTTTATTTTATCCAACTTTGAATGCACCCTCAGTAATTTTTGACCTTTTACCTAAGTAAAAATTGAACTAAAATAAAATAAAATAAACTAAGGTAAAATAAAATATAATAAAATAAAATAAAAATAAGATAAGTAAACCTAGAAAATTTTAAACTTGACTAAAAATTTAACTAAGACTTACACTAAACTTATTAAAATTAACAGCCCATGCTAAACTCTAAACAAAATATTTTTGATGAGTATAGTCTAAGAAAGGTTCAATCAGATAGCGATGTCTGATACTTACTTTCAGTACTTAAACTTTCACACTTAGGAATTTTTTGATTCCTTTGATTATTTGTCGTGACATACCTATTTAGCCGATTGTTGGTATTATACCCCTTTAAACACTCTACATTTCGGAATATCCCTTAGCATTTTTATTTAACAGGAAATTATCTTACGTGACTCAGACATAGACATACTTTTATGATCAAGGCACACAGACAAAGATTCTAACTTGCTGGTATTTGCATACTTTCTTTAAAAGACAAACATCGGACACAGGTCTGTATTTTCATACAACAAAGTGTCTTAGTTCGACTTAAGGTTTATTTTTAAAGTTAGCAGACAGCGGTGACAGGTCTGTACTGACGTACAACAAAGCGACATATCTGCTAACCCGAATCTAAACAGAGACAACAGGTCTGTACTTACGTACAACAGAGTTGCATGTTTTCGACTCTCAATTTTGTATGATTTTTCTATTCTTTCCATTTTAAGATGTATTTGATGTTGCCATACATCCCCAGAAAGTTTGCATATCTCATTTAGACTCAAAGTTTGTATGTCTTGTACATAAAAATTAAGACCGATTGGTCATACATCTAAGTTAGTGACACGCTTGACTTTTTCTAGAATATTTTATTAGCCTTGAGATTCCCTATATGTATTATGCCTACCAACACATCAAACTAAATAAAGTATAACACTTAGAATTTAGTTGCATTTTGTGTGAAAGCCTAAACACTTGGAGTTTGTAACGACTGTGCTAATTTTCGTCACTTTGAACCTATGTATCTAAGACTTAACTCATTTTCTGATATTCTCTTTTTTTGTAATTTTATGATTTTCTCTCTTTTTTAATTTATTTTTCATAAGAAATAGCAATAAATAAGCTAACCTACTAACTTACTAAAACTAGAAACTTACTAAAAATAGAAACTTTCCTAAATTAGCAGACTACTAGAAAAAAAGGAAATTCTACGACTATAAAAGAAAATAAACTGCTACTATTAAGGTCAATTTACTTTGGGTTGCGCATTCCATTCAGTTGAATTAAATACTCAAACCGTGACTTATCAAACGCTTTGGTAAATAAATCTGCATTATTATCTTCTGTTGCCACTTTTACCAGTTTGATTAAGTTCTTTTCAGCACAATCACGAATAAAATGATGCCTTATGTCTATGTGCTTTGTTTTGTTGTGTTTAACTGGATTATTTGTTATAGCAATTGTAGATTGATTGTCTATCCTAATTGGAGTTTGAGTGTAATTCAAACTGTAATCCCGCAATTATTGTTGTATCCACAGAACCTGTGAGCAGCAACTACCAGCAGCAACATACTCGGCCTCGCACGTTGAAACGGCTACCGATGTTTGTTTCTTGCATTGCCAGGATACCAATCTCCCTCCTAGGAACTGACAACCTCCAGTTGTTGATTTGCGCATCAAGCTACATCCTCCGTAGTCAGAATCCGTGAACGCCTCCAACTCTAGATCTCCCTCCGCGTGATACCAAAGTCCCAGCTTCGGTTTTGACTTGAGGTATCGTAGAATCCGCTTCACAGCTTTCATATGCATCTCCTTTGGATTCGCTTGAAACCTGGCACAAATACACACAGAAACATAATATCAGGTCTTGAAGCAGTCAAATACATAAGTGACCCAATCATGGCCCGATATAAAGTCGGATCCACATCGGTATCACTTTCAGTACCCGGCCCGAGATTATGATTCACTTGAATCGGCGTGCTGAAATGGGCAGTCAACTTAGTTCCCTCCATCCCGAAACGTTCTAATATGTCATAGACATACTTAGTCTGATGGATAAACATCCCTTCCTTCTTCTGCTCAACTTGTAACCGCAAAAAAAAATTTAACTCCCCCATTGCACTCATCTCGAACTTAGACTTCATCACCTTCTCGAAATCTTTGCACATCTGTTCGTCTGATGATCCAAAGATGATATCATCGACGTACACTTGTACCAAGATAAAGTGATCTCCCTTTCTCTTAACAAAGAGAGTACTATCTATCCTACCCCTTTCAAAACCGTTCTCTAACAGATGGTTCGATAGAGTCTCATACCATGCCCTAGGTGCCTGATGTAATCCATATAGAGCCTTATCTAAGCGATATACTCTATCAGGATATTTTGGATCTGTAAATCCGGGCGGTTGTTCTACGTACACCAACTCCTTCACTTTCCCATATAGGAAAGCACTCTTAACATCTAATTGATATACCTTAAAGCCCTTGAAGGAGGCAAAAGCTAGAAACAACCTAATGGCTTCCAGCCTTGCTACTGGTGCAAACACCTCGTTGTAATCGATTCCCTCCTCTTGGTTGAAACCCTTTACAACTAACCTAGCCTTGTTGCACGTGACTATACCCCGATCGTCCCTTTTGCACTTAAAAACCCATTTGGTTCCTATGGCAACTTCCCCTCGAGGTAATGGAACTAACTCCCACACTTCTAGTTTCCTAAATTGCGAAAGTTCTTCCTGCATCGCTTCAACCCAGGAGTTATCCTTAAGTGCCATTTGCACATTTTTAGGCTCTACTTGCGATACGAAACATGAATATAGACATGTGTGATATGCCTCGGAGTCGTTTATCATCGACAAAAACACAGTGTTGTTATTTACACTACTCCGAGTCCTCACACCCTCATTAGGATTTCCTATGATGCTTTCTAATGGATGGTTCTTGTTAATCCTAGAGGTCTCTATTTCATCAACCCTTAGATTATCTCCTAAGTTAGATCCTATTTCACCTAATGGGGGAACAGGCTCAGCTTCTACATTTTCCTCCTCATGGACGTTTTCCTCAGAGTTAGAACTTGATGCTTGAGTCTGATTCTCAGTGTTAGGTGCCTCTTGATCAGCAACTTCTGGAGATCTATCTACAGTCGCAGTAGGCTCGGATGTAGATTCGAACGTGGTCCTCGGAAAGATATGGCCATCGTCATTCAGGTGCAACGTCGCCATGTCTTTTTCGATTGTACCTGCAGTATCATCCAAAGGAATGTTAAATGACTCAAATAACTTATCATAATCAAATATCCATTCCGGACCAGTTTGGGGTTCATGTGTATAACTTGTGACTTCAATATTATACACAATCTCCACAGTACCACTCGTTTTGTTAAAAACCCGTTTGTTTGGTGAGTTTGGCACGTAACCTAGGAAGTATCCTTCGTCAGCCTTTTCACCAAACTTCGGTTGATGTTTTGTTCGTAAAAGAGTGCATGGTACCCCAAACGGTTCGAATCCAGTTAAATTAGGTGGCCGTTTATTCAAAATTTCATAGCATGTTTTGTTCAAAGATTTGACTGTAAGGACTCGGTTTAAAATATGGCACGCGGTATTCACTGCCTCCCCCCAAAACATGGTAGGAAGCTTTGAATCCGAAAGCATAGTCCTTGCAGCCTCAATCAATGTTCTATTTTTACGTTCGGCCACCCCATTTTGTTGAGGTTCATATGGTGCACTGAATTGATGCACTATGCCCTTTGAAAGGCAATATACACCAATTACAGAGTTTTTGAATTCAGTCCCATTATCACTACGAATATTTTTAACCCTTGTTCCGTAGGAATTCTCCACTTGGTCTAAGAACCCGATAAGCTTGGAAGCCGTCTCGTCCTTTGTACCTAAAAAGAAAACCCAAGAAAACCGTGAGTAATCGTCAGTGATAATTAAACAAAACCAACTACCTCCTATACTCCTTTTGTTGATAGGGCCGAAAAGGTCCATATGCAACAAATCGAATGTTGAGGCGATTGAATTCTGCTTCTTGGACTTATGTGTCTTTTTATGCTGTTTGCCCTTCATGCACGGTAGACACTTGTCCTCGAACTGAAAGCTCTTCATAGGCACACCCTGCACCAGTCCATTCTTCGTTATGTAATTCATCTTCCTTAGGTGCAGGTGAGCCATGCGTCTGTGCCACAGTACGGACTCCGTCTCCGAAGCTTTGGATAATAGACAGATTGGCCCCATCGAAGACTCCGACTTGTTCATATCCAGCATGTACAAGTCGTTCTTCCTTGGCGCCCGCATCAAAACCCATTCTTCAGGAATTTTGAATCCCGGCTTTAGCACTAACGCCTCAGTGTCAGTAAATAACACCGAGTTCTTCTTATCACAGATTTGAGATACACTAATGAGATTGTGAACCAGTTTATCAACGTGATAAACTTGGTCCAACGTGATTGTCCCATTAGTGACCACTCTAGTACCCGTGATATTTCCACCCTTGTTACCCGCGAATGATACGAATCCCCTATTCCCTCCCTTGAAGTCTGTGAGTAGACTTCTTTCCCCTGTCATGTGCCTGGAGCAACCACTGTCGACGAACCACTTGTTGTTTGGACCTGTAGTTATCTCCTGCACATGAAAGAAAAGAGGTTAGTTATCACGGGGAACCCAAGCCATGACTGACTTGGTAATACCATTCTCGTCCACATACTTGAACTCTTTCAAATACCCATCTCGCCTTTCAGGTGACTTGGGCCTCTGAACTGTGTTCTGTTGTGGTGCTGAGTGATTTAACTTCACTCTTTGCCTTGGAGTAGGCATTTGTTGTGGAGCTCTAGAATAATTCCTATTATAAGACATTTCGGACTGTGATCCCTGAGCTCTTACTGGTGCGTACTGTCTAACTGGAGTGTGAGACCTAACTGGAGTGTGTGACCTGCTAGGTGTTGTGCTCCTATAGACTTGTTGTGGTGCTGACCTAGATTGATTAATGACACGATTCGGTGAATTTGTCCTAATCACTTCCTTTGGTCCAACCTTAACCGGTGTGTTTTTCACAACTTGTTTGGGTGCGGCCTGCACAGCTTTCTCGGTACTTTGAGAATTGCTGGTGCTCGCCACACTGGTTGAGGGCTTTACAGGTGTTGGGTTCACTGGCTTAGGTGTGACATCGGCTTTCCTAAGTGGACAGTGAGAAGCAACATGCCCCTTCTCGTGACATCTAAAGCAAGACATCTTATCTATGGACTTTTTGTGTGTTCCCTTAGATCTAGGTGTCTCACTAGTGTCTATTTCCTTTGGGACATCTACGGTGTCTGGCTCATCGACCTGATCAGCCCAGGCAATTTTCTGTTTTCCTGCAGGTGTTTCACTGGAGGAAGACACAAATTTAACTTTCTTGACCTTGATGGTTGAGTCAGCCACCTTAGGTGTATTTTCAACTATAGTCTCTGGTGTCTGTTCAGGTAGGTCCTCTAAGTCTACTGATTTATCAGTTTTCTCCTGAGGCTGAGGCACGTAGTTCGCATTTAAAGGTGGAGGAATTTCATGAAATCCTAGACCTACGGGCTTCTTAGACTGTCTTTGGGCATCTAAGACTTTCCCTAGATTTAGGCTCGAATTCCTAAACTTCTCCAACTTGCTATTTGCCTCTACTACCTTAACCTTTGTTTCAGCTAGCTCTATGTCCTTGTCCTTAAGACTTTTGGTCAAGGCTTCTACGTGCTCATACATTAGCTCTATCCTAACACACTGCTCACTGAGTTTGTCTTTTAGAACTACTACGTCTTGAGCATCAGCCTTAAGCTTTTCTTTAAGATCTTGCTTGATATCATTTAGGCTAGCATTTTCAATTTTTAAGTTCTCATTTTGAGCAGATATGGTTTTATGTGATTCTAGGACTAGATTTAACCTATCGTTAGAATTAACACACAAAGCACATAATTCACGAAAGAGAGAATAAGTCAGACTTACCTTTGAGTTATCAGATTCCACGTTGGCCATCTGAGCAGCAAACTCCAGCACTGTCTGATCATTCGCCTTTTCTACCCACATCGGACTGCTGTCCCGTGTGGTCTGCTCGTCCCCATCACATCCAGATTCCCTGACTTCAGCCATGAAGGCTCTAGCATTCGACTCAGGATGTGAACTCCAGTCATAGGTACCATCTAACTGTCTGTCTGAAGTGACATTGGATAGTAGACCCGCTAGATTGGCTTGACCAGATGATGAACTTGGAAGGTATCGTTGTTGGGACTGATTCTAAAACTGTCCCTGATGCTGATTCTGCCCTTGGTATGTCTCTACCTTCGGTCTCTGACACTCCCTGGCGAAATGTCCCAGTCCTTGACAGTTGTAGCATTTCACCTTGGACTTATCAAATCCTATCCCCTTGTTATTCATCTGCAGATTCCTCCCAGTTCGCTTAATGAATCTCTTAACCCTCTGGGTTACCATGGCCAGTTGCCACTTAAGATCCATTTCCTCTAAGTCATCAGGGTCGACCTGATCGTAATCCTCGTCCCATAGAGCAGGATCGTTAATCTTCCCTTGAACACAATTTCCGTACGCGGCCACAAAAGAAGCAAGCAGATTCAGATGTTCTTCCGCCGACTTTGCGCTCATGGGCATCTTTGAATAGCTCTGAGAAGTCGATGCCTGTTGTACTTGAGGTTGCGGTTCTTCCGATCTTCCTAATCCTAAGAACGCGCGATTCAATGAGTCTTCAGACTCTGCTGGTGATGACGTTTCTCCGGTGAAAAACGTTGTAGCAGTCTTCGGTTCGGCTGTGACTGAAGATTTTGTTGTCTTCCCAAAATACATTGTTGGATTCTGGACTTGTTCATAGTCATTTTCGGCCTTCAGTAGCTCGAAGTGATATGCCCTCAACGTTCCCACAATGTCATCGAGAGATTGAGTATAATACTTGTCCTCATTCAGCTTGATCATTGCCACATACATAGCCCATTTGGCTGGTAAGGCATCAAGAAGCTTGTTGTTCTTGTCAGTGTCAGAATACTCAATTCCATGACTTTCAAGTTCCGTTATCAGGTGATAGAACCTGGTGATAATATCATCCAGCTGTTCATCCTTAATCGCCTTGAAAATCGCAAACTGTTGTTTCAACAAAGCAAATTGTAGCTCCGCTTTCTACGCACCCTAGGATTACCCTCACACCTTTTCTCGAGAGACTCCCAAAGTTCCTTCGACGTCCTTTGAGTCCGAAATGTGTGCAGTATATCCTGAGGTAAAGCCATACGGATTATCGAGAAAGCTTTGTTTTCGGCTTCAAACAGTTTCTTGTCATCCTCCTTCATCATTTGGTATGACAAGACCTTCTGACGGCCTTCTACTTCTGAGACTGGTGGAATATACCCTTCGTCGATGCACACCCACATGCGCATGTCGTTAAAACGGACGAAATCAGTAAATCGGTCTTTCCACCAGTAATAATCCTCGACTTTCATCAGCTTAGGCGGTGCGTTTGCCTTCCCGACCTCGTGGTCCATTTCTAGGAATTTCTGAAGATTAGACATCTTTTCGAAAGTAATTGACTTTACCTTAATTAATTGGGCTAAGGTCTTACAATAGCATCCTACTTTTGAAAATTTATCGATATGGTACGTCTACTTTTTTAATTGTCTATATGGTACGTGTACTTCATTTTTCTGTATCGATATGGTCATTCTACATAATAGAGCCCGGTGTTTACACACGAAACAGAGTTCTAATGGTATGAAAAACAGGGGTCTATTACAAATATGGTCATATCGATATGAAAAATTAAAGTACAAGTACCATATCGACATTTAAAAAAGTAGACGTACCATATAGATAAATTTTCAAAAGTAGGTTACTATTGTATGACTTTACCCCTAATTAATTTAATTCGAAACTAATGAGAATTAATTATTTCGAATCTAGGTAGATTCGAATGTAATCAGATTCTTATTTATTTGGGATTAAATTCGCTTAAGTGTTATAATTCAAGTAGATTCAAAATTATGTCAGATTCGAAAAAGTCCTTAGATTCGATGGCCCTTAGATTCGATGACAGCAAACTCGAAGTAACAGCAGATTCGAAAAATCCTGTAAGGTCTACGACTGCAAGATCTATCTAGACGCGGATCCGTGAATGAGTGCGGAATCCTCGTTGACGGTTAGACGGACAACTCTCAACCAACGGAACACGGAGACTATTAGACGCTGAACGAACGACACACGAATGATCCTACGTACTAATTCTCTCCGAAACGGCACTCACCTAGCTGATAAACTCGAGATCGCCTCTTGCTTAATTCCTCACGAATTTTGCAAAAAGTCCTCTAATCATTCGAGTCTATCCCTAATTATAGACCCTGATTCGAATCTGATGTGGGTCAGACTCGAATCTGGCCCAAGGCCCATTCGAATCTGTCCAACATGACAGTCTCGAATCTATCCTATTTTCGAATCTATGGTTACATTCGAATCTATCACAGATTCGAATGTCAACCCATATATAATTCGAATCTAGCCTTTTACATAAACAACTAAGTGTTTGAAACTTATGATATTACCTTATGAATGATTTTATCTTTGTACTTTATGTTTGAACTTCTTGTAATACGTTACATCAAGTTCAAACATACAAACACTGATAATCATCAATCATACATAATATATATATAACAAACATATGCTAAATCACAATGTAAGACAACTTAGACTGCTATCGTCACACGGGATGTACCAACAGACTCCCCCTTGACGATAGCTTCTAATAATTCACACATTTGATTTAAGAACATGGTTTATTATTGATTCAAAACACTACCAGCATACAGACCTTTTTCAACGCATACCTTGACCACATTTTCATACTTACTAGCTTCAGTATCCATATGTGCGTCACTGGAAATCTTACAGTTATACAAAATCTGCAGGTCTTCTTTAGATAGGTTCACCAGGTGAAGCGGGTCATAGACTCTAAGAATAACTTTTTCTTCTAAGTCTTCCATAACCGCTTCCCTAGTTTCCGTGTCAGCATACCACCACTTCAGATTTCGCAAAACATTCTGTGGCATTTTCTTCAGAGGTACCTTCCTCAGGCATTTCACTGGTTTGTACTGAATCCTCATCCAAGGTCGGCCTGTAAGAGGATCTATACGTGACTTATCCTCGACTCTTCTTCCGACCCTTGGACTCAACCGTTCAAAATTCCTAGATCTCCCCTCCTTTCTTATTATTCTTTCAATCACATTCGCATAAGGATCATCACCAATATTTATCAGATCTTTCCATGCAAGCGCTGTGATTTCAATCTTTGGAAGGGTGTTGAATGCTTTCAATGTTCGCCTAATGTACTGAAGCCCGTCTTTTCTTTTAATTATAAAAAGTTGAAGATCTCTGTCAAAGAACCAACTTAAGATTCGCTAAGATAGCTTCCCTGTACCAGGCACTTTCATTGATCTCCTAATTGCTAACTCCTTCTCTTCGGCTCTGAACCATAGCTTCCTTTTTTCTTCGTTACTTAGCTCTCTTGCTGGTTCTTCAGTCGATGACTTAGGATTCAAGGCAACATTCACTATGTCAACATCGACAATTCTATCTCCATCTATCATATAAGTGTCAGTGATAGGATTCTGCTGTACAACTATTTCGTCAGCTTCATCATCCTCATCAGCTACTACTTCATCTTCAGGTTGCCAATCTACTATCTCTTCCGGAATAAACTCTCCTTCTTCAAGCTCTTCATCTTCATAATCAAAACCTCCATCCAGTGTATCATCATCAAGATCCATGAGTGCTTCAATCATCTCACTGATCTCAAAGTCTGAAGGCTGTTTAGATGAACTAGCTTCACCCCTTTGTCCTTCGCCTTGACTAGGCTCCCCCTGAACTTGTATATCTTGAGCTGCAGGAAAATCTACAGACTCAAACTCTTTATTCGCACCGGGATCATTGCCTTCATTATCATCATCTTTTCGCTGTACTTCCTGATCTTTACAACTCGTCTCCCCCTGAGTTTGTAGATTTTTCATAAGTTGCTCTAGGAGGGACCGCATTGCTCGGATTTCAGACGATTGATCAGCAACAAATGATTTAATCTCCGTGTTTTCGTCTCTAACACTTTCAACAATCTTTCTCAGTTCTGCATTCTCCTTATCAAGATTAGAGTTATGCTCTTGGAGTTCACCGACTGCTTTTGTGAGAGTTATGATTTGAACGTTCTGAAAGTCGACCCGACTCTTGAGTTGCATGATTCGTTGATTGTCGGTATAGGCTGCTGATGTAGAAGGGATGGACTGAAAGGGAGCAGGATTGAATGGTTGGGGAATGTAGGGTTCATGTTGCTGAGGTGGCGGTGATGGTGGAGCTGTAACTTGGGGTTGGGTTTGGGTTTGAGGCTGAGGTTGTGCATCGACTCTGATGAAGTCCCCTGCATAAACCTGTGACGTTTGGCCCGTTGCCTTGTCACCAACTGAGCAGTCTCATCTTCTTCAAAATCTGACTCCTCCGATTCCCTGGCCTCTCGCCTCCTCGAACCACCTTCATTGACTATCAATCGCGAACCATAAGTTCCAATTTGAACTTCAGAAACTGCAGCTGCAGGAACTTCCTCTGAATCTGATTCGGATTCTGAAGATATTAATGCGTCAGCTGACCTTTCTGGTTGATATTCGTCAACATCGCGAAATATATTATCTTCATCTCCAGGCGGACTAAGCAGCTCACCCACTAATGCTGCTGCCACATCTTCATTTGCATTAGGACCAGAGGACCATATTTCCTCCAAGGTCTGAGCAATCTGCTCAGATTCGGGGACTGCACCTGAAGTCCCTGCTTCTTGTGCCTGTGGTTGTTCACTTGTTGAAGGCCTGGACGCCTGAATTTGACTAGCAGGTTGTTGCTGTTGGCGTCGTGGATCACGCGGCCTAGCACGCGGCTGTTGTTGGCGTTGCGGTTGCTGTTGCTGTTGCTGCTGTTGAATATCAACTACCCCTGCCCAGTTGGCATCACCTGGGGCTTGAAATTCCCTGTCTACAATTGCTCCAAATAATGGACGCGCCACCGGAACCGCTAACCTTCCTCGATGTGAGGAACAATCCGAAAAGATGCGCTTATCCATAATATTCACGCTCAAGGAATCCTCTGATTGTGGCAAATTCGGCAAGAAGTGCCTTATCAACATCATTACAAATCTTGGATACAGAAGGAATCTTTCTCTGTCAGGAGCTATAATCTGATGGATGAATTCCGAGAAAAACAACTGCGAGAAGCTGAACTTCCTATTATACACTATCGCAATCACCCCTGATTGGATCTTTGAGACGATGTAATCAAAACCAGCCTTCTTTGGCGCAAAACAAACCATGAACACGTGGACCAGAAATCGCCACTGCCCTATCAATCCACTTTTCATATAAGATGATTTCGTAACGTCCAGACTATAGCCCATTCTCAGAAACGCGGCTTGCCTAATACTCAATGGAAAGTCTATAGGCCCGTCTTCTTGTTCCTGTGAACCCAACTGTAGCACTTGGCGCAACATATCTGCTGAGAAGATTAGAGGTTGGCCAGCGATTCTGGTTCTTAGAACTGTCGGGGTGACAGTGCAATCAACTTGTAAATGGTCGTAAAACTGCCTCACATATGAAATAACAATTGGGATGTTATGGTATAGAGCAAAGCTAATCCTAGATTCAGCTAGGAAATCCAAAACTTGGCGATATCCCTGCGCCTCAGGGATATTATTGTCTGGATTAAGGACCATATTATGTTTCGGGACAAAAGCACGAACTGCCATATCTGCACAATAAATAAAACTGTTAGACTTATTAAAAATCAATAAACTTGTTTAAATTCAAAATTTGTTTTATTTTGTACTTGATTAAATACAAAATCCAACACAATTAAATTTCCACAAGTTTAATAAAGTTTAAATTAAACAAAATAAATAAAGTACAGATTCGAAGGGAACAGATTCAAAGTGTCCCTTTTCGAGTCTAATGGACAGATTCGAATATCATGGTCATCTCGAATCTAATGATAGATTCGAGAAGCCCATGAACAGATTCGAGAGTCCTAGAACAGATTCGAAGCCCCGACGAATGAATTTTCAACAAAAACCCAAGATTTTAACCATTTTGAACTTGGTAAATCACATACATTAGTTCAACTAGGTTCTAATCATTGATTTATGTCTTTAATTTGATCTTTTATAGGTCCAAACTTAGTTATTTAGCAAAAACCCTATTTTGACCCATAAAACTTCAAAATTTGATGTTTTAGCTTAAAATTGTGTATAAAACTACACAAATCTTGTACAATCTAGTTGATTATACCTAGAAGTGTTTGTAGACTCGAACACAACGTCTTCAAAGTCGACAAAATGTCGTTTAGTAGAGAAACGGTAGACTCGAGGACAGATTCGAAATCGCCAAAATAGATTCGAGAGTATAGATTCGACAACAGTAGGTATTAAATGACTTCACTGTTGACCTATATATACTACCAACCTTCGAGTCTAAGAGTAGATTCGAATCTACTGACAGATTCGAAGTACTCCTTATTCGAGTCTGTCTTAGATTCGAATCCTTCCAATACTTAGAAAATTTTCGAAAATTTTGAAATAAATTCAACATTTCCAACTTTTTCTACGGTATCGTGTAACCAGATAAACTATGCCAACTCTTTTACCCTAAGCTCAAGATAATTCACGCATTGTTTATTTTATCCAACTTTGAATGCACCCTCAGTAACTTTTGACCTTTTACCTAAACTAAAATGAAATAAAATAAACTAAGGTAAAAATAAAATAAAGTAAAATAAAATGTTGACCAAAAAAAATTTAATCTAGACTTAAGAAAAATTTGACAATCTAAGCTAAATACTTAACAACATTTTTGATGAGTATAGTCTAAGAAAGGTTCAATCAGATAGCGATGTCCGATACTAACTTTCAGTACTTAAACTTTCACACTTAGGAATTTTTGATTCCTTTGATTGTTCGTTGTGACATACCTATTTAGCCAATTGTTGGTATTTTACCCTGTTAAACATAAATACACTTCGGAATATCCCTTGGCCATTTTATTTATCAGGAAATTATCTTACGTGACTCAGACATAGACATACTTTTATGATCAAGGCACACAGACAAAAATTCTAACTTGTTGGTATTTGCAAACTTTCTTTAAAAGACAAACATCGGACACAGGTCTGTATTCTCATACAACAAAGTGTCTTAGTTCGACTTAAGGTTTATTTTTAAAGTTAGCAGATAGCGGTGACAGGTCTGTACTGACGTACAACAAAGCGACATGTCTGCTAACCCGAATCTAAACAGCGACAACAGGTCTGTACTTACGTACAACAGAGTTGCATGTTTTCGACTCTCAGTTTTTCATGATATTTCTATTCTTTCCATTTTCAGACGTATTTGATGTTGCTATACATCCCCAGAAAGTTTGCATACCTCATTTAGACTCAATGTTTGTATGTCTTGTAAATAAAAATTAAGACCGATTGGTCATACATCTAAGCTAGTGACACGTTTGACTTTTTCTAGAATATTTTATTAGCCTTTAGATACCCTATATGTATTATGCCTACCAACACATCAAACTAAATAAAGTATAACACTTAGGATTTAGTTGCATTATGTGTGAAAGCCTAAACACTTAGAGTCTGTAACGACGGTGCTAATTTTCGTCACTTTGAACCTATGTATCTAAGACTTAACTCCTTTTCTGATATTCTCCTTTTTTTGTATTTTTGTAATTTTCTCTCTTTTTTCTTTTGTTTTTCATAAGAAAAAGCAGTAAAATAAGCTAACCTACTAACTTACTAAAAATAGAAACTTACTAAAATTAGAAACTTACTAAAAATAGAAACTTTCCTAAATTAGCAGACTACTATGAAGAAAGAAATACTACGACTCTAAAAGAAAATAAACTTACTACTACTAAGGTCAAATTACTCTGGGTTGCGCATTCCGTTCAGTTGAATTAAATACTCAAACCGTGACTTATCAAACGCTTTGGTAAATAAATCTGCATTATTATCTTCTGTTGCCACCTTTACCAGTTTGATTAAGTTCTTTTCAGCACAATCACGAATAAAATGATGCCTAATGTCTATGTGCTTTGTTTTATTATGTTTAACTGGATTATTTGTTATAGCAATTGTAGATTGATTGTCTATCCTAATTGGAGTTTGAGTATAAGCCAAACCGTAATCCCGCAATTGTTGTTGTATCCACAGAACCTGTGAACAGCAACTACCAGCAGCTACATACTCGGCCTCGCACGTTGACACGGCTACCGATGTTTGTTTCTTGCATTGCCAGGACACCAATCTCCCTCCTAGGAACTAACAACCTCCAGTCGTTGATTTGCGTGTCAAGCTGCATCCTCCGTAGTCCGAATCTGTGAACGCCTCCAACTCTAGATCTCCCTCCGCGTGATACCAAAGTCCCAGCTTCGGTTTCGACTTGAGGTATCGTAGAATCCGCTTCACAGCTTTCATATGCATCTCCTTCGGATTCGCTTGAAACCTAGCACAAATACACACAGAAAACATTATGTCAGGTCTTGAAGCGGTTAAATACATAAGTGACCCAATCATGGCCCAATATAAAGTCGGATCCACATCGGTATCACTTTCAGTACCCGGCCCGAGATTGTGATTCACTTGAATCGGCGTGCTGAAGTGGGCAGTCAACTTAGTTCCCTCCATCCCAAACCATTCTAATATGTCATAGACATACTTAGTTTGATGGATAAACATCCCTTCCTTCTTTTGGTCAACTTGTAACCCTAAAAAGAAATTCAACTCTCCCATAGCACTCATCTCGAACTTAGACTTCATCACCTTTTCGAAATCTTTGCACATCTGTTCGTCTGATGATCCAAAAATGATATCATCGACGTACACTTGTACCAAGATAAAATGATCTCCCTTTCTCTTCACAAATAGAGTACTATCTATCCTACCCCTCTCAAAGCCATTTTCTAAAAGATGGTTGGATAGAGTCTCATACCATGCCCTAGGTGCCTGATGTAATCCGTAAAGAGCCTTATCTAAGCGATATACTCTATCAGGATATTTAGGATCTGTAAACCCGGGTGGTTGTTCTACATATACTAACTCCTTCACTTTCCCATACAGGAAAGCACTCTTAACATCCAGTTGATAGATTTTAAATCCTTTGAAGGAGGCAAAAGCTAAAAACAACCTAATTGCTTCTAACCTTGCTACTGGTGCAAAAACTTCGTTGTAATCGATTCCCTCCTCTTTGTTGAAACCCTTTACAACTAATCTCGCCTTGTTGCGCGTGACTATACCTCGATCGTCTCTTTTGCACTTAAAAACCCATTTGGTTCCTATTGCAATCTCCCCTCGAGGTAACGGAACTAACTACCACACTTCTAGTTTCCTAAATTGTGACAGTTCTTCCTGCATCGCTTCAACCCAGGAGTTGTCCTTAAGTGCCATTTGCACATTTTTGGGCTCTACTTGCGATATGAAACACGAATATAGACATGTGTGATATGCCTCGGAGTCGTTTATCATCGACAACAACACAGTGTTGTTATTTACACTACTCCGAGTCCTCACACCCTCGTTAGGATTTCCTATGATGCTTTCTATTGGATGGTTCTTGTTAATCCTAGAGGTCTCTATATCATCAACTCTTAGATTATCTCCTAAGTTGGATCCTATTTCACCTAATGGGGGAACAGGCTCAGCTTCTACATTTTCCTCCTCACGGACATTTTCCTCAGAGTTGGAACTCGATGCTTGAGTCTGATTCTCAGTGGTAGGTGCCTCTTGATTAGCAACTTCTGTAGACCCATCTATAGTCGCAGTAGGCTCGGACGTAGATTCGAACGTGGTCCTTGGAAAGATTTGGCCATCGTCGTTCAGATGCAACGTCGCCATGTCCTTCTCGATTGTACCTGCATTATCATCCAGAGGAATGTTAAATGACTCAAATAACTTATCATAGTCAAATATCCATTCCGGACCAGTTTGGGATTCATGTGTATAACTTGTGACTTCAATGTTATACACGATCTCCACAGTACCAGTTGTTTTGTTAAACACCCGCTTGTTTGGTGAGTTTGGCACATAACCTAGGAAGTATCCTTCGTCAGCCTTTTCACCAAACTTCGGTTGATGTTTTGTTCTTAAAAGTGTGCAGGGTACTCCAAACGGTTCGAATCCAGTTAAGTTAGGTGACCGTTTATTCAAAATTTCATAACATGTTTTGTTCAATGATTTGACTGTAAGGACTCGGTTTAAAATGTGGCACGCGGTATTCACTGCCTCCCCCCAAAACATGGTAGGAAGCTTTGAATCCGAAAGCATAGTCCTTGCAGCCTCAATCAAAGTTCTATTTTTACGTTCGGCCACCCCATTCTGTTGAAGTTCATATGGTGCACTGAATTGATGCACTATGCCCTTTGATAGGCAATATACACCAATTACAGTGTTTTTGAATTCAGTTCCATTATCACTACGAATACATTTAACCCTAGTGCCATATGAGTTCTCCACTTGGTCCAAGAACCCGATGAGCCTCGCAGCCGTCTCGTCCTTCGTACCTAAAAAGAAAACCCAAGAAAAACGTGAGTAATCGTCGGTGATAACTAAGCAGTACCAACTACCTCCAATACTCCTTTTGTTGATTGGGCCGAAAAGGTCCATGTGCAACAGATCGAATGTTGAGGCTATGGAATTCTGCTTCTTGGACTTGTGTGTCTTCTTGTGTTGTTTGCCCTTCATGCAAGGTAGAAACTTATCCTCGAACTGAAAACTTTTCATGGGCACACCCTGCACCAGTCCATGCTTCGTAATGTAATTCATTTTCCTCAGGTGCAGGTGAGCCATGCGTCTGTGCCACAGTACGGACTCCGTCTCTGAAGCTTTTGATAGTAAGCAGATCGGACCCATCGAAGTATCTGGCTTGTTCATATCGAGCATGTACAAGTCATTCTTCCTTGGCGCCCGCATCAATATCCAATCTTCAGGTATCTTGAATCCAGGCTTCAGCACTAACGCCTCAGTGTCAGTAAATAACACCGAGTTCTTCTTATCACAGATTTGAGAGACACTAATGAGATTATGAACCAGTTATCAACGTGATAAACTTGATCCAAAGTAATCGTCCCATTAGTGACTTCTCCAGTTCCAGTGATATTTCCACCCTTGTTACCCGCGAATGATACGAATCCCCTATTACCCCCCTTGAAGTATGTGAGAAGACTTCTTTCCCCCGTCATGTGCCTGGAGCAACCACTGTCGACGAACCACTTGTTGTTTGGACCGGTAGTTATCTCCTGCACATGAAAGAAAATAGGTTAGTTATCACGGGGAACCCAAGCCATGACTGACTTGGTAATACCATTCTCGTCCACATACGTGAACTCTTTCAAGTACCCAGTTCGCCTTTCAGGTGACCTGGGCCTTTGAACTGAATTCTGTTGTGGTGCCGAGTGATTTAGATGCACTCTTTGCCTTTGAGTAGGCATTTGGTGTGGTGCTCTAGAATAACTCTTATTATACTGCATTTCAGACTGTGATCCCTGAGCTCTTACCGGAACATAATGTCTAACGGGAGTATGTGACCTAACTGGAGTGTGTGACCTACTAGGTGTGGTGCTCCTATAGACTTGTTGAGGTGCTGACCTAGATTGATTAATGACACGATTCGGTGAATTTGTCCTAACCACTTCTTTTGGTCCAACCTTAACCGGTGTTTGTTTCACAACAGGTTTTGGTGCGGCCTGCACAGTTTTCTCGGTACTCTGAGAACTACTCGTGCTCGCCACACTTGTTGAGGGCTTAACAGGTGTTGGGTTCACTGTCTTAGGGGTAACATCTGCTTTCCTATTCGGACAGTGAGAAGCAACATGCCCTTTCTCGTGACATCTAAAGCAAGACATCTTATCCATGGACTTTTTGGTTGGTCCCCTAGATCTAGGTGTCTCACTAGTGTCTACTTCCTTTGGTACATCTACAGTGTCTGTCTCTTCGACCTGGTCAGCCCATGAACTTTTCTGTTTCTCTGCAGGTGTTTCACTGGAGGAAGACACAAATTTCACTTTCTTGACCTTGACAGTAGAGTCATCCACCTTAGGTGTATTTTCAACTGTAGGCTCAGGTGTCGGTTCAGGTAGGTCCTCTAAAACTACTGACTTGTCAGTTTTCTCCTGAGGCTGAGGCACATAGTTCGCATTGAATGGTGGAGGAATTTCGTGAAAACCTAGACCTACAGGCTTCTTAGACTGTCTTTGGGCATCTAAGACTTTTCCTAGGTTTAGGCTCGAATTCCTAAACTTTTCCAGCTTGCTATTTGCCTCTGCTACCTTAACTTTGGTCTCGGCTAGCTCTATGTCCTTATCTTTTAGACTTTTCGTCAAGGCCTCTACGTGCTGATACATAAGCTCTATCCTAACACACTGCTCACTCAGTTTGTCTTTTAGAACGATTACGTCTTGAGCATCAGCCTTAAGCTTTTCTTTTAAATCTTGTTTTATATCATTTAGGCTAGCGTTTTCAATTTTTAAATTTTCATTTTGAGCAGAGATGGTTTTGTGTGATTCTAAGACTAGATTTAACCTATCATTAGAAGTAGCACACAAAGCACATAATTCTGAAAATAGAGAATAAGAAAGACTAACCTTAGAGTTATCAGATTCCACGTTGGCCATCTGAGCAGCAAACTCCAGCACGGTCTGATCATTCGCTTTCTCTACCCACATCGGACTGCTGTCCCTTGTGGTCTGCTCGTCTTCTTCACAACCATTCTCCGTAACTTCAGCCATGAAAGCTCTAGCATTGGACTCAGGATGTGAACTCCAGTCATAGGAACCATCTAGCTGTCTGTCAGACGTGACATTGGATATTACACCCGCTAGATTGGCTTGACCAGATGAGGAACTCGGAAGGTATCTTTGTTGGGACTGATTTTGGTACTGTCCTTGATGCTGACTCTGTCCTTGGTATGATTCTACCTTCGGTCTTTGACACTCCCTGGCGAAGTGTCCCAATCCCTGACAGTAGTAGCATTTGACCTTAGACTTATCAAATCCTATCCCTTTGTTGTTCATTTGCAGATTCCTCCCAGTTCGCTTAATGAATCTTTTAACCCTCTGGGTCACCATGGCCAGTTGCCACTTAAGATCCATTTCCTCTAAGTCATCAGGGTCGACCTGATCATAATCTTCATCCCATAGAGCTGGGTCATTGATTTTCCCTTGAACACAATTTCCATAAGCTGCCACAAAGGAAGCAAGCAGATTCAAATGTTCTTCTGCGGACTTTGCGCTCATCGGCATCTTCGAATAGCTCTGACTTGTCGGTGCCTGATGGACTTGAGGTTGCGGTTCTTCCGATCTTCCTAACCCTAAGAACGCGCGATTCAGTGAGTCTTCGGACTCTGGTGGCGATGACGTTTCTCCGGTGAAAAACGCTGTAGCACTCTTCGGTTCAGCTGTCACTGATGATTTAGATGTCTTTCCAAAATACATAGCCGGATTCTGGACTTGCTCGTAATCAGTCTCAGCCTTAATCATCTCGAAGTGATATGCCCTCAACGTTCCCACAATATCATCAAGTGATTGAGCATAATACTTGTCCTCATTAAGCTTAATCATTGCCACGTACATAGCCCATTTGGCTGGTAGGGCATCAAGAAGCTTGTTGTTCTTGTCAGTGTCCGAATACTCAATTCCATGACTTTCAAGTTCAGTTATCAGATGATAGAACCTTGTGATAATATCATCCAACTGTTCATCCTTAATAGCCTTGAAAATTGCAAACTGTTGAGTCAACAGCTCTGTACGCTTTCTACGCACCCGAGGATTACCTTCACACCTTTTCTGGAGAGACTCCCAAAGTTCCTTCGACGTCCTTTGAGTCCGAAATGTGTGTAAAATATCTTGAGGTAAAGCCATACGGATAATGGAGAAGGCTTTGTTTTCAGCTTCAAATAGTTTCTTGTCATCTTCTTTCATCATCTGATATGACAAGACCTTTTGACGGCCTTCAACTTCAGATACTGGCGGAATGTACCCTTCATCTATGCACACCCACATGCGCATATCGTTGAATCGTACAAAATCCGTAAATCTGTCCTTCCACCAGTAATAATCCTCAACTTTCATCAGCTTTGGCGGTGCATTTGCCTTCCTAACTTCGTGATCCATCTCAAGGAATTTCTGAAGGTTTGACATCTTTTCTGAAAGAAATTGAATTTGAACTTAGTTAATTTAATTCGAAACTGATTTAGACTAACTTATTCGAATCTAGATAGAGTCGAAACTAATTAATATTAAATCTTTTGAAATTAAATTCGATTAAGTCTTAAAAGTCAATTAGATTCGAAATAAGAACAACTCCTTAGATTCGATGGTCCTTAGATTCGAAGGCTTCAGTAGATTCGAATGTCTAGCAGATTCGAAGCACAGAATCGAAACAGTAACAAACTCGAAATAAACTCGAAACAACACAGACTCGAGATCCAATTCGAATGAAGTAACAGATTCGAAACAAAGTAGACTCGAAACACACTGAAATTGACTCGAAAGGAGCGTATTTAGGTTAGACTCGAGACTAATGTAAAACCCTAATTACCCCTATAGAATCGAGCGCCGCAAACTCGAAAAACGGCTTACACGTTGAATTTTTGACGTTTTACAGATTAAACCACTATTTTTCAAACGAAAAATAATGATTTTGATCAAAAACGTGAAAAACAACAAAGTGTTTCCCGAATACGAATTTGCTAAGCTCAAAAACACGTTTTTGAGAGCAAAACCGTCCAACTAGCGTCAAGAAACCTAGAATGTATCTGATGAACACGAAGAACACCAAGAACACTCCGTTGTCTCTGATACCACTTGTAAGGTCTACGACTGCAAGATCTATCTAGACGCGGATCCGTGAACGAGTGCGGAATCCTCGTTGACGGTCAGACGGACAACTCTCAACCAACGGAACACGGAGACTATTAGACGCTGAACGAACGACACACGAACGATCCTACGTACTAATTCTCTCCGAAATGGCACTCACCTAGCTGATAAACTCGAGATCGCCTCTTGCTTAATTCCTCACGAATTCTGCAAAAAGTCTGATAATATTTCGAGTCTATCCCTAATTATAGACCCTGATTCGAGTCTGATGTGGGCCAAACTCGAATCTGGCCCAAGGCCCATTCGAGTCTGTCCAACATGACAGTCTCGAATCTATCCTATATTCGAATCTAAGGTCTCATTCGAATCTATCACAGATTCGAATGTATCCTCTTATGCAATTCGAATCTAGCCTTTGACATATACAACTAAGTGTTTGAAACTTATGATATTACCTTATGACTGATTTTATCTTTGAGCTTTATGTTTGAACTTCTTGTAATACGTTACATCAGGTTCAAACATACAAACACTGATAGTCATCAAACATACATAATATATATATACCAAACATATGCTAAATCACAATGTAAGACAACTTAGACTGCTATCGTCACACGGGATGTACCAACACAGACCATAGCTAAATTCAATCCTCAACTAAGTTTGAACCCATCTCAGATTCGAGCCCAATCCTTTGATTAACTTTTGTTATTTTGTGTGTTGACTATGTGTTTCATTCAATATATTCGAATTTAGAGAGTGGGTTTCAATTTTAGTCATTAAATTCGAATATGTGAGACTAAATTCGAACCCAATTCGAATTTAGGGGGTTAGATTCGAATTCCATTTCGAATTTAGGGGTTAAATTCGAATTCCATTTCGAATTTGGGTTAAAGTCGAAGCCTCTATTCGATTTTAGCTCCATTTCGAGTTTGTTCATGCATTTCGACTTTGTTCTTGGCATTCTTGAATTTGTTCATCATTTACAGCTTAAAACATACATTTCTAAGTCTAAAATCACGAATATGTTAACTATTAAGCCTAGTTTCGATTATATTATGCATACTCTATCATATTCTAGCTAAAACTCAAGCAAAATCAGCTTTATTCATGCAAGAAATGACAAACTCGAATTTCATGTCTTCAAAACCGAAATATAGAAACTTAAAAGGGTCGATTCTTACCTCAATTCGTACAAAATTACGAATGCAACCGTAGATTGTTGTAGTACTCCTCGAGATCTTTCCGATGACGTATAGAACTCGATAATCGGCCAGTGGGTTTGAAAGATAATCTAGAGAGAATTCTAGAGATATAAAGTAGAGAGAGAGAGTAAGTGTGGAATGAATGGCTTTTTGCCCTTTTTATTCATCTTTCATCATTTTTGCACATTTCACTCCTCAACTTATCCGGTCCCATTAAATACTGATTTATTCTTAGTTTTATCATTACTAACTTTTATAATTTATAATACTCCATAATATTAATCCAGAGTTCTCAATTTTCTTAAAATAACAACAAACTTTTTAATTATCCCAAATACATAATCCTTGCTCATATTTCAACTTAATTATAAAATATCCATCTAAATAAATCTGAATTACAGCAATTGAATTCGAGGATGTTATAGATATTTTCGAAAATAAAGGAATTTCAAACATAATAGTTTGAAATAGAATTATTTAAGACAATATCTGATATTTAATTGGAAGGTGGATTCAACATGCCGATATGGGATATGTTAGGCACAAAATGGCCTCAGTCAAACCTGCTCTACATCTTAGGGGGAGATTTTTAATCAAACATGTTTGAAGCACTTGAAGGTATAATTTAAGGCCTAATTATGCCTTATTGAAACCTAAAAAGTGGTTTGCAATATCAGCCCAAAGCTGTTTACCCAGTTGCATTCGTTGCAACAAAGGCAGATTGTCCAAACTGTTCTGTCTGCTGAACAGGCTGGACATAAACTGTCTACGCTGCTCTCTTCTATTGAGCAGCTTGGACAGATTCTAAGTGTTCTTTTCTTTGTGAATAGAACCTGTTCGTTGTGAACATGCTTAACACTTTATGGAATACGTTTCCAAGTCCTCATGTATTGTTTTTGGCTACAAGATCAGTTTACAAGTCGAAGACAAAGTGGAAAACAGAAACTGCACAGCCTGCCTACGCTGTTCTGTTACATGAAGACAAATGGATATCTGAAAAGGGTGACAGACCTTTTCTTATATTAAAATGGCCTTAGCAAAAGATGAAAGATTCAAAGTTCACATTCCTCTTTTGGTTAAAGCCTTATGCAACAATGACAAAAAGAAAAAGACAAAGATTCTACCATATGAAGACAAATCTGCTTTTTCAGAATGTGTAGAAAAGATGTCTTGTCTTTTTGGAAAGACTTTCCACTATCTCATCTGTCCAATGAGGAAGCTTCACTGAGATTCTCAGTGAGAATATAAAAGGAAGCTTCTAGGATTATGAGATATCCAAGAGAGTGTGAAATCAGATCGTGCATTAAAGTGTGTTTTTCATGCATGCAAATCTGCTTGAATATAACAGTACGTGTGTCTAAGCTGTTCATACTCAAGCTGTCCATCTGTGTCTTGTTAAATCAGTGAGTACATCTAAGTGAGTGTAGTCATTGTATCTAGTCTGAGTGAGTCTTAGATTAGTTAAACAACTGTTGTATCTTTCATCTCAGCTTGAACCTTTCCGCAGTCAAGCTTGTTTGTAATTAACACTTGTTGATAATATACATAAACATTGAGAAAAGAGTGTTGAGTTTTTAAATAGCTGTATACACCCCCCCTCTACAGCTTAGAATAATACACTAGGGAAACCTTTTGGGACCTACAACTGGTATCAGAGCAGATAGAGTGTGTGTCAACTCAAGATCTCTCATCTCCCTACTTTCCCATGGACAATAGTGCTGCAAGTTTCTCATCTTACTATGACAATGGGTCAATGGCCAAACCCCCCAAGTTCAGTCATCAGAACTTCTCTAGTTGGAAGTGCAGAATGATGCTCTATTTAGAGAATCTGGATGTACAACTGCCAGAGATAGTAATGGAAGGTCCCTATGTGCCAACTTCTTATACTACTATCACTCCTGCTGTTGAAGGAGCTGCCCCTAAAATCAGAACCTTTGAGAAGGCCAAAGCTCAGTGGTCTGATGAAGAGAAAAGACTGGTTGCTCTGGATGCAAAAGCCAGGAATAACCTTGTTATCTGTCTACCTGATGATGTGTTCAAACAGGTTGAGAAGATGAAGACTGCAAAGGAGATGTGGGATAGTTTGTGTGCCGTCTATGATGGTCCCACAATCACACTGGATAACAGGATTAACAATCTTGTTAGACAGTATGAACTCTTCTATGCAAAACCAAAGGAGTCACTCACAGAAACCTACACCAGGTTTACTGCTCTTATTAATGATCTCAAAGCTGTTGGGATCACAAAGGACAACCTGAATCTGGTGAACAAGTTCTTGGACATCCTTCCTGAAGAGTGGAACTACTTATCTACCATCTTAAGAAATTCAGGTACCATCAAAGGTATGGATCTTGTAAACTTATATGGATCCATACTGAATGATGAGTAGTCAAGGCAGCAGAAAAGAAATGCTTTGGAAATGTCTAAGAGAGGTGTTGCCTTAGTAGCGAGCGTGAGACAATCTGTTAGTAAGGTATGTGATGTGTGCACACAACCTGATCAACAGGCTGCTGATGATGAAAGGGAAGAAATGTCTGATGAGGAAGACAGTGCATATCTTGCTGAATTTGATGATGAGCAAATGATTGCAATGCTTGTCAAAAGGTTCAACAAGAAAAGGTTTGGAAGAAAAATGCTGCAGGGAAACTCAAATGCTGTAAAAAAGAAGGCATTTGATAAATCAAAGGCTGAGTGCTTTAAATGTGGCAAGACTGGCCATATAGCTGCTGACTGTGTGTCAAAAGCTGTTGGTCAATCATCCAAACCTTTCAAGACAAACAGGGATGATGGCTACAGGGTTAAGTACCTTATGGCCATGGCTAAGCTGAAAAGGTTGGAAAACTCAGTGGCTTCCAACAAGCAAAAGGGGCTCATGGCTGAGACATGTGATTGGGAGGAGTCTGATTCATCCTCAGACGAAGAAGACAACAACTGTCTGATGGCCAACACTGACGTCCCATCAACCACCAACTTCAAACAGGACTTGGCTGAAGCTGAAGCCTTCAGCAGGTTACAGAACTGGAACCCCACAATGATTTACAAGGTACAAAACTTTATGATTTACAGTTCTGAAGAAAAAGTAAAAATGTTTAAATACATGCTTGTTGATTTAAACGCTGCTGTTGAGAAGCATAATGTTTTACTATCTGAAATCTCTAAGCTTAAAACTGATATTGACATAAAATCCAGTAAACTGGACAGTTTCCATAACTTGGAAACTGAGCTTGATGAATTAAAACACATCAACTCCATTTTACAGAGAGACAGATGTAAAACATGCAAAGCTTCAAAATATAGTTGACTCTTGGTGCCAATCAGCAAAAAAAGTCAGCCATTGCATTAGTCAGCAGATCCCTGCACAAATCCAAGCCTATCTTGGAGGGGATCTTGACAAAGCAGCTTCTATTGTTGAGATATATAATCTGAAAGATGACTTATCCACTCTTGGTGAGCTTCCCAGCACTTTCATTCAGAAAGTGAATGGTAAGCTGGTCTCAACAAACAGGTTTGTCAGGCCTAAAAATACTGACAGTTTGTGTGTAAAAGCTCCAAAAGCTGATGATGGAATATGTTCTCGATCAAATCAGCCTACTAAGTTCTTTGCTGATTCACCCAAGCAGAAGAAAGGAAAACATGCTCAAATTGCAGCTATGGACACTAAACCTGTTGACAAAACAGGCTCTGGGTCCAAAGCTGATGGTAAGAGACCTGTTATCCTTTTGATGCTAAACATTTTGAGAAAAAGTTTTCAATAGGAAAACAACCTGCATGCAACAGGGGTAAGTCTCATGTTGGAAACAAATCTGCTGTGGTTTCAAATAAGTTTTTAAATCATAGTGGAAAACTGGTTATAAATGAAGGTAAGTCTTTCAGGACCAAAAGCAGTGATCATGTTGATAGGCAACATCAATCACATCTTAGTAAGGGCAAAGGCAAAGTCATTGCTCAACCTGAGAAACTTGGGAATAAGTTTCCCAAAGCTGTGGAAGGTCAAAAACCAATCAAGCTTCCTGTATTTGACATCTGTCCTCCCAAAAAGAGGAAAAAAGATACAGGCAAAGCTGTTGCCATTGTGCCTTCCGCCCAAGATGTTGATTCATTGAAAATTAGTATTAAGTTTGCTAAACCTGCTGATAAAATCAACATAAATAATTCAGAATGTGTTTCTGGAAGTTTTTCTTCCAAAAAGGCTAAAAAGAGAAAATGCTATAAATGTGGGAAGAAGATACACATGGCCAAAGCCTATCCTGAAACTGAGGACATGAGGCCTGTTGACTCTGCTACTTCCGTCATTTCTAAAACAAGCAGTGTTGGAAATAACTTAGTCAACGAAAATGGTATCCAAACTGATCCCATTCAAATAGGAAATATTAGTGTAGATATCACTAGCCCATCAACAAATGTTGATGAAGTAGGAGAACTCATCCCTATGATGAGTTCCCCTAAAAGTAACTAATATTTTCCTATGACACTCTACAGGAAAAACAACCATCCCAGGTTTGGTACTTGGACAGTGGCTGCTCAAGACACATGACAGGTTGTAAGGACCTGTTGAGTGATCTCAGGCCTGAAAAAGGGCCAAAAGTCACATTTGGTGACAATGTACAGGGATCCAAAGAAGAATATGGAACTCTTCAAGCTGGTGCTGCAGTGTTCAAAAGGGTAGCCTATGTGGTTGGGCTGAAACATAACCTTGTTAGCATAAGTCAACTGTGTGATGCTGGCTACAATGTTAACTTTGATGAGCACCTGGGTTACATATTGGATCCCCAAGGCAAAGTTGTTGCAGTGTGCTCAATGAAAGAAAGGGGTACATGTTGTGGACATGAAATCTGCTGATCCCACAACTGAAACCTGCTTTCTTACAAGAACCAATGCAGACCTGAACTGGTTATGGCACAAAAGGCTGTCACACCTGAACTTCAATAATATCAACAAACTTTGTAAGAAAGAGTTGGTAACAGGTTTGCCTTCTATAACCATTGTTAAGGATAAACTCTGCACAGCTTGTGAAAAAGGCAAGCAGAGAAAATCATCTTTCAAATCTAAACCCAATTTCTCTATTGATACTCCTCTCTTCTTATTCCACATGGACTTGTTTGGACCAGTCAATGTCCCAAGTCTAGGAGGAATAAGATACACTCTAGTAATGGTTGATGAGTTCTCCAGGTTTACATGGGTGATCTTTCTGAAGAGCAAAGGAGAGGCTGCTAGAGAAATCATTGGGTTTATCAAAAAGATGGAAATGCTGAACTCTGCTCAAGTCAAGCAGCTTAGAAGTGATCATGGTACCGAGTTCAGAAACAGTACCCTTGAGGACTTCTGTGAAGAAAGAGGAATCTCACAGAACTTTTCAGCAGTAAGAACTCCACAACAAAATGGAGTTGCTGAAAGGAGAAAAGAACTATCATTGAAGCTCCTAGAACCATGCTGTGTGCAACTGGTTTACCATCATCATTCTGGGCTAAAGCTGTCAACATTTCTTGCTTCACCTAAAATAGATCCTTAGTGGTGAGAAGGTTCAACAAGAATTCCTATGAGCTGCTCAAAGGAAGAAGGCCAAACATTAGCTACTTCCATGTGTTTGGATGTCCCTGCTTCATTCTGAATCAAAGGGACCCGCTGGCAAAGTTTGAACACAACAACAAGAGAAAGGTGATAGATGAATCTATCAATGTCACCTTTGAAGTGTCCAGGAGTGCTTCCACCAAAGCTGTTCTTGAATCTGTTTCAGGAGAATTCAGCTTTGATGATCTTATGCATTCTAACAGTGAAGAGAAGGACTCAAAAGCTTCCACTACATCCAGAGTGGAACCTGCTAATCATGATGGGCATGATGATGATTATGTTGATACACCCTGTGTGAATAAGTGTAATGACATAATTACAACATCATGTCCTAAACCAATCAATGCTGAGTTTCCTGGATCCTCTTTTGATATGTTCAACAATGGAGAGTCATGGTCTACAAGTGAACCTGCTAATCAGTGTTTCAGAGAAACAAAGTATGGAAGCTGGTCCCTGCTCCTAAAGGAAAAACTATAATTGGCACCAAATGGGTTTTCAGAAACAAGATGGATGAGCAAGGTCATGTCATTAGAAATAAGGCAAGACTAGTTACTCAAGGGTACAGACAAGAGGAAGGCATCGACTATGATGAAACATTTGCTCATGTGGCCAGGTTAGAGGCAATTTGTTTGTTTCTAGCCTACGCTGCTCATAAGAGCATGAAGGTATTTCAAATGGATGTGAATAGTGCATTTTTGAATGGTAAGCTGCAAGAAGAAGTCTATGTCAAGCAGCCTCCAGGTTTCGAAAATGAACATCATCGAGGTTTTATCTATAAGTTGGAGAAAGCTCTCTGTGGTCTAAAACAAGCCCCTAAAGCCTGGTATGACACTCTTACTGATTTCCTTTTGAGCAATGGTTATTCCAGAGGTAAAGTGGATACCACTCTGTTCATAAAGAAGGTGAAGTCTGATATTATGCTTGTTCAAATTTATGTGGATGACATAATATTTGGTTCTACTAATGAGCAGTTATGCAAGAATTTTTCACTACTCATGAAATCTAAGTATGAAATGAGTATGATGAGAGAACTAACTTTCTTTCTAGGATTACAGGTTAAACAAACCTCAAATGGAATTTTTATAAATCAAAGAAAGTTTACTTTAGATCTTTTGAAAAAGTTTAAATTTGGTCAAAGTTCTCCTATCAAAACCCCAATCAATGGCAACCAATGTAAAATTCGATGCTAATGCAAGTGGCAAAGCTGTTTCAGTAATAGCATACAGGGGCATGATTGGGAGCTTGCTATACTTAACTGCTAGCAGACCTGATATTATGTTTGCTACTTGTTTAGGTGCTAGGTTCCAAGCTGATCCAAAAGAATCACATCTAGCTGCTGTGAAAAGAATCTCCAGATACCTTAAGGGTACACCAGGTTTGGGTCTTTGGTATCCCAAAGACTCAAGCCTTGAGCTAACAGGTTATTCAGATTCTGATTTTGCAGGCTGCAGGCTAGACAGAAAAAGCACAACATGTGGATGTCAACTCATTGGTGGTAAGTTGATAAGTTGGTGTAGCAAGAAGCAGACCTCAGTTTCCATTTCTATTGTTGAAGCTGAATACATTGCTGCTGGAAGCTGCCGTGGGCAGATCCTATGGATGCAACATCAGCTTGAAGACTATGGACTTGTATAGAGGAAAACTCCTATTCTGTGTGACAATACAAGTGCCATAGCTATCTCCAACAATCCAGCATTTCATTCCAGAACAAAGCATATAGAGGTCAGACATCACTTCATAAGGGATCACATCCAGAAAGGTAATGTGAAGGTAAGTTTCATTTCCACAGATGAAACGCTTGCAGACATTTTCACCAAGTCTCTTGATGAAAACATGTTTAATTATCTTGTCAGCAAGTTGGGCATGTTAAATAAAAGTGACTAAGTGTCCTCAATGTTCTAAGACTTTATATGTCTCACGCTGCTCAAGTTTCTCAGAACAGCTTAGGCAGAACAGGATATGCATGGTTCTAGACTTAACCAAATTCTGAAAACTTGAACAACTTGAGCGTATAACTGGTTTGATAATATCAGTTTTTACCTCAAACCTGGTCTGTTTATCAAATCTCCAACCTGCTCACTCTCTTAATCTGTCATACAAGACATTGTCTTGTAAGCTGATCAGCTATTGAACACAAACTGTTCTCACATAGTTGAACAGGTTGAATGAACAGTTTGAATAGCGGACAGCTTGTGATGACCCTGCTCATCAAAGGTTTGACCAATAGCTTAGAACATCAGCTTTAATTACCTTTTTCACAATTAAGTTACTTAACTTTTGTTTTTATAAAAATTAATTACTGCGGATAATGTGTGTTTACGTGTGTTAGTGATTAAAAAGGGCTCAAGTGGTCTGCCAACCGTTCTGTTTTCCGTTAACGAACATTTCAAATCTACCGCCCAAACATTTCTCTCTCATACCCACTCACTTTCAAATCCTATAAATACCCCCTACTGTTTCATCTTCGTCTTCCTCACTACTTCCATAACTTCCAAAGAACCCTAAACCTCGACTAAGTGTCCTGTGCTACTACTTTCACTACTTCCGAAATGGCTCACCAAAAAACCTCTTTCTACATATATTAGTTGGTAACGACGTGCAAAAACACTCATCTGTTACCACAATGCTGACTCTGAAAGCTACCAACTACCTTGCCAACCTAACCATCCCCAAAAATTATGTAGGGAAAGGGTACGAAGAAATGGTGGAATTTCTGAAAGTTCACCCCCTGCACTATGCCATGACTGCCACTCCTGGTGTCTAGTACTAAGAAATGGTGTATGAGTTCTGGTACACCTGTGCCTACAACCCATATACCAAAGTCATAAGGGGAACAATACTCAATGGGACTCAGACCATTGAGATCACCACTTGTCTAATCAGGGAAGCTCTTCATCTCCCTGTGGCAGAAACCTATGATCAGCCACAGCCAAAAGATGAACAGATGAGAAATCTGCTACACTTCTGTGGTGTAGCACAACCCAAAGTTGGAGCTACACTATTTCGGAAGGATTTGTCTCCAACCTACAGTTTCCTATTTGCCTCGTTGGTGATGTGCTTCAGCAAGAAGGTAGGTTCCTTTGACCAACTAAGCCGTGATGAGATTCCTATAGTCCTGCAGCTTGTGGAGGGGACTACAATCAACATGGCCAAATGGATTTTCATGAATTTGAGGTATCTGGTGCAGCAGGAGACACGTCCAACTGCTGTTCGTTATCCCAGTGTTGGTACATCCCGTGTGACGATAGCAGTCTAAGTTGTCTTACATTGTGATTTAGCATATGTTTGGTATATATATATTATGTATGATTGATGATTATCAGTGTTTGTATGTTTGAACCTGATGTAACGTATTACAAGAAGTTCAAACATAAAGCTCAAAGATAAAATCAGTCATAAGGTAATATCATAAGTTTCAAACACTTAGTTGTATATGTCAAAGGCTAGATTCGAATTGCATAAGAGGATACATTCGAATCTGTGATAGATTCGAATGAGACCTTAGATTCGAATATAGGATAGATTCGAGACTGTCATGTTGGACAGACTCGAATGGGCCTTGGGCCAGATTCGAGTTTGGCCCACATCAGACTCGAATCAGGGTCTATAATTAGGGATAGACTCGAAATATTATCAGACTTTTTGCAGAATTCGTGAGGAATTAAGCAAGAGGCGATCTCGAGTTTATCAGCTAGGTGAGTGCCGTTTCGGAGAGAATTAGTACGTAGGATCGTTCGTGTGTTGTTCGTTCAGCGTCTAATAGTCTCCGTGTTCCGTTGGTTGAGAGTTGTCCGTCTGACCGTCAACGAGGATTCCGCACTCGTTCACGGATCCGCGTCTAGATAGATCTTGCAGTCGTAGACCTTACAAGTGGTATCAGAGACAACGGAGTGTTCTTGGTGTTCTTCGTGTTCATCAGATACATTCTAGGTTTCTTGACGCTAGTTGGACGGTTTTGCTCTCAAAAACGTGTTTTTGAGCTTAGCAAATTCGTATTCGGGAAACACTTTGTTGTTTTTCACGTTTTTGATCGAAATCATTATTTTTCGTTTGAAAAATAGTGGTTTAATCTGTAAAACGTCAAAAATTCAACGTGTAAGCCGTTTTTCGAGTTTGCGGCGCTCGATTCTATAGGGGTAATTAGGGTTTTACTTTAGTCTCGAGTCTAACCTAAATACGCTCCTTTCGAGTCAATTTCAGTGTGTTTCGAGTCTACTTTGTTTCGAATCTGTTACTTCATTCGAATTGGATCTCGAGTCTGTGTTGTTTCGAGTTTATTTCGAGTTTGTTACTGTTTCGATTCTGTGCTTCGAATCTGCTAGACATTCGAATCTACTGAAGCCTTCGAATCTAAGGACCATCGAATCTAAGGAGTTGTTCGAATCTGACATTATTTCGAATCTAATTGACTTTTAAGACTTAATCGAATTTAATTTCAAAAGATTTAATATTAATTAGTTTCGACTCTATCTAGATTCGAATAAGTTAGTCTAAATCAGTTTCGAATTAAATTAATTAAGTTCAAATTCAATTTCTTTCAGAAAAGATGTCAAACCTTCAGAAATTCCTTGAGATGGATCACGAAGTTGGGAAGGCAAATGCACCGCCAAAGCTGATGAAAGTTGAGGATTATTACTGGTGGAAGGACAGATTTACGGATTTTGTACGATTCAACGATATGCGCATGTGGGTGTGCATAGATGAAGGGTACATTCCGCCAGTATCTGAAGTTGAAGGCCGTCAAAAGGTCTTGTCATATCAGATGATGAAAGAAGATGACAAGAAACTATTTGAAGCTGAAAACAAAGCTTTCTCCATTATCCGTATGGCTTTACCTCAAGATATTTTACACACATTTCGGACTCAAAGGACGTCGAAGGAACTTTGGGAGTCTCTCCAGAAAAGGTGTGAAGGTAATCCTCGGGTGCGTAGAAAGCGTACAGAGCTGTTGACTCAACAGTTTGCAATTTTCAAGGCTATTAAGGATGAACAGTTGGATGATATTATCACAAGGTTCTATCATCTGATAACTGAACTTGAAAGTCATGGAATTGAGTATTCGGACACTGACAAGAACAACAAGCTTCTTGATGCCCTACCAGCCAAATGGGCTATGTACGTGGCAATGATTAAGCTGAATGAGGACAAATATTATGCTCAATCACTTGATGACATTGTGGGAACGTTGAGGGCATATCACTTCGAGATGATTAAGGCTGAGACTGATTACAAGCAAGTCCAGAATCCGGCTATGTATTTTGGAAAGACATCTAAATCATCAGTGACAGCTGAAACGAAGAGTGCTACAGCGTTTTTCACCGGAGAAACGTCATCGCCACCAGAGTCCGAAGACTCACTGAATCGCGCGTTCTTAGGGTTAGGAAGATCGGAAGAACCGCAACCTCAAGTCCATCAGGCACCGACAAGTCAGAGCTATTCAAAGATGCCGATGAGCGCAAAGTCCGCAGAAGAACATTTGAATCTGCTTGCTTCCTTTGTGGCAGCTTATGGAAATTGTGTTCAAGGGAAAATCAATGACCCAGCTCTATGGGATGAAGATTACGATCAGGTCGACCCTGATGACTTAGAGGAAATGGATCTTAAGTGGCAACTGGCCATGGTGACCCAGAGGGTAAAAAGATTCATCAAGCGAACTGGGAGGAATCTGCAAATGAACAACAAAGGGATAGGATTTGATAAGTCTAAGGTCAAATGCTACAACTGTCAGGGATTGGGACACTTCGCCAGGGAGTGTCAAAGACCGAAGGTAGAATCATACCAAGGACAATACCAAAATCAGTCCCAACAAAGATACCTTCCGAGTTCCTCAGCTAGATGGTTCCTATGACTGGAGTTCACATCCTGAGTCCAATGCTAGAGCTTTCATGGCTGAAGTTACGGAGAATGGTTGTGAAGAAGACGAGCAGACCACAAGGGACAGCAGTCCGATGTGGGTAGAGAAAGCGAATGATCAGACCGTGCTGGAGTTTGCTGCTCAGATGGCCAACGTGGAATCTGATAACTCTAAGGTTAGTCTTTCTTATTCTCTATTTTCAGAATTATGTGCTTTGTGTACTACTTCTAATGATAGGTTAAATCTAGTCTTAGAATCACACAAAACCATCTCTGCTCAAAATGAAAATTTAAAAATTGAAAACGCTAGCCTAAATGATATAAAACAAGATTTAAAAGAAAAGCTTAAGGCTGATGCTCAAGACGTAGTCGTTCTAAAAGACAAACTGAGTGAGCAGTGTGTTAGGATAGAGCTTATGTATGAGCACGTAGAGGCCTTGACCAAAAGTCTGAAAGATAAGGACATAGAGCTAGCCGAGACCAAAGTTAAGGTAGCAGAGGCAAATAGCAAGCTGGAAAAGTTTAGGAATTCGAGCCTAAACCTAGGAAAAGTCTTAGATGCCCAAAGACAGTCTAAGAAGCCTGTAGGTCTAGGTTTTCACGAAATTCCTCCACCATTCAATGCGAACTATGTGCCTCAGCCTCAGGAGAAAACTGACAAGTCAGTAGTTTTAGAGGACCTACCTGAACCGACACCTGAGCCTACAGTTGAAAATACACCTAAGGTGGATGACTCTACTGTCAAGGTCAAGAAAGTGAAATTTGTGTCTTCCTCCAGTGAAACACCTGCAGAAAAACAGAAAAGTTCATGGGCTGACCAGGTCGAAGAGACAGACACTGTAGATGTACCAAAGGAAGTAGACACTAATGAGACACCTAGATCTAGGGGACCAACCAAAAAGTCCATGGATAAGATGTCTTGCTTTAGATGTCACGCGAAAGGGCATGTTGCTTCTCACTGTCCAAATAGGAAAGCAGATGTTACCCCTAAGACAGTGAACCTAACACCTGTTAAGCCCTCAACAAGTGTGGCGAGCACGAGTAGTTCTCAGAGTACCGAGAAAACTGTGCAGGCCGCACCAAAACCTGTTGTGAAACAAACACCGGTTAAGGTTGGACCAAAAGAAGTGGTTAGGACAAATTCACCGAATCGTGTCATTAGTCAATCTAGGTCAGCACCTCAACAAGTCTATAGGAGCACCACACCTAGCAGGTCACACACTCCAGTTAGGTCACATACTCCCGTTAGACATTATGTTCCGGTAAGAGCTCAGGGATCACAGTCTGAAATGCAGTATAATAAGAGTTATTCTAGAGCACCACACCAAATGCCTACTCAAAGGCAAAGAGTGAATCTAAATCACTCGGCACCACAACAGAATTCAGTTCAAAGGCCCAAGTCACCTGAAAGGCGAGATGGGTACTTGAAAGAGTTCACGTATGTGGACGAGAATGGTATTACCAAGTCAGTCATGGCTTGGGTTCCCCGTGATAACTAACCTATTTTCTTTCATGTGCAGGAGATAACTACCGGTCCAAACAACAAGTGGTTCGTCGACAGTGGTTGCTCCAGGCACATGACGGGGGAAAGGAGTCTTCTCACAGACTTCAAGGGGGGTAATAGGGGATTCGTATCATTCGCGGGTAACAAGGGTGGAAATATCACTGGAACTGGAGAAGTCACTAATGGGACGATTACTTTGGATCAAGTTTATCACGTTGATAAACTGGTTCATAATCTCATTAGTGTCTCTCAAATCTGTGATAAGAAGAACTCGGTGTTATTTACTGACACTGAGGCGTTAGTGCTAAAGCCTGGATTCAAAATACCTGAAGATTGGATATTGATGCGGGCGCCAAGGAAGAATGACTTGTACATGCTCGATATGAACAAGCCAGATACTTCGATGGGTCCGATCTGCTTACTATCAAAAGCTTCAGAGACGGAGTCCGTACTGTGGCACAGACGCATGGCTCACCTGCACCTGAGGAAGATGAATTACATTACGAAGCATGGACTGGTGCAGGGTGTGCCCATGAAAAGTTTTCAGTTCGAGGATAAGTGTCTACCTTGCATGAAGGGCAAACAACACAAGAAGACACACAAGTCCAAGAAGCAGAATTCCATAGCCTCAACATTCGATCTGTTGCACATGGACCTTTTCGGCCCAATCAACAAAAGGAGTATTGGAGGTAGTTGGTACTGCTTAGTTATCACCGACGATTACTCACGTTTTTCTTGGGTTTTCTTTTTAGGTACGAAGGACGAGACGGCTGCGAGGCTCATCGGGTTCTTGGACCAAGTGGAGAACTCATATGGAACTAGGGTTAAATGTATTCGTAGTGATAATGGAACTGAATTCAAAAACACTGTAATTGGTGTATATTGCCTATCAAAGGGCATCGTGCATCAATTCAGTGCACCATATGAACCTCAACAGAATGGGGTGGCCGAACGTAAAAATAGAACTTTGATTGAGGCTGCAAGGACTATACTTTCGGATTCAAAGCTTCCTACCATGTTTTGGGGGGAGGCAGTGAATACCTTGTGCCACATTTTAAACCGAGTCCTTACAGTCAAATCATTGAACAAAACATGTTATGAAATTTTGAATAAACGGTCACCTAACTTAACTGGATTCGAACCGTTTGGAGTACCATGCACACTTTTAAGAACAAAACATCAACCGAAGTTTGGTGAAAAGGCTGACGAAGGATACTTCCTAGGTTATGTGCCAAACTCACCAAACAAACGGGTGTTCAACAAAACAACTGGTACTGTGGAGATTGTGTATAACATTGAAGTCACGAGTTATACACATGAACCCCAAACTGGTCCGGAATGGATATTTGACTATGATAAGTTATTTGAGTAATGTAGGTACAATAGAGAAGGACTTGGCGACGTTGCATATGAACGACGATGGCCAAATCTTTCCAAGGACCACGTTCGAATCTACTTTCGAGCCTACTGCGACTATAGATGGGTCTCCAGACGTTGCTGATCAAGAGGCACCTACCACTGAGAATCAGACTCAAGCATCGAGTTCCAACTCTGAGGAAAATGTCCGTGAGGAGGAAAATGTAGAAGCTGAGCCTGTTCCCCCATTAGGTGAAATAGGATCCAACTTAGGAGATAATCTAAGAGTTGATGATATAGAGACCTCTAGGATTAACAAGAACAATCCAATAGAAAGCATCATAGGAAATCCTAACGAGGGTGTGAGGACTCGGAGTAGTGTAAATAACAACACCGTGTTGTTGTCGATGATAAACGACTCCGAGGCATATCACACATGTCTATATTCGTGTTTCATATCGCAAGTAGAGCCCAAAAATGTGCAAATGGCACTTAAGGACAACTCCTGGGTTGAAGCAATGCAGGAAGAACTTTCACAATTTAGGAAACTAGAAGTGTGGGAGTTAGTTCCGTTACCTCGAGGGGAGATTGCAATAGGAACCAAATGGGTTTTTAAGTGCAAGAGAGACGATCGGGGTATAGTCACGCGCAACAAGGCGAGATTAGTTGTAAAGGGTTTCAACCAAGAGGAGGGAATCGATTACAACGAAGTTTTTGCACCAGTAGCAAGGCTGGAAGCCATTAGGTTGTTTCTAGCGTTTGCCTCCTTCAAAGGCTTTAAGGTATATCAACTGGATGTTAAGAGTGCTTTCCTGTACGGGAAAGTGAAGGAGTTAGTGTATGTAGAACAACCGCCCGGATTTACAGATCCAAAATATCCTGAGAGAGTATATCGCTTAGATAAGGCTCTTTACGGATTACATCAGGCACCTAGGGCATGGTATGAGACTCTATCCAACCATCTGTTAGAAAATGGCTTTGAGAGGGGTAGGATAGATAGTACTCTGTTTGTGAAGAGAAAGGGAGATCACTTTATCTTGGTACAAGTGTACGTCGATGATATCATTTTTGGATCATCAGACGAACAGATGTGCAAAGATTTCGAAAAGGTGATGAAGTCTAAGTTCGAGATGAGTGCTATGGGGGAGTTGAATTTCTTTTTAGGGTTACAAGTTGACCAAAAGAAGGAAGGGATGTTTATCCATCAAACTAAGTATGTCTATGACATATTAGAACGGTTTGGGATGGAGGGAACTAAGTTGACTGCCCACTTCAGCACGCCGATTCAAGTGAATCACAATCTCGGGCCGGGTACTGAAAGTGATACCGATGTGGATCCGACTTGATATCGGGCCATGATTGGGTCACTTATGTATTTAACCGCTTCATGACCTGAAATAATGTTTGCTGTGTGTATTTGTGCTAGGTTTCAAGCGAATCCGAAGGAGATGCATATGAAAGCTGTGAAGCGGATTCTACGATACCTCAAGTCGAAACCGAAGCTGGGACTTTGGTATCACGCGGAGGGAGATCTAGAGTTGGAAGCGTTCACGGATTCTGACTACGGAGGATGCAGCTTGACGCGCAGATCTACAACTGGAGGTTGTCAGTTCCTAGGAGGGAGATTTGTATCCTGCAATGCAGAAACAAAATCGGTAGCCGTCAACGTGCGAGGCCGAGTATGTTGCGCTGGTAGTTGCTGCTCACCAGGTTCTGTGGATACAAACAACAATTGCGGGATTACGGTTTTGGCTTACACTCAAACTCTACTTAGGATAGCAATCAATCTACAATTGCTATAACTAATAATCCAGTTAAACACAGTAAAACAAAGCACATAGACATAAGGCATCATTTTATTCGTGATTGTGCTGAAAAGAACTTAATCAAACTGGTAAAAGTGGCAACAGAAGATAATAATGCAGATTTATTTACCAAAGCGTTTGATAAGTCACGGTTTGAGTATTTAATTCAACTGAACGGAATGCGCAACCCAGAGTAATTTGACCTTAGTAGTAGTAAGTTTATTTTCTTTTAGAGTTGTAGTATTTCTTTCTTTATAGTAGTCTGCAAATTTAGGAAAGTTTCTATTTTTAGTAAGTTTCTAATTTTAGTAAGTTTCTATTTTTAGTAAGTTAGTAGGTTAGCTTATTTTACTGCTTTTTCTTATGAAAAACAAAAGAAAAAAGAGAGAAAATCAGAAAAATACAAAAAAAAAAGAGAATATCAGAAAATGAGTTAAGTCTTAGATACATAGGTTCAAAGTGACGAAAATTAGCACAGTCGTTACGAACTCTAAGTGTTTAGGCTTTCACACATAATGCAACTAAACTCTAAGTGTTATACTTTATTTAGTTTGATGTGTTGGTAGGCATAATACATATAGGGAATCTCAAGGCTAATAAAATATTCTAGAAAAAGTCAAGCGTGTCACTAACTTAGATGTACGACCAATCGGTCTTAATTTTTATGTACAGGACATACAAACATTGAGTCTAAATGAGGTATGCAAACTTTCTGGGGATGTATGGCAACATCAAATACATCTGACAATGGAAAGAATAGAAATATCATGTAAAACTGAGAGTCGAAAACATGCAACTCTGTTGTACGTAAGTACAGACCTGTTGTCTCTGTTTAGATTCGGGTTAGCAGACATGTCGCTTTGTTGTACGTCAGTACATACCTGTCACCGCTGTCTGCTACCTTTAAAAATAAACCTTAAGTCGAACTAAGACACTTTGTTGTATGAGAATGCAGACCTGTGTCCGATGTTTGTCTTTTAAAGAAAGTTTGCAAATACCAACAAGTTAGAATTTTTGTCTGTGTGCCTTGATCATAAAAGTATGTCTATGTCTGAGTCACGTAAGATAATTTCCTGATAAATAAAAAGGCCAAGAGATATTCGGAAGTGTAGAATGTTTAACAGGGTAAAATACCAACAATTGGCTAAATAGGTATGTCACAACAAACAATCAAAGGAATCAAAAATTCCTAAGTGTGAAAGTTTAAGTACTGAAAGTTAGTATCGGACATCGCTATCTGATTGAACCTTTCTTAGACTATACTCATCAAAAATGGTGTTAAGTATTTAGCTTAGATTGACAAATTTTTCTTAAGTCTAGATTAAATTTTTTGGTCAACATTTTATTTTACTTTATTTTATTTTTACCTTAGTTTATTTTATTTCATTTTAGTTTAGGTAAAAGGTCAAAAGTTACTGAGGGTGCATTCAAAGTTGGATAAAATAAACAATGCGTGAATTATCTTGAGCTTAGGGTAAAAGAGTTGGCATAGTTTATCTGGTTACACGATACCGTAGAAAAAGTTGGAAATGTTGAATTTATTTCAAAATTTTCGAAAATTTTCTAAGTATTGGAAGGATTCGAATCTAAGACAGACTCGAAAAAGGAGTACTTCGAATCTGTCAGTAGATTCGAATCTACTCTTAGACTCGAAGGTTGGTAGTATATATAGGTCAACAGTGAAGTCATTTAATACCTACTGTTGTCGAATCTATACTCTCGAATCTATTTTGGCGATTTCGAATCTGTCCTCGAGTCTACCGTTTCTCTACTAAACGACATTTTGTCGACTTTGAAGACGTTGTGTTCGAGTCTACAAACACTTCTAGGTATAATCAACTAGATTGTACAAGATTTGTGTAGTTTTATACACAATTTTAAGCTAAAACATCAAATTTTGAAGTTTTATGGGTCAAAATAGGGTTTTTGCTAAATAACTAAGTTTGGACCTATAAAAGATCAAATTAAAGACATAAATCAATGATTAGAACCTAGTTGAACTAATGTATGTGATTTACCAAGTTCAAAATGGTTAAAATCTTGGGTTTTTGTTGAAAATTCATTCGTCGGGGCTTCGAATCTGTTCTAGGACTCTCGAATCTGTTCATGGGCTTCTCGAATCTATCATTAGATTCGAGATGACCATGATATTTGAATCTGTCCATTAGACTCGAAAAGGGACACTTCGAGTCTGTTCCCTTCGAATCTGTACTTTATTTATTTTGTTTAATTTAAACTTTATTAAACTTGTGGAAATTTAATTGTGTTGGATTTTGTATTTAATCAAGTACAAAATAAAACAAATTTTGACTTTAAACAAGTTTATTGATTTTTAATAAGTCTAACAGTTTTATTTATTGTGCAGATAGGGCAGTTCGTGCTTTTGTCCCGAAACATAATATGGTCCTTAATCCAGACAATAATATCCCTGAGGCGCAGGGATATCGCCAAGTTTTGGATTTCCTAGCTGAATCTAGGATTAGCTTTGCTCTATACCATAACATCCCAATTGTTATTTCATATGTGAGGCAGTTTTACGACCATTTACAAGTTGATTGCACTGTCACCCCGACAGTTCTAAGAACCAGAATCGCTGGCCAGCCTCTAGTCTTCTCAGCAGATATGTTGCGCCAAGTGCTACAGTTGGGTTCTCAAGAACAAGAAGACGGGCCTATAGACTTTCCATTGAGTATTAGGCAAGCCGCGTTTCTGAGAATGGGCTATAGTCTGGACGTTACGAAATCATCTTATATGAAAAGTGGATTGATAGGGCAGTGGCGATTTCTGGTCCACGTGTTCATGGTTTGTTTTGCGCCAAAGAAGGCTGGTTTTGATTACATCGTCTCAAAGATCGAATCAGGGGTGATTGCGATGGTGTATAATAGGAAGTTCAGCTTCTCGCAGTTGTTTTTCTCGGAATTCATCCATCAGATTACAGCTCCTGACAGAGAAAGATTCCTTCTGTATCCAAGATTTGTAATGATGTTGATAAGGCACTTCTTGCCGAATTTGCCACAATCAGAGGATTCCTTGAGCGTGAATATTATGGATAAGCGCATCTTTTCGGATTGTTCCTCACATCGAGGAAGGTTAGCGGTTCCGGTGGCGCGTCCATTATTTGGAGCAATTGTAGACAGGGAATTTCAAGCCCCAGGTGATGCCAACTGGGCAGGGGTAGTTGATATTCAACCGCAGCAACAGCAACAGCAACAGCAACCGCAACGCCAACAACAGCCGCGTGCTAGGCCGCGTGATCCACGACGCCAACAGCAACAACCTGCTAGTCAAATTCAGGCGTCCAGGCCTTCAACAAGTGAACAACCACAGGCACAAGAAGCAGGGACTTCAGGTGGAGTCCCCGAATCTGAGCAGATTGCTCAGACCTTGGAGGAAATATGGTCCTCTGGTCCTAATGCAAATGAAGATGTGGCAGGAGCATTAGTGGGTGAGCTGCTTAGTCCGCCTGGAGATGAAGATGATATATTTCGTGATGTTGACGAATATCAACCAGAAAGGGCAGCTGACGCATTAATATCCTCAGAATCCGAATCAGATTCAGAGGAAGTTCCTGCAGCTGCAGTTCCTGAAGTTCAAATTGGAACTTATGGTTCGCGATTGATTGTCAATGAAGGTGGTTCGAGGAGGCGAGAGGCCAGGGAATTGGAGGAGTCAGATTTTGAAGAAGATGAGACTGCTCAGTTGGTGACAAGGCAACGGGCCAAACGTCACAGGTTTATGCAGGGGACTTTATCAGAGTCCGATGCACAACCTCAGCCTCAAACCCAAACCCAACCCCAAGTTACAGCTCCACCATCACCGCCACCTCAGCAACATGAACCCTACATTCCCCAACCATTCAATCCTGCTCCCATTCAGTCCATCCCTTCTACATCAGCAGCCTATACCAACAATCAACGAATCATGCAACTCAAGAGTCGTGTCGACTTTCAGAATGTTCAAATCATAACTCTCACAAAAGCAGTCGGTGAACTCCAAGAGCATAACTCTAATCTTGATAAGGAGAATGCAGAACTGAGAAAGATTGTTGAAAGTGTTAGAGACGAAAACACGGAGATTAAATCATTTGTTGCTGATCAATCGTCTGAAATCCGAGCAATGCGGTCCCTCCTAGAGCAACTTATGAAAAATCTACAAACTCAGGGGGAGACGAGTTGTAAAGATCAAGAAGTACAGCGAAAAGAGTCTGTAGATTTTCCTGCAGCTCAAGTTATACAAGTTCAGGGGGAGCCTAGTCAAGGCGAAGGACAAAGGGGTGAAGCTAGTTCATCTAAACAGCCTTCAGACTTTGAGATCAGTGAGATGATTGAAGCACTCATGGATCTTGATGATGATACACTGGATGGAGGTTTTGATTATGAAGATGAAGAGCTTGAAAAAGGAGAGTTTATTCCGGAAGAGATAGTAGATTGGCAACCTGAAGATGAAGTAGTAGCTGATGAGGATGATGAAGCTGACGAAATAGTTGTACAGCAGAATCCTATCACTGACACTTATATGATAGATGGAGATAAAATTGTCGATGTTGACATAGTGAATGCTGCCTTGAATCCTAAGTCATCGACTGAAGAACCAGCAAGAGAGCTAAGTAACGAAGAAAAAAGGAAGCTATGGTTCAGAGCCGAAGAGAAGGAGTTAGCAATTAGGAGATCAATGAAAGTGCCTGGTACAGGGAAGCTATCTGAGCGAATCTTAAGTTGGTTCTTTGACAGAGATCTTCAACTTTTTATAATTAAAAGAAAAGACGGGCTTCAGTACATAAGGCGAACATTGAAAGCATTCAACACCCTTCCAAAGATTGAAATCACAGCGCTTGCATGGAAAGATCTGATAAATATTGGTGATGATCCTTATGCGAATGTAATTGAAAGAATAATAAGAAAGGAGGGGAGATCTAGGAAGTTTGAACGGTTGAGTCCAAGGGTCGGAAGAAGAGTCGAGGATAAGTCACGTATAGATCCTCTTACAGGCCGACCTTGGATGAGGATTCAGTACAAACCAGTGAAATGCCTGAGGAAGGTACCTCTGAAGAAAATGCCACAGAATGTTTTGCGAAATCTACATTGGTGGTATGCTGATACAGAGACCGGGGAAGCAGTCATGGAAGATTTTGAAGAAAAGGTCATCCTTAAAGTCTATGACCCGCTTCACCTGGTGAACCTATCTAAAGAAGACCTGCAGATTTTGTATAACTGTAAGATTTCCAGTGACGCACATATGGATACTGAAGCTAGTAAGTATGAAAATGTGGTCAAGGTATGCGTTGAAAAAGGTTTGTATGCTGGTAGTGTTTTGAATCAATAATAAACCATGTTCTCAAATCAAATGTGTGAATTATTAGAAGCTATCGTCAAGGGGGAGTCTGTTGGTACATCCCGTGTGACGATAGCAGTCTAAGTTGTCTTACATTGTGATTTAGCATATGTTTGGTATATATATATTATGTATGATTGATGATTATCAGTGTTTGTATGTTTGAACTTGATGTAACGTATTACAAGAAGTTCAAACATAAAGCTCAAAGATAAAATCAGTCATAAGGTAATATCATAAGTTTCAAACACTTAGTTGTATATGTCAAAGGCTAGATTCGAATTGCATAAGAGGATACATTCGAATCTGTGATAGATTCGAATGAGACCTTAGATTCGAATATAGGATAGATTCGAGACTGTCATGTTGGACAGACTCGAATGGGCCTTGGCCCAGATTCGAGTTTGGCCCACATCAGACTCGAATCAGGGTCTATAATTAGGGATAGACTCGAAATATTATCAGACTTTTTGCAGAATTCGTGAGGAATTAAGCAAGAGGCGATCTCGAGTTTATCAGCTAGGTGAGTGCCGTTTCGGAGAGAATTAGTACGTAGGATCGTTCGTGTGTCGTTCGTTCAGCGTCTAATAGTCTCCGTGTTCCGTTGGTTGAGAGTTGTCCGTCTGACCGTCAACGAGGATTCCGCACTCGTTCACGGATCCGCGTCTAGATAGATCTTGCAGTCGTAGACCTTACACCCAGATTTTGTGAGCCTCATCTTCAAGCACATCTGTGTTGAGCAACTGTATAACTCTCAGCCTTTACTTCATACTGCTACATTTCCTGTCATAGGAAATAGATTTTTCTACACTCCAGTTCTCCCAAATGAGCCTCCTCTATCTACTCCCATGAAGAGTTTGCTAGGATTGGTGGAAGGACCCTCTGCTGTGAGGGTGGATTCAGAAGCTGCTCCCAAAGAAAAATCCAAATCCAGGGTCAAGTTTGTTAAGAGGACACTGGAAACGACTGAAGATGGGCCTATCCACAAGAAGGCCAAAACAACCAAGTCTAAGTCTGCACCATCAGCCTCTGTGCCTGAGGGGGAGCAGGCTTCTCACCTTGCTTCATTTGTTGAGCCTGAAGCCTTTGTGGCTGGTGCCTCTCTGGCACCTTAGACTATGGAACAAGCCAACCCACCTGTTTCTGACCCAGTCTTAAAACCAGTCCAATCAGATCCCCTCATCTCCTCTCCACAACATCCATCATCCACCTCCTCTCTCAGATCATACCAACGCAAATCCCTTGCCAAAAAGAAACCATCCGCCAAAAAAGCCCAAACCAACCCCTCTGTTCCCTCTTAACAGGGTTTAGTTGAAAAAGAAGCTCACCCTGCGGCCTTTCCTATGTTGGGAGAAGGTTCAACACATTTGGAGCCTGATTCACTCCAAAAAGAGTCTACCCAAAGTCCGCCTAAGCACTCTAGTTTCTCCTAGCAGGAACCAGTTGTACATATGGAGACAGCCACATAACCTATTCCAGCCTCCCAACAGGCTGAGAATATTGAAAGACAGGAGTTCTCTCCACTCCATACTGAGTCCACACAGTCCCCACTTCATACTTCCTCACACCCTAACTCTGCACGAGGTGCCAAACATGCTGGATTAGACCATCCAGTGGATCACCCCCCCACTTCTGCGCCTCATGATGCAGCTGTTCTACACCAAACCGTTGCTGAAGGACCAACCACCCAAGCTGATGAACCTCAGGGATCATACCATCCCTCTGGTGAGGCTGCTCCTGTCATGCAAACTCCATCAGCAGGTTTCACCACTGCTGATGTTGAAATGCAAATCCCATCTCCCCATGATGAGGTCCCTTTAAACCAAGGTGCTGCAGAGGGAACAACCCCTAGCCTTAATGAAGGTGCTGCAACACAAGCAGCATCTGAAAGGCTACCAACCTCTACCCCTTCTCCGAATGAAGCAGTGACAGCCACTGCCGGGGGACCCCTTGACCCTTCCAACCTGGGCCATATTACTTTTTCCCAGGCTATGGAACTTCTATAGTCATCCTTCCCTCTCCATCAAATCCCCAAACACCTACCTCATCATCATCATCTCATCCATGACCCTTTACACAATCCAAACAGTCTACTCATACACCTCCATCTCCAATTTCACACTCTGTGTCTGCCCAGCTACAAGGATTCTTTGATGTGTTCAAAAATTCCTTTCCATCCACTCATCATAGTTGCTTGCACTTACTGCACAGCTGCAAAATATCTCAACTTCCCTCTCCTCATTTCTTTCACACCAACAGGACTCCGTGTCCTCTATGACATCCATATCCCAACAGCTGTCCAGTCTCCTCACTACTTGCACTACTACCCTTCCTACCACATTGGCCAGGCTAAACACTCTAATCGTCTCTCTATCAAACTCTGTGTCAGCAAACCTTGCTGATGTGCAGGACTCTCTTGAGTTACATCTTGCAAAGCTTCAAAGTCTGCTATTCACAACTTCTAATAGAAAAAATGTTCAACAATCATCCTCTCTTCAAACCTGTGTATCCCAACTTGCAGAGGTGAAGGACAATCTGGCTTTCTTAGTGCATAGCCTGGTTGGCCCCAAGCCTGCTACCAAAACTGCTGTCAAGCCTGCTAAATTCGTTTCTTCAGGCAGACCAGTGGTTGAAGGTGTTGGTCCATCTCCTTCAAAGGGGGAGAAGTTGTCTGCCTCGAAGACTAAGTCTAAGGGGGAGAAAACCTCTTCTCCTAAGGAGAAATCAGCATCTACTGGTCAAACAGCAGGTGCATCTGTAACAGGTACAGGTCCAGTTGAAGGTGCCTCTCATCAAATTGAAACTGCTCAGCCTACTCAGGCTGGATCTCCAAACCCTGCACAATCTAAGGAGGAGGAATCCATTCTTGAGGACATGCCAAACGGCAAAAGGAGGCATTTAATTATGGAAGAAGAAGAAGAGGAAGATATTCCTGAAGCTGCCCCCACTAAAACAGCTAAAGGAAAATAATAAGCAGCTGTAGACCCTGATCACCAGAAAGCAGCAGAGCTGAAGTTTGACAGAGTAAGGGCTAAGGAAATGGGTATGCCTATGGACAAATATTATGAGTTCAGACATGAACAGCTCAAAGCCATGGAAGCACTGAGAAAAGAATAGGCCTTTGCCAAAGCTGCAAGATCCTTTGCACTCAAAGAGGCAAGCAAAATCAACATGCCCTCTTTGGATGTGCAAAGAAAACTGCTGGAAGCTGCTAAAGAATCAGCTGGTGAAAAGGAAGGTGAACAGGAAAAGGGTGCTCTGGTCTCTGTGACCAAGTCTAAGGAATAATCCTCTGCAAGAGCCAAAATCCATTTTGACAACTTGGCAAGAATGAAATTCTTTGATGTAGCTGAAAGAAGGCTAGCCAAGGAAGCAATTGTCAAAGCTGTCCCCACATCAAGTGAAACGTCTGCTCTCTACGGATCTATCTTGACGCGACACCTTCCAACGAGTGCGGAATCCTCGTTAGTGGCTTGACGGATATATCACGCACACCGAAACACGGAGACTACCACGAGTGCGGAATCCTTTCGGAACCATAGATTTAACAGTTCAGCCCTAGATGGCTCTCTCTCAGCTTCCTCCAACTCTGAATCTTCTACAGATGCCAGGTTAATCTCATCAATGTCAATCACATTTTGATTATTTTGTACATATAGCACAGTGATAGGCTGTGAATGGATGATCTCTTCATCAACATTATCATCTTCATCTTCCACAGTCTCTTCCTCGGATTTCCAATCAACTATGTCTTGAGGAACAAACTCCCCTTCTTCCAAATCTTCAATATCATCTTCAAAATCAAATTCTGTTTCTTCCTCATCAATATCGATTAGAGCGTCAATCATCTCGCTCTCAATGGCCTTCGAAGTCTCACCATCAGCTCCTTCAATTTCAGTAGACTGACTAGGCTCCCCCTGAACTGATGGATGCTGAGCAGTTGGAAAATTTTATGGCTCACTTTCTTTTCGTGCATCGGGATCATTGTCATCGTCATCTTCTCTCCTTATCTCTTGAGCTTCTCTGCAGCTGGTCTCCCCCTGAGGCTGAAGATTTTTCATTAGCTGTTCAAGGAGGGACTTCATGGTTCTGATTTCAGCAGCTTGATCAACCACAAATGTTTTCAATTCAATATTTTTTCCTGATCAACTTTGCATTATGCGCTTGTAGGTCATTAACTGCTTTTTTCAGTTGGAAGATTTGGACTGTCTGGAAATCTACTTTGCTTCGGAGCTCTAAGAATCGCTGGTTGTCCGTGAATGTGGATGATGTGGATGGAACGGATGTTCTTGGAGGTGGCGTGATTGATGGTTGAACAGATGGTTGAACGGATGGTTGTATAGCAGGAATCTCAAATTCTGAAGCAGAAGCAGATGAAGCTCCCTGCATGAACCTGTGCCTTTTTGCATTTATCTTGGCACTAAAGGAGTAGGATCTTCAGCTTCAAAATCAGAATCGTCGTCCCATCTGAATCCCTAGCTGCTCTTTTTCCTTCCTCTCTTTCACTTACCACAACTCTTGATCCGTATCTTCCTATTCGGACAGACAGATTAACTGATTCAGCGGGTACTTCTTCAACCTCTATCTCTTCAGCTTCCTCAGACTCCGATTCTGAGGTGGTCACTGCTTGACCTTCTTCCTCAGGCTGATATTCATCTATTTCTCGCATAAGATCATCGTCATCAGCTGGAGGCTCCAAGAGAGAACCAACAAGCTCTGCAGTAATATCTTCTTGTGCATGAGAACCCTGTGCCCAAATTTAGGTGCAAAGCACACCATAATGACGTGCTCTAGATACCTACATTGGCCTATCAGACCGCTCTTCATATATGAGGCTTTAGCTATATCCAGTCCATAACCCATTCGTAAAAAGGCTGCTCGCATTATGTCCAATGAGAAATCGATTGGCCCAGCTTCCTGTTCTACAGTCCCCAGCTGCAAAACTCTTCGTAGCATATTCGCAGAAAACACAAGGGGCTGCCCGGCAACTCTTGTCCTTAATACCGTTGGCGTCACTGTACAATCGACTTGCAAGTGATCCCAGAATTGCCTAACATATGGCAATATGATATGTACATTATGAGAAAGGGCATATGACACCCGGGAATTTGCCAAGAAATCCACCATTGGTCTAAACGACTGAGCTTCAGGAAGCTGCCGATCTGGCGATATCACCATATTATGCTTCTGAAAAAAGGCTCTTTCACCTATATCTGCACATTAAACAGTAACATATATTAGAAATAAAAATGAAACTTGTTTAAATTCAAATTTATTTTATTTTGAACTTACAAAGTTCAAAATCCAACACATGTGAATTTCTACAAGATTTAATTTAAAATTATGCGACCATTTCGTTTTTAAAACTAAATTCGAAGTTCATGTTCGAATTTGACTTGAATTCAAGTTTGCTGACAAATTCGAATGTACTGACAAATTCGAAGAAGATGAATAAACTCGAATTCGGTCACATTCAAACACAAATCCATGATTTAAACCCCATTAGACTTAGAAAATTGTATTCACTAGTCCTAGTAGGTTCTAACCGAAGATATTTGTAACTAATTTAAGGTTTCACCGGGTAAAAGTTGTGATTTTGAATCACTAAGTTTAAAGCCTTGAAACTTAAAAATCCGTTGATTTTTTTTTGCAATAAATGAGTCCTAGACTACCTAAATCTTGTATAACACGTATGTAAGTTCGAGAAATAGTGAAATAATCGAATCGGCAATAAGTTCGAAATCGCTCTGAGCAAGTTCGAAGAAACAAAATCGAATGTAGGTGACATTAATGAGTCACTGTTGACCTTTATATACTAACCACCTTCGAACATGCATTAAATTCGAATTTACTAGACAGTTTTGAATATCAATTCGACTTTGTCTTGAATTCGAACATTAATTGAAAATTTTTAAAATCTTTGAATAAAACTTAATTTTTTCAAACTTTTGCAACTTTAACGAGCAACGACATAAACTTTGCAATCTTATTCACACAAAGTTATAGATTTTTATGCAATGTATGTTCATTCAACTAAAAATGCATCCTCAGTAACTTTGACCTTTTTCCTAAAAATAAAAATAAAAATAAAAATAAAAATAAAAATAAAGATAAACTAAAATAAACTAAAATTAAGATAAAATAAAGTAAAATAAAATAGAATAAATTTTTGAACAAAATTTAAACTTAAACTACTCTAAAATACTTTTAAATTTATATCATATACTAACAGAATATATTTGGCGAGAAAGTCTAAGAAAGGTTCAATCAGATAGCAGTGTCAAATACGCACTTTCAGTATCTTACTTTCACACTTAGAAATTTTTGATTCCTTTGATTGTTTGTCGTGACACACATTTCTAGGAGATTGTTGGTATTATTTTCCCTTTAAACATTTTACACTTTGAAATATCCCTTGGCCTTTTATTTATCAAAAACTTACCTTACGTGACTCATACTTAGACATACTTTTATGATCAAGGCATACACACAATGATTATAACTTTTTCGATATTGCAAATTTTCTTTAAAAGGCAAGCGTCGGACACAGTTCTGTATTTACATACAACATAGTGTCTTAGTTTGTCTTAAAGTTTATTTTAAAGCTTGCAAGACAGCGGTGACAGGTCTGTACCGACGTTCAACAAAGCGACTTATCTTGCTAACTCTAGTCAAACCAGAGGCAACAGGTCTGTACTTACGTAGAACAGAGTTACTTGTTTTGACTCTCAATTCAGTATAATGATTTTTATATTCTTTTCTTTTCTTTAAGATGTATCTGATGTTGCTATACATCCCCCAGAAAATTTGCATACCTCATTTAGAATCAATGTCTGTATGTCTCTAACATAAAAATTAATACCATTTGGTCATACATCTAAGTTAGTGACACGTCTGACTTTTTCTTGAATATTTTAGCCTTGAGACTCCCTTTTTGTATTATGCCTACCAACACATCAAACTTGATAATGTATCCCACTTAGAATTTTAGGTGCCTTATGTTTGAAAGCTTAACACTTAGAGATTGTATCGATCGTGCTAATTTTCGTCATTTTGAACCTATGTATCTAAGACTAAACTCATTTTCTGATATTCTCTGTTTTTGAACTTTTTATGGTTTTCTCTCTTTTTTCTTTTGTTTTGCATAAATAACAGTAAGGAAATATACTAACCAACTAACTTACTATAAAAGGAAATAAATTCTTCTAAGCTACTAAACTTACTATAAAAAGAAAGAAATTCTACTGCTATAAAAGGAAATAAATTCTACTAAGGTCAATTTACTCTGGATGACTTTCGATTCAAGCTGCATCCTCCATCGTCTGAATCCATGAATGCCTCCAATTCCTGATCACCATCCGCGTGCTACCAAAGTCCCAGCTTTGGTTTCGACTTGAGGTATCTCCGAATTTGCTTCACAGCTTTCATGTGCATCTCTTTTGGATTAGCTTGAAACCTAGCATAAATACACACAACAAACATTATGTCAGGTCTAGAAGCAGTTAAATACATAAGTGATCCAATCATGGCCCAATATAACATCGGATCCACATTGGTATCACTTTCTGTACCCGGTCCGAGATTATAATTTACTTGAATCGGGGTGCTGAAGTGAGCTGTCAGCTTGATTCCTTCCATCCCGAAGCACTCTAGAATGTCGTAGACATACTTCGTCTGATCAATAAACATGCCCTCCTCCCTCTGTTCGACTTGCAAACCCAGAAAGAAGTTTAACTCACCCATAGCACTCATCTCAAACTTAGACTTCATCACCTTTTCAAAGTCTTTGCACATCTGCTCGTCTGATGACCCGAAAATGATATCATCGACGTACACTTGTACCAGGATGAAATGTTCACCTTTTCTTTTCACAAACAGCGTACTATCTATTCTCCCTCTTTCAAACCCGTTGTCCAAAAGATGATTAGATAGTGTTTCGTACCACGCCCTTGGTGCTTGATGTAGTCCATACAAAGCCTTATCTAACCGATACACTCTGTCTGGATATTTCGGATCTGTAAACCAGGGCGGCTGTTCCACATACACCAGTTCCTTCACTTTCCCATAATGAAAAGCACTCTTTACGTCGAGTTGATAAACCTTAAAACCTTTGAAGAAAGCAAAAGCTAGAAACAAACGGATTGCTTCAAGCCTTGCCACTGGCGCGAACACTTCATTGTAATCGATTCCTTCCTCTTGGTTGAAACCGTTTACCACTAGTCTTGCTTTGTTGCGAGTAACTATACCCCGATCATCTCTCTTGCACTTCAAAACCTACTAGGTTCCTATTGCAACTTCTCCTCGAGGTAATGGAACTAACTCCCACACTTCAAGTATCCTGAACTGTGACAGCTCTTCCTGCATCGCTTCAACCCAAGAGTTGTCTTTCAGTGCCATTTGCACATTCTTTGGCTCTACTTGTGAAATGAAAGGCCTCGCAGTCATTGATCATCGACAACAACACTGTGTTGTTATTCAAGCTACTCCTAGTCCTCACACCAGCATTAGAATTTCCTATGATACTCTCAACTGGATGATCCTTATTAATTCTCGATGTTTCTATCTCGTCAACCCTAAGATTATCTCCTAAATTTGATCCTATCTCACCTAACGGGGGAACGACCTCAGACTCTACATTTTCTTCTTCATGGACACTGTCTTCAGAATTTGAACTTGTTGTCTGATTTTCGTTTGTAGGCATTTCAGAATCATTTTCTGCTGGAGATCTATCTTCAGTTGTTGTAGGCTCAGATGTTGATAGAACGGTCGTCCTCGCAAAACTTTGACCCTCGTCATTTAGATTTAATGACGACTAGTCATGTTCGATTGTACCTGCATTTCCATCCAAAGGAATGTTAAATGATTTAAACAGTTTGTCATAATCAAAAATCCATTCCGAACCAGTTTGGGGTTCATGTGTATAATTTGTAACATCAATGTTATACACAATTTCTACTGTACAATTTGATTTATTAAAAACGCTTTTATTTGGTGAGTTCGGCACATAACCTAGGAAATAACCTTCGTCAGCCTTTTCACCAAACTTAGGTTCACGTTTTGTTTTCATTAACGTGCATGGTAACCCAAATCGTTTGAAGCCAGTTAAATTTGGTGGCCTCTTATTCAAAACTTCATAACAGGTTTTGTTCAGTGATTTGACTGTAAGGACCCGGTTTAAAACAAGACACGCGGTATTCACTGCCTCCCCCTAAAATATGGTAGGAAGCTTTGAATCCGAGAGCATGGTCCTTGCTGCCTCAATCAAATTCCTGTTTTTCCGTTCGGCCACCCCATTTTGTTGTGGCTCATATGGTGCACTAAATTGATGCATTATGCCCTTTGATAGGCAATATACACCAATAACCGTGTTTTTAAATTCCGTCACGTTATCACTCCTGATACGTTTAACCCACGTCCCGTATGAGTTTCCCACTTGGTCTAGGAACCCGATGAGCTTGGCAGCCGTCTCGTCCTTTGTACCTAAAAGGAAAACCCAAGAAAAGCATGAGTAATCATCAGTAATAACCTAACTATACTAACTACCACCTATACTCCTTTTGTGATTGGTCCGAACAGGTCCATATGCAACAAATCAAACGTGGCAGCTATTGAGTTCTGAGTCGTGGACTTGTGTGCCTTCTTGTGTTGTTTTCCTTTCTTGCACGTCAGACACTTGTCTTCAAACTGAAAACACTTCATTGGAACACCTTGCACCAATCCATTTTTCATAATGTAATATATTTTCCATAGGTTCAAGTGTGCCATGCGTCTGTGCCATAAAACTGATTCTGTTTCTGAAGCTTTAGATAGTAGACATATTGGTCCCATTGAAGATTCCGGCTTGTTCATATCTAGCATGTACATGTCATTCTTCCTTGGAGCCCTCATCCGTATCCACTCTTCAGGTACTTTGAATCCCGGTTTCAGCACTAACGCCACAATATCATTTAAAAGTACCGAGTTCTTCTTATCACAGATTTGAGATACACTAATGAGATTGTGAACCAGTTTATCAACGTGATAAACTTGATCTAGTTTGATAGTGCCATTAGTGACCACTCCAGTACCGGTGATATTTCCTCTTTTATTGCAAGCAAATGATACAAAACCCTTGTTCCCTCCCTTGAAGTCTGTGAGTAGACTTCTTTCCCCAGCCATGTGCCTCGAGCAACCACTGTGGACGAACCACTTGTTGTTTAGACCTGTAGTTATCTCCTGCGCATGAAAGAAAAGAGGTTAGTTATCACGGGGAACCCAAGCCATAACTGACTTGGTAATACAATTCTCGTCCACATACTTGAACTCTTTCAAATACCCATCTCTCCTTTCAGGTGACTTGGGTTTTTGATTTAGAGCCTGTTGTGGTGCAGAGTGATTTAAGTTCACTCTCGGCCTTTGTGTAGGCATTTGCTGTGGAGCTCTAGAATAGTTTCGATTATAAGGCATTTCCGATTGATATCCCTGAGCTCTACCTGGTGTTTGATGTCTTACAGGAGTGTGTGACCTAACCGGAGTGTAAGCTCTGCTAGGTGTAGTACTCCTATAATTTTTTTGCGGTCCTGACCTAGATTGATTAGTGACTCTATTCGGTGAATTAGTCCTAATCATATCTTTTGTTAAACCTGACACAGCTGTTTGTTTCACAGTAGATTTTGGTGTGGCTTGCAAAATTTTCTCAGTGTTATGAGAACTACTTGTGCTTGCAACACTTGTAGAAGGTTTAAGTTGTTCAGGCTTTCCAGTTTTAGGTGTAGAGTCTACCTTCCTATGTGGAAAACTAGAAGCAACATGACCCTTTTCATGATATCGAAAGCAAGACATTTTGTCAATCGACTTTTTATGTGTGCCCTTTGACTTAGGTGTCTCACTAGTGTCTGGTTCTTTCGTCTCAACTATAGTGACTGGTTCCTCCTCTTGATCATTAAAGTCAATTCTGGTGTGTCCTACAGGCTTATCACTAGTGGATGGCACAAATTTGAGCTTCTTAATCTTCACATTATTACTAGTCACCTTAGTTTCTTTATCCTTAACAATTTCAGACATAGGTTCAGGTGCTACCTCTGATTCAACTGAATTTTCAGTTTTCTCCTGAGGCTAAGGTACATAGTTATCATTGAAAGGTGGAGGACTCTCATTATATCCTAAACCTACAAATTTCTTAGACTGATGCTGTGCATCTAAGATCTTCCCTAGGTTGAGTGATGAGTTCCTAAACTTTTCCAGTTTACTATTCACCTCGGCTACCTTAACCTTAGATTCAACTAGCTCTACCTCTTTGATCTTAAGCTCTTTGGTCATTACCTCAACATGTTCATAAATCAGTTCTATTCTAACACACTGCTCACTCAGCTTGTCTTACGTCACTATGAGATCTTGTGCATCTGCCTTAAGCTTATTTCTAAGGTCTTCCTTTATATTAAATAGGCTAGCGTTGTCTGATTTTAAGGATTCATTCTGAGCAGTTATAATTTGATGTGATTCTAGTACTAAGTTTAATCTATCATAAGATGTAGCACATAAAGCACATAAATCACGGAAAATAGAGAAGTTCAGAATTACCTTGGCTTGATCTGATTCCACGTTGGCCATCTGTGCGGCGAACTCCAGAATCGTCTGATCTTCTAACTTTTCTACCAACATAGGACTGCTATCATTTTGATTGATGTCCCTTGTCTGTTCCTCTGCTCCGACAGTTCCAGTCTCCGTGACTACAACCATAAAGGCTCAAGCGTTAGATTCTAGATGTGTACTCCAGTCATATGTTCTATCGAGCTGTCTGTCAAATGTGACATTGGATAACAGACCAACTATATTTACCTGACTGCTTGAACTACCCTGCTGATATTTCCCTTGAGATTGATTCTGATACTGGTTCTGGTAGTTCTTGACTTTAGGTCTCTGACATTCTCTAGCGAAGTGTCCTAACCCTTGGCAGTTGTGACATTTAACTTTGGATTTATCAAACCCAATCTTATTGTTACTGACGTTGAGATTTCTGACCGTTCTCTTGATAAATCTTTTAACTCGTTGAGTTACCATGGCCAGTTGCCATTGCAGATCCATCTCCTCTAGATCATCAGGGTCCACCTGATCATAATCCTCATCCCATAGCGCAGGATCGTTGATTTTCCCTTGAACGCAATTGCCATAAGCGGCCACAAATGAAGCCAACAGATTTAGATGGTCTTCAGCTGATTTTGCGCTCATCGGCATCTTTGAATACCCTTGAGATGTAGATGTAGATGGAGTTGACTTTTCTTCTGGTCTAGAAAACCCTAAGAAAGCCCTGCTCACTGAGTCTTCGACTGCAACCTGAGTCGATGTTTCTCCTGAAAAGAATGTTGTAGCCGTCTTCACGTCACTTGCCCCTGAAGGTTTGGACTTCCCAAAATACATATCCGGATCATGTACCTGATCATAATCCCATTCCTTCTTCAGCAATTCAATGTTATAGGCCCTCAGCGTTCCTATGACATTTTCTAGAGTTAGAGTATAGAACTTGTCTTCATCATGTTTTATCAGCGCCACATACATTTCCCATTTGGCTGGTAAAGCATCTAGAATTTTGACAATCTTCTCTGACTCACTGTACTCGACATCATGGTTGTCAAACTCAGTTAACAGATGATAGAATCTGGTAATTGTCTCACCCATCTTTTCGTTCTTCAACCCCTTGAATATCGCAAACTGTTGTTTGAGCATTTCCATTTTATTGTTTCCTAACCATGGGATTTCCCTCACACCGTTTCTCCAAAGCATCCCACAATTCTTTTGCTGTGCGTTGATTGCGAAATGTGTGTAGGATCTCCTGAGGTAAAGCCATTCTAATGATCGAGAATGCACGGTTCTCAGCCTCATAAAGCTTCTTTTCATCTTCTGATATGACAAGACACATTGACGGCCTTCAACCTCGGTAGTAGGAGGAACATACCCCTCGTCTATACAAATCCACATCCTCATGTCATTAAATCTAGCGGAGTTGGCGAACCTATCCTCCACCAATAATAATCCTCCAATTTCATCAACTTTGGTGGAGAATTTGGTTTTCCGACCTCGTAGTCCATCTCAATAAATCGAATGTAGGTGACATTAATGAGTCACTGTTGACCTTTATATACTAACCACCTTCGAACATGCATTAAATTCGAATTTACTAGACAGTTTCGAATATCAATTGGACTTTGTGTTGAATTCGAACATTAATTTAAAATTTTGAAATTCTTTGAATAAAACTTAATTTTTTCAAACTTTTCCAACTTTAACGGGCAACGACATAAACTTTGCAATCTTAGTCACACAAAGTTATAGATTTTTATGCAATGTATGTTCATTCAACTAGAAATGCATCCTCAGTAACTTTGACCTTTTTCCTAAAAATGAAAATAAAAATAAAAATAAAAATAAAAATAAAGATAAACTAAAATAAACTAAAATTAAGATAAAATAAAGTAAAATAAAATAGAATAAAATTTTGAACAAAATTTAAACTTAAACTACTCTAAAATACTTTTAAATTTATATCCTATACTAACAGAATATATTTGGCGAGAAAGTCTAAGAAAGGTTCAATCAGATAGCAGTGTCAAATACGCACTTTCAGTATCTTACTTTCACACTTAGAAATTTTTGATTCCTTTGATTGTTTGTCGTGACACACATTTCTAGGATATTGTTGGTATTATTTTCCCTTTAAACATTTTACACTTTGAAATATCCCTTGGCCTTCTATTTATCAAAAAATTACCTTACGTGACTCATACTTAGACGTACTTTTATGATCAAGGCATACACAGAAAGATTATAACTTTTTCGGTATTGCAAATTTTCTTTAAAAGGAAAGCGTCGGACACAGTTCTGTATTTACATACAACATAGTGTCTTAGTTTGTCTTAAAGTTTATTTTAAAGCTTGCAAGACAGCGGTGACAGGTCTGTACCGACGTACGACAAAGCGACTTATCTTGCTAACTCGAGTCAAACCAGAGGCAACAGGTCTGTACTTACGTAGAACAGAGTTACTTGTTTTGACTCTCAATTCAGTATAATGATTTTTATATTCTTTTCTTTTCTTTAAGATGCATATGATGTTGCTATACATCCCCCAGAAAATTTGCATACCTCATTTAGAATCAATGTCTGTATGTCTCTAACATAAAAATTAATACCATTTGGTCATACATCTAAGTTAGTGACACGTCTGACTTTTTCTTGAATATTTTAGCCTTGAGACTCCCTTTTTGTATTATGCCTACCAACACATCAAAATAGATAATGTATCCCACTTAGAATTTTGGGTACCTTATGTTTGAAAGCTTAACACTTGGAGATTGTATCGACTGTGCTAATTTTCGTCATTTTGAACCTATATATCTAAGACTAAACTCATTTTCTGATATTCTCTTTTTTTGAACTTTTTATGGTTTTCTCTCTTTTTTCTTTTGTTTTGCATAAATAACAGTAAGGAAATATACTAACCTACTAACTTACTATAAAAGGAAATAAATTCTTCTAAGCTACTAAACTTACTATAAAAAGAAAGAAATTCTACTGCTATAAAAGGAAATAAATTCTACTAAGGTCAATTTACTCTCGATTACGCATTACGTTAGTTGAACTAACAACTCAAAACGTGACTTATAAAAAGCTTTGGTAAATAAATCAGCATTATTATCTTCCGTTGCTACTTTTACCAGCTTGATTAAATTCTTTTCAGCACAATCACGTATAAAATGGTGTCTAATGTCTATGTGCTTTGTTTTACTGTGTTTTACTGGATTATTGGTAATTGCAATAGTTGACTGGTTATCTATCCTAATGGGAGTATGAGTATAAGTCAAACCGTAATCTTGCAATTGTTGTTGTATCCACAAAACCTGTGAACAGCAACTACCAGCAGCTACATATTCGGCCTCGCACGTTGACACGGCTACCGAAGTCTGTTTCTTGCATTGCCAGGATACGAGTCTCCCTCCATAGTCTGAATCCATGAATGCCTCCAATTCCAGATCACCATCCGCGTGCTACCAAAGTCCCAGCTTCGGTTTCGACTTGAGGTATCTCCGAATTCGCTTCACAGCTTTCATGTGCATCTCTTTTGGATTAGCTTGAAACCTAGCATAAATACACACAACAAACATTATGTCAGGTCTAGAAGCACTTAAATACATAAGTGATCCAATCATGGCCCAATATAACATCGGATCCCCATCGGTATCACTTTCTGTACCCGGCCCGAGATTATGATTCACTTGAATCGGGGTGCTGAAGTGAGCTGTCAGCTTGATTCCTTCCATCCCGAAGCACTCTAGAATGTCGTAGACATACTTCGTCTGATTAATAAACATGCCCTCCTCCCTCTGTTCGACTTGCAAACCCAGAAAGAAGTTTAACTCACCCATAGCACTCATCTCAAACTTAGAATTCATCACCTTTTCAAAGTCTTTGCACATCTGCTCGTCTGATGACCCGAAAATGATATCATCGACGTACACTTGTACCAGGATGAAATGTTCACCTTTTCTTTTCACAAACAGCGTACTATCTATTCTCCCTCTTTCAAACCCGTTGTCTAAAAGATGATTAGATAGTGTTTCGTACCACGCCCTTGGTGCTTGATGTAGTCCATACAAAGCCTTATCTAACCGATACACTCTGTCTGGATATTTCAGATCAGTAAACCCGGGCGGCTGTTCCACATACACCAGTTCCTTCACTTTCCCATTAAGAAAAGCACTCTTTACGTCGAGTTGATAAACCTTAAAACCTTTGAAGGAAGCAAAAGCTAGAAACAAACGGATTGCTTCAAGCCTTGCCACTGGCGCGAACACTTCATTGTAATCGATTCCTTCCTCTTGGTTGAAACCGTTTACCACTAGTCTTTCTTTGTTGCGAGTAACTATACCCCGATCATCTCTCTTGCACTTCAAAACCCACTAGGTTCCTATTGCAACTTCTCCTCGAGGTAACGGAACTAACTCCCACACTTAAAGTATCCTGAACTATGACAGCTCTTCCTGCATCGCTTCAACCCAAGAGTTGTCTTTCAGTGCCATTTTCACATTCTTTGGCTCTACTTGTGAAATGAAACATGAGTACAGGCAAGTATGAAAGGCCTCGCAGTCATTGATCATCGACAACAACAATGTGTTGTTATTCAAACTACTCCTAGTCCTCACACCAGCATTAGGATTTCCTATGATACTCTCAACTGGATGATCCTTATTAATTCTCGATGTTTCTATCTCGTCAGCCCTAAGATTATCTCCTAAATTTGATCCTATCTCACCTAACGGGGGAACGACCTCAGACTCTACATTTTCTTCTTCATGGACACTGTCTTCAGAATTTGAACTTGTTGTCTGATTTTCGTTTGTAGGCATTTCAGAATCATTTTCTGCAGGAGATCTATCTTCAGTTGTTGTAGGCTCAGATGTTGATAGAAAGGTCGTCCTCGGAAAACTTTGACCCTCGTCATTTAGATTTAATGACGACTAGTCATGTTCGATTGTACCTGCATTTCCATCCAAAGGAATGTTAAATGATTTAAACAGTTTGTCATAATCAAAAATCCATTCCGAACCAGTTTGGGGTTCATGTGTATCACTTGTAACATCAATGTTATACACAATTTCTACTGTACCATTTGATTTATTAAAAACCCATTTATTTGGTGAGTTCGGCACATAACCTAGGAAATAACCTTCGTCAGCCTTTTCACCAAACTTAGGTTGATGTTTTGTTTTCATTAACGTGCATGGTACCCCAAATGGTTTGAAGCCAGTTAAATTTGGTGGCCTCTTATTCAAAACATCATAACAGGTTTTGTTCGGTGATTTGACTGTAAGGACCCGGTTTAAAACAAGACACGCGGTATTCACTGCCTCCCCCCACAATATGGTAGGAAGCTTTGAATCCGAGAGCATGGTCCTTGCTGCCTCAATCAAATTCCTGTTTTTCCGTTCGGCCACCACATTTTGTTGTGGCTCATATGGTGCACTAAATTGATGCACTATGCCCTTTGATAGGCAATATACACCAATAACCGTGTTTTTAAATTCCGTCACGTTATCACTCCTGATACGTTTAACCCACGTCCCGTATGAGTTTTCCACTTGGTTTAGGAACCCGATGAGCTTGGCAGCCGTCTCGTCCTTTGTACCTAAAAGGAAAACCCAAGAAAAGCATGAGTAATCATCAGTAATAACCTAACTATACTAACTACCACCTATACTCCTTTTGTGATTGGTCCGAACAGGTCCATATGCAACAAATCAAACGTGGCAGCTATTGAGTTCTGAGTCTTGGACTTGTGTGCCTTCTTGTGTTGTTTTCCTTTCTTGCACGTCAGACACTTGTCTTCAAACTGAAAACACTTCATTGGAACACCTTGCACCAATCCATTTTTCGTAATGTAATTCATTTTCCATAGGTGCAAGTGTGCCATGCGTCTGTGCCATAAAACTGATTCTGTTTCTGAAGCTTTAGATAGTAGACATATTGGTCCCATTGAAGATTCCGGCTTGTTCATATCTAGCATGTAAATGTCATTCTTCCTTGGAGCCCTCATCCGTATCCACTCTTCAGGTACTTTGAATCCCGGTTTCAGCTCTAACGCCTCAATATCATTTAAAAGTACCGAGTTCTTCTTATCACAGATTTGAGATACACTAATGAGATTGTGAACCAGTTTATCAACGTGATAAAATGGATCAAGTTTGATAGTCCCATTAGTGACCACTCCAGTACCGGTGATATTTCCTCTTTTATTGCAAGAGAATGATACAAATCCCCTATTCCCTCCCTTGAAGTCTGCGACTAGACTTCTTTCCCCAGCCATGTGCCTCGAGCAACCACTGTCGACGAACCACTTGTTGTTTAGACCTGTAGTTATCTCCTGCGCATGAAAGAAAAGTGGTTAGTTATCACGGGGAACCCAAGCCATAACTGACTTGGTAATACAATTCTCGTCCACATACTTGAACTCTTTCAAATACCCATCTCTCCTTTCAGGTGACTTGGGTTTTTGATTTAGAGCCTGTTGTGGTGCAGAGTGATTTAAGTTCACTCTCGGCCTTTGTGTAGGCATTTGCAGTGGAGCTCTTGAATAGTTTCGATTATAAGGCAATTCTGATTGATATCCCTGAGCTCTACCTGGAGTTTGATGTCTTACAGGAGTGTGTGACCTAACCGGAGTGTAAGCTCTGCTAGGTGTAGTACTCCTATAATTTTGTTGCGGTCCTGACCTAGATTGATTAGTGTCTCTATTTGGTGAATTAGTCCTAATCATATCTTTGGTTAAACCTGACACAGGTGT